>CM054120.1:63190700-63790700 GCA_028673005.1 Tanypteryx hageni | reverse complement strand
ATCAGCATCTTTCTAGTTTACAAAGGGAGAGACTAATGAAGTTTTTGAGGATGGTATATTTTGCTTTTATTTAAGAGATTTGAGCTGCTTCGTTCACATTTTGAACATTCATTCTTGGCCAATTATACAGGTTAGTGTAAGTGGAAGTGTGTCATCGTCATCGTGTTATCAAGAAGATGGAAAATACCCTAAATATTTGGATCAAAGATAAAATGCAAAAAAAGTTCCATTGAGTAGTCAGGTGATATGCGAAAAAGCACTACGCGTATATGAGTGCTTAAGGGCAATATCGGCCACTGGAAGAAGCAGCACCAAATCATTTAGAGCATGTAAGGGATGGTTGGAGAAGTTTAAAAGAAGATATGCTTTACGTTATGTTAAAATAAGTGGAGAATTGGCATCGGCAATTATTGTAGCAGCTGAAGCTTTTCCAAGTCATCTTAAAATGCTCATCAAAGAGAAGGGGTACAAAACCGAACAAATTTTTAATGCTGACAGGTTGGGCATGTTTTGGAAGAAGATGCCTTCACAAACATTCATCTCCACAGAAGAACGTTCGGCACCTGGATTTAAAGCAGCTACGGACAGGTTAACCTTCCTTCTCTGCACCAATGTGTCCAGGGATTGCATGATTAAACTGATGTTGATTTACCGTTCATTGAATCCTCATGCTTTAAAAGGGAAAAATAAGCATAAACTACCTGTTTTCTGGCATTCAAACAAGAAGCCTGGGTCACCGAAACAATTTTTATGGATTGGTTTCATAATCTTTTTGTTCATGTAGTCGACAAATATTTAGCTTAAAAAAATTTGGCATTTAAACTCCTTCTCATTTTAGAAAATGTGCCTGCTCATCTGCAGAGTATTCAATGTGCACATCCGAACATTGAAGTTGTCTTTCTGCCCCCAAATACCACTTCACTTCTCCAACCCTTAGACGAAGGAGTGATTGCTGCATTCAAGATCTATTATACCTGCCACACATTTCACTATGTCTTAAATGAAATGGAACATGACCTCACTATCACTAACCGTATGCTGGAAAGGTTATACCAGTGCACATTGCATACAAAACATTAAAGAGTCAATTGAAGAGGTGAAACTTTTGACTACAAACGCATGTTGGGGAAAATTGTGGAAGGAATCTCTCATTAACTTCGATGGATTTCCTTCACTTGATGTAGAAGCTACCTACAAAAATGGTGCTTACATGGAAAGAAAGGTTCAATCTTCTACTGATGATGTATAGGTTTTTGATGTTTGCCAAATATTAAGTGCTATAAAATTTACTTAATAAATTGCTTTTTTTTTTAAAAAGAAAAAATAATTGAGTGAGGTGTTTTTGTTAAAATTAAAAATTATTTATTTATAATTAGGAATACTTACATAATAAAAAAACTCAAGCACTAATTTTTGTAATTTTTTTAAAAATTAAACAATTTGAAATGCACGGGGATTTTACATAAACTGCATTGATAAGATGTGTCTTTCCTTGCAGTCTTTCCTGTCTCCTTTTTCCTCTATCAGAGCAAACTTTGCATTTTCTCTGTAGTCTTGTCTTTCCAGGGGGAGGAGTCATCTTTTTCATAAAGTGCTTATTCCCTGTGAGCTTGGCTAGTTGAGTTCCGCTCATGCTGGATTGAGGTGAAGTTTCCTCAAATACAACAAGTTCATTGCATATGTCCTTCATAAATTGGGTGATGGTAGTTTTCTTCTCCATAACTTGGTTGTATAAAGTGCAAGCATTTGCAACACAGTATGATGTGAAAAGAAACTTTCACCACCACTTTATACTGCGATGCTCAAAGGCACCATACGACATTCTTTGGTCCATAAGATCAACTCCAAATTTTCTTGTTGTAATTTATAACACATTCTGGTTTGGTTCTCTCTCTTCCTCTTCTCTAATCTGTCTTCAATTTTATATATTTTTTTTACTCTGTATGATTTAGGTATATACTGTTTATGTAATGCGTATTGTAATATCTTACTTTACCATTTTTTATATTTATTATATTGATGAAGGGTTAAATGTAAGAATGGACCTTATGGTCTAAATTTCGCCCGAATAAAGACGATTATCTATCTATCTGCATAGGTAATCATTTCTGCCTGATGTGGTGTACTTATCATATAAACATCACGCTTATCTCGCCAACATAATATTACCATTTCTACGAAATATTTGTTTTCCTTGTTGCAATTTGGGATTTTTCAGAGCAATGGGCATACCTTTTCTATTCTTTCTTGTAGTGCCGACTAAACCTGTTTTTTCTTTCTCTAGATCAGTGGCAAGAGAAGGGCTAGTGTAATACCTGTCGGTGTACAATGTGTGCCCTTTTCCAGCTAAGTTACTGAGGAGATTTTTCACAACATTCACAATAACATTTTCTTGGCCACAATAAACATCAATTCCAGATGTACCCAGAATCTGATTCTGACAGCATGTATACATTTATGCCATATTCGCTGGGCTTTTTAAGCATATATTGCATGAATGTAAATCTGCCTCAAATGTACACATTCCCTCATCATTGTAAAATCTTCCGCAGGTTGATAGGCATTTTGAAAATGTGAACAATCTGTTTCCATCAAGGGTCGAATTTTATGCAAAGGGTCATGGCCTGGCTACCCTTCTTTATGTATGAGGTGTTATCATTTAGATGAAAATTCACCATTATGGCTAAAACCTATCACGGCTCATTACATTTGGACAGAAGTTACAAGAGACAACAGGATTTTTTGACCAGTGATCGTTTATCTGTGGCTTTTCGCTAATGCTCATATGCAGAATGATGGCTATAAATTTTTTTGTCTGCTAATGTCACTGGTTTCCATAAGTTTATTCTACTTTTAGGGGAAATTTGATTCCGACTTCTGAGTTTCAGAATTTTCTGTCTAGCATACAAATTTGTTTGCTCCTTCATGTGCCCAATAGGATCATTGTCAATAAAATATACGAAAAATCTAGTAATGACCTATTATTGTTAAGCTCTGTAACATCTGAAATACCTGACTGACCAGTAAAAACATAAATATTTGGAACTTGATCAACTGAAGTCCATCCAAGTTGTGAGTCACTTCTACAGTTGCTAACTCCAGTACCTTGTCCTCTTGGTCTTCCTCTAGGGGGAACTTGAAGTTGAACTTGAGCAGGTTCTTCTTGTTCTGAGTCAGAGCTTTCACTTACATTATCACTTCCATCATCTAAAATTAAAAAAACAAGTTGAATTGTAAAGTAGTAAACAAAATTGAACAATAAATACCTAATCCTGAAAAACAAACAACTGAAATCCAAAATACCAACAAAAAAAGTCAAGTTCAGTGATAAAATGTAAAGGTTCACTTACTTGAATCAGCATCAATTTCTTCTTGAACATAATCTGGATCATTTTCTGAGTCAAAATTTTAATTATCACTATCACTTTTGTCCCAATCACAATGTAATTCATCCAAAATATCGCCGCCTGTCAACCGATGTGAAGCCATGGTCGTTTGTTTACAAATCATCAGAGCAACACAAAATGCATTTTAATGCCATTGGTCAAATAATGCACGCATACCCCACATAGTGGATTTTTTGTGAACTAAAAGGATCGAAGAACACCACAGAGCAATGCTGGAGCCGCCAAAAGACGTCTTCCCACGTTAGATATAATGTAAACTAAGAGGACGGCAATTGACGTCCTCCACAATCTTGGGAAGATTTGAAAAGACATCAATTGACATCCACTTCAGTTAAAGTGTTAACAATGCTGGTATTCAATTGCTGTCATGACAAAAAGAATACTATTATTTTAATTAATAGCAAAATTATTGTAAAATCTTTAATTTAATACTTTCAGTGGGGTCTGAGTACGTTCATATGAATTTTTTAGTTTGTAGTCTATTTCTTATGCAGGTGATAAAAATGAAGAACCAATTTTCAAAATTCTTGAATTTCAGTTGATTCGAGGGTTTATCATTTTGGTAAGCCTTACGTTCGATAGTTATGAATAAAAACTTTTAGGATCGGAAAATACATAATATTTAATAAAATGAGGATAAATGATATTGTTGCATACCCCCCCAACCTCACTGTAAATTCTAAATCCCAACGTGATCTCTCTTCGCTTTCACCAGCGTGCTCGTGATCTCTTGATTACTCACCGTGTTTAAGTAACGGAACTGTCTCTTGCTCCCGCAATAACTAAAAGACGTTTAATATTATGTCGTGAACACCATATCTCAATGTCATGTGAAATATACTTTATATATTAGTTTTTAATACTTCTTTTATTTTGCATTTGAATAGAAATACACGTTAAAATTGAAACATTTTCTTCTAAAATAGCTACCTCCTTCTTATGCTTGCTTACATGGAATTTGAATAAATACGCTCGATAAGCAAAATTCTATGATAAAAATTGAAATCTTTATTTCTTTTCACAGAAAATAGTACAAATCCTGTTGCTTTTTTTTCAATGTTTGTTCAAAAAATTTTTCCATGTATTGCACTGTTGAAGAGATATTTTTAAAATTATATTTTTTAGCTGCCACCACCACACCAGCTGGAGCCAACTTTTGTAAACACTTTATGCTTAGTTACATCTTAGCAATGCTCCTTTTTATTTTCTTAATTGTTGGAGCTTTGTGGCTATATCCAATATCAGAAGGCTATGATATGAGTTTGTTTCTGTTCTTTGAAAATTCTGAATTTTTCTCGCAGGTCCTTAAAGTTTGGAATTTTTAGAAATATTACAGGTATGGAAAAAGTCATGTAGTGGCCACAGATTTTTTTCATAATGTAGAATATTTTTTTTTAAATGAATATTTTTTCATTATAGGATTTTATGGCAGGTGGAAAGTACACTATGCAACAATTAACTGTGGTTAAGGAAACAAAACACAATTATTCTAAAAGAAGTGCATCATATAACGATTTACTTAAATCTTAATAAAATACGACAATGGATTGCAACAGAATTAACCTAAAAATATACTTCTTACCTCTGCACTTTTCGTTGGATAAAGTTCATCTCCATGAAAATTAATATTTAGGCCTATATTTTTTCCAGCTAATAGTATTCTCTTACTTTGATCAGTTTCAAATACTTTTCTTTCACAGAAAACATCAATGTTTTCTACAGTCAGAATATTTTTATCCATTAGGTTTTTAAGTTCAGGTATATGATTGTTGATTATGTCCCGAGCTGCTTCTTCTGCTGTCTTCCCTCTGAAATAAGTTGAATTCAAATAACACCAATTGAATAACGTAGGGCCAATTTCTTTGCACAATATAGGCTAATTCTCTTAAATTTTGAATAAAATTACCCACTTAGGAACAGCATGTGCACCACAGAATGTTGATGAAATTTCAATTTGCAGTTCTTTTTTAACTCTCTCTATAATCTTGAGAAGCCTTATTTCTTCATCCTTTTCAAGCCCGTAGCCAGATTTACATTCAACAAGGGTTGTCCCTGTTAGAGAGGCTCAATTTTTATTTATCTTTTGTGGCCTTGCAATTAAATGTCACTCTTTACAACAAGTGCAAGTTAAGACAAAAATTTTCATTATATTGGTATTAACAGGTATTGTGTATTATACCAAAATTGATTTATTTCTTTAATTCAGCTCTTAATGCATTGCTGTATAAGGGAAAGGTATACTTTGTGCAATAAATAGTTGAATTTTGGCTGAGCTACTTGATTTTGCTCTAAATCAGGGTTCTAATTGAACCAGATTGGATCGGATCAGGCATACATCCACCCATTAATCAGAACAGAACACATCCCACTGTTCAGGCTTTTCTGTCATCATGCATAGTTTAGACGAGGAGGAGTTTTTCTCTGAGTTTGGCATGCTATGAATTATAAAAAGGTTTCCCTAGATTTTGGGTGAATGAGATTTGTTCCTAAAGGAATTAGTATTGAGAATTTTGTCTTCTATTTCTTGATCTGAGAGATGATCAGAAATTATTTAAGTATTTCCAAATCTTGCGGAAAGTTTTTTAAGCTTTTAGTCATTTTACTAATGTTTATCCTTTGTATCATATATATTGGAATAACCCTGTGCTATATCTGTCAATAATTCATCATTCATTTTGAAAAACAAATGTGAAGCAAGATCAGTGGTGTAGCTAGGTTCTCTCTCCCTTTACTCCCTGTACAACATTGAAAACAATTGTAATGTGGGGAATGTGATGTAAACCCATGCATTCTATACTAGCATTTTAATTCAGCATATATTATAATATTATTATTGTTTATAAACAGAGACGTTAATTTTTGGTCCATGCATTTGTACCCCTTCAGCCTTGCGGCTAGGGGCAACTGCTTCCAGCTCCCCCTTCACTATGCCACTGAGCAAGATAACATCCAACCACTTCTACACAAGCGGAGCAGCTATGCAGATGCTGACAAGAATGTGATGCAATTCTCACTTTGTATTCACTCAGATATTTCTGCCTTCTCTCGGCCTTCAGTACACTTCGGACTTCAGTGAAAATATTGTCGGTGAGCAGTTCTTTACTGATCCGATCCGTTCCAAAGGTGTCTGAACCAATCTGATCTGACGTAATGCTCAGGGCTTCATGCATTTACATGGGTTTCTATTTTTATCAACTGATCTGATCTGAACTGCTCCCTGCTTAAAACATTTTTTCATTAACCCTTTGAGTGGTAAGACCATACATGTAAGTCTAGCAATTTTGTTTCCAACTCTCATGTCCATTGACTTTGGGAGGCCATTGATTCAGTAGTAAATGAATAATGAACTATTAAATCTAGTGAAAACACTCAAAAGTAGAATAGGCCTGTAACCCATTTTTACATTCTCCATACACAGTATAGAGAAAGTATTGTTTTTGTGTAAAAATCAAATTCGAGATTTAAATGGAAATGCACATTGTAAGGCTCCCTAAATACATTTCACTCTTTTCTTGATGATGTCTGTGTGATAGGAATTTTGTGCAAGCACTAACTCAAAAACTACTAATGAAATCAGCACAAAACTTTGTTTAAGATTTTTATTTGAAATTCAAGGTTGGATGAGATTTTAGTTAAAATTGGTCCACTGGAAGTGGAGGTTTACTCATAATTTTTCCCATCTTTCCAAATATCTCTTTTAGGGCTTTATAGATGCAAATATTTGTCTTAATCAAAGTTGTAGACAATATAATTTGCTACAAGTTTTGTTCAAAACATTTTTTCATAGAACCGATTTTTTTCAAGGATATTTTTATTATCCTTCTGAATCCGTTCGGTACATGAATGCTGCTAGGTGACAGCTTTCTTTCCATTACTAATGATAAAATTTGGAAATTGTTGATAGTGATGCCAACACTGCCAGTGGTAATCAATCTTTTGTTGTCTATAGCAACAATAACAATTTTGTTGATGTATTGTTTTTTCAATGTGAAAAGTGATTCAAAGTATTTTCCATAGTGAAAATTATTCATTGTTTAAAATTATTCATGAGAGTAATCGCTGATAGTCATTCCTGAGGATACTGTTGTCGAGAGCAACTTATATTTTATTGCATTCATATTCATTACTCTGTATGGAGAAAGTCATGTACTGGATGCATCAGATTTTTAGAAAGTAATCGCCCAAAACCGCCCGATCTGACTTCTCCGCTAACTCTCGAAATTTAAATGCCTTATTCCCCAGATTTTACCCTATTAATTCGCCAGTGATCTTCCCTATGGTAGTTTCTTCATAAATTCATTGTAACTTTTGAACAAATTCGTAAATATGAATAGAATTTTTAATATAAATATATAATATAAATTTTATTCATATAAAATTTCCTACTTTTTAATGTGGTTAGTTTGACACTTCCACTCCTTTTTCTTGATGATACTGCAGGAAACACCCAACTCTGCATAGAGGCAAATCACAGTTTTTGCATTTGTTAGTTGTTTGTACACTTTTTCCGGAAGGGGTGCATGTTTTTTATAGCTATAATATGCACACACTTTTTTTCTACCTTCAATTTTTACAAGAACATGTGGATTTCTAGATGCCAGAAGTGGTTCACTTCTTTTACGACCTGAAATTTTTCGAAAGGAGAAGTTCCCTATCAGTTGTCTATAAAGTGCACACCGGAATTCTTTTTGTGTGTATCCGTGTTTAGAGCTTGATGGAGCATTCGTTTCTTTATAAAGAATAAAGCTATTTACTATTGCTGAGTTTACTACAAATGCAAATATATACTTCCACCATTCCTTAGATTTTCTTCCGAAGTCATAGTAGCTTCTACTCTAATCAGCTCTGTCAACCCCACCCATGTATTTGGTATACATTGTAATGGATTGCGGACAAGGTATCATTGCCTGTTTATTTCCTTTCCCTGTTTTCCTACCTACAATCACACTCTTATTAGAATTGCAGTTAGTGGAAAGAACACAAATTTGTCTATTGTCTTGCCAAACCGTAGCTGTAACTTTACCACATTGCAAACTCTTACTTTCTCCTCTTTTGATTTTAAGCTTTTTAGGATTTTTAAATTCAGATGGCCATTCTTTACAAGTTGGTCTAGTGATAGCACATGCATAGGTTTTATTATTGTATAATAACTTCATTAGTCCAACACTTGAAAAGAAGCTATCAAAATACATGTGATGATTCAGGCCTAGGTACGCCTCCAGCAAATTCATCACTACCTGACTGCCGAGAAGCATTTCTTTATTCTTATTTTCCTTTCTTCCCAAATACATGTTTTCACATAATACATATCCATGCGGACTTGCTAAAACCCAAATTTAAAATCCCCATTTAGTTGGCTTGTTTTTTATATACTGTTTCATGTAGTGCCGCGCTTTGAAGGCCACCATTGCTTCGTCGATACTAAGCTCACGACCTGGTTTATATTTTTCGTGAAAAGTGTGCATAATATCTAAAACTGCTCGTACTTTTTGTAGAGAATCGTAACCCTCTTCCACTTTCTCTTTTTCACAAGTTATGTCATTCACATGGAAGTACTTAGTTATATCTGAATACCTGTTATAAGTCATAGAGTTACGGATAAGAGGACAGTCAATGTCTTTATTGTGCCAATAATCCCACATCTCCGGCATATCAAAAATCCCCATGTACACAAGTACACCTTTATAGGCAGTTATTTCATCAGCTGTGACATCTATCCAGTTTTTATCAAACTTGCCTGTGCAATTTTGATGATTTTGTGCATATTTATTTGTGTTAATTGCAATGCTACGAAAAAAATCATCGTCTCCTAGCATAAATTTGAGATAAGAAAATTCATTGGAACCTTCTTCCAAGCTGTGTATTGGACCCCTATCTTCGTCGAAAATAGAAGTTGGTTTGAATGTACGAGAATATTTCCACTTAGCCTGTAATCCTTCATTAGCACTAAAATCACTCGCGCATGGTGTAACTTCTTTTTCCAAATCACTATCACTTGAATAAAAATCACTACATGCAATCAAATCTTCTTCTATATCCGATGAAGTATTACTTTCAGAATCACTACGTATATCATCTCTGCACACTTCCTCCGATATAGCGTCCTCGCCATGGTCAAAAGTGCGTTTCACCTTAAAAGCTTTTTTGGTTGCTCTGTGAGATGGTTATTCAGTCCACATAATGAAAAGGATGCAAAGAGAAGTGTTTGACGTTAAGCAGACACACTCTTGGTATAAGAGAGGCATTCATAAGCCCTAATAGATACAGCTCAGCAGGGAAAATCGGAGCGGGTGGTTATGGACGACTTAGGGCAGGCAGAATTTGTCCATTTAAATCTCAGTAAGGAAAGGGTTAATAAGCCAATTAAAACTCACAACTCAAAGGGCTAATGAGCATTGCTCAGGGGTTAGCTAGCCCAAGGTGTACATTTTCTAAAAATGTTTCAAGCAAGGAGGGTTGAGGGGGTGGCATGGTTTTCATGCACTGTTGACCAGAAATTTTATAGTAAAAGGAGACTCCCTCGAAAATTTAATTGAGCGAAGAGGATAAATTTTCCTTTAGAAATTCCATTGCCGTCCTAGCTTTTAAGCACTATTTTTGGAATTGTTGAAGAGCACTTAGTAAAATAAGGCAAGCACAGGTATGCTGAAATACAACAGTCTGTGCACCCCTTCTGTAAAGGGTAGAGTGCTACACCTACGTATATGTCATATATTATGCAAGTAGGCCAAGAAGTCTGCTATTTGATTGGATTGTTACATGAATATAATCATTCAAATCTTTTTGGCTTAGCACAAGGCTCATTGCTCACCTATGATTTCGTTTATCATTTATGAATTCAGTGCCAATTAAGTTGTTTGTTAACATATTTTTGCTCTTTGGAAAATAATATTCTTATCTTCAATGTCATGATTAGGTTTTTGATTATGCAATACAAAAATATTTTAAACAATTCATATATTATAATAATTTTTTCTGAAACTAAAAGCATACAGTCTTGATTTACTCTTGAAAAGCACATTACCTGATTTCATCATGTTATTTAAGCGGTTTTTGAGGGCTGCATATAATTCATCATCAGAACTCTTCTTTGTTTCATTGACTGTGAAGAAGATTCCTCCTCCTTTTTCATGTATTTCTAAATATGTTGCTCCAGCCAACTAAGTATAGATAATTAGGCTGATTTATTATAACATTTAAAAGTAATACAGCTCGGAATAGCAAAATTTACAAGAAAATTAATATCACATTTGGCAGTATTAATAGATAGCCATAGCTTCACTGAATTTACATTTGAAAGCAACTGAAAAAGAAATCAAGCTATAATGCTTTATATTTTGTCCCACTCATTCATTGTGAAATGCAATATGTATTTATTCAAAATACTATGTGCAATATCATTGAAATTCTAAGGAAGCATGTATCTGCAATAAAGAAAAAAAATGCAGAAATGCAGTATTGAAAAGACAAAATTCCTGCATAATTCAGGTAGACCCCAACTTACGAATGTAATGCATATCTTCAAATGTGTTCATAAGTTGAATTGATTTTTTCCGTAAGAAATAATGTCAAATTAGTTAATGGATTCCTGGATTATTATCAAAAATCAATTTTCCTCATATGAAGGGGTAAAATAATTGCACGATAAGAATGAATTTGTATATTTTTCAAGGAAAGGTTAATTTAATTTAAAAAAGTTAGTCATGTACAGTACATTTAGTGCTTTTCGAGACAACATTTGATGGATTACTATTCCGAAGTATTGGGGGAGACTTCTAATCTTATCAGTACCAAGGCTATTAAAATAAACCATCATCTTTTTTTAAGAAAAATAAATGTCAAAAACTACCAAGGCTAGTCATAAGTCGTGGACCGGAGGGGAAAATAGTAGGCATATTCTAACAGGTCCAGACATTCGTAAGTGCACGTGGTGTTCATTAACTGAATAGGGAGTCACAATTCATTAGCATGTGGAATGTTCATAAGTACGAATCGTTCGCAACTTGAATTTTCATAAGTTGAAGTCCACCTGTAATAGAGTTGTAAAAAAATATCTTCTTGAAATGCTCACCTTCATTTCAAACTCATTCACCCTGTCACCACTCCAAATTGGATGAGTATGGGCATCAATGAAACCAGGTAGAACACACATGTTAGTGGCATCTATTACTTCTTCAAACTTAATTCCTTTGTATAAATGATTGACTTCTGAATTTTTTCCAATTTTACTAATTATCCCATTTCTGAAAAATATGAAAAAATTGAATTGAGAATTTTGAATATTTTAGTAGAATATCAATGTTAAAGAAATGTGTACTATATACCAAATGTGAAATTTAAATGAAAAAAGAATGAATTCGTATGACTTATTGGGTAAAGTAGTTTTATTTAATTTATTTGTTTTAACTACTTATGGAGTAAATGAAATCATACTTGGTACATAAATTTCCATATCATCAATGATGCCATTGTTATTGTGAATCCAGTCACGACTATAAATTATTGTGGAGATTTACATAGCAAGTTTGATTTAATTTGTATAATATCATTACATGAAGTATCCACAGTTAGCGAAATATACATATGTATGCATGTATATCGTCTTAGCAACACCGTACAAAGTTTTGAGAATATGCTGTTTCAGAGAAATATTCATTATTTTCCAATGCAAAATTTATTTAATCTGACTAATTTTGATATCTTTTTGATGAAAACCATCCATAATCACCATAAATGTTGTAATAATTACTTTTATTTTCTTATCCATTACAAGCATGCGCATTCACAATCATTATATATAGACTTTTCTTACAGAGGAGGAGGAGATAACATATAACATAGGAGGATACTAATGTTTAGGCACTTCCAGATGAGCTGGAGATTCTAAATTTTTTTAGGTAGGATATTGTGTAAAACCGACTAGAAAAAACGAAAATCTTGAAAAAGTGCAACAATGCGGCCGCTAAAAATTCGAAATTGTTTAAACAAATTTTCAAGGTTTATGTATTTTCGAATGTGTTACGGAGGTGAAATTTTTTTTAGAAGTAGGATTTGTAAAAAAAAAACGAAATAGGGATTATAGAAATTTTGATATTTTAATTTGTTTGGCAGTTAAAAATTCTTAAAGTTTAAACAAACAGGTAGATGCTTAGACACTACGCCGCAAGTTAGGAAGATGAAATTTTTAAATTATTTAGAGGTTAATCTATGTAAACGAATAAACATTTCAATTTATCCATAAAATTGTTATTTTGGCCGTTATAAATTATTTAAATTTAAACAATTAGATAAATGTTATTTCACTTTTAATTGTACTATAAATTTAAAATTTGGCAGAAATGTGTGGCATTATTAACTCAATGTGGGAAAAGTATAATATTTCGAAAATTGCAAAAATATTGATTGTTTTATTCCATTATTGTTCCATAATGAAAAAACAAAAACTCATCCAGAGGAGAAATCTTTAGAATTAAAGAAATATTCCTCATGATGAAATATCTCTCTGAAAATTAATGTTTTTTTCAAGGTGCGATTTAATGCTTGCAGTATGCGAGCACCTTCTACTAGTATATTATGTTAGTACTTTACCAAATCTTCCCGATAGTGCTGTTTCCCAGGAAGGAAACTCACGGTTAGCAAAGTACATACTACTGTTCAATTTCCTATCCATAACCACATGAGAAAAGGAGCCCATAAACAAACGATTTTTCTCTAAGTTTGGTACGTCCCAAAAGGAATGAATGAATCTATATGGGAAGGTGAATTTCAGATGATAATGAATTAAAACAAAAAATCTGGTGGATAAAAATTCAGAGAAGAGAATATTAAGTATTTATAATTTTAAAAGAGGACATATAAAACTACAGATAAATAAAAATAAATCTCCATTACAGAAAGTTTAATATATGTATATTTGAATTAAACACAGCTATATCATAATACGTTTTTAAATAAATTGCAAAACTTGAACGGATATTTATAACACTCTTCCTAGCTTTTAATGCTGCAAAGTCTTGAATGAGTTCCTCCAAATCTAAATTATCTGCTATTTCACTTTCTATGGAAATTATTGCCAGGGAATCTAATCGCTCCTGAGACATGGTGGAGCGCAAATAATTTTTTATTAATTTCAGTTTAGAAAAGGAATGTTCACCAGAAGCAACCATCACTGGAAGTTTCAATAAAATTCTCAGTGTTATGCAGTGGCAGCTCGTAGCTAAAATTAGTGGGGGTGCTGCTCCAGAAAATTTTTAGCCTTTGTTTTAAAATTGTGTAAAAGGAAATAAACATGTATAAAAAGAAAATTTATTCAGGAACTTGATAAAATCTTAACAAAAAAAACCAAACATTTTTTACTTACTTTAACTTAAATTGTTACAGTTCAAGCTTGATCTATTCATTTAAAAATGAAATCCATTCTTCTTGTTTTAATTTGCGCAAAAAGTTCAATAATTTTCTCCTTGATCTCTGGATGACAATTGAGGAAATTTTTCTCCATTGAAAGTACTGCAAGCGCATTTAGTCTTTCCGAATTCATAGTGCTTCTTAAAAAAGTTTTTATTCTTTTCAATGTTGAAAAGCAGCGCTCTGCCTCTGATGTAGTCATGGGAATTGTCAAGAGGATTTTTATCAGTTTCGTAATTTCACTAAAAACATCATCTAGATTATTTTCCAAGATAAATTTCAGCAGCTCAATTAATTTGCAATATTCATGAATATCAGTCCTACAATAGTATACTTTTAGTTCAGTTTCAAGCTTTTCTTTGTCAATCATGGGATAAGCTTCAGTGGTCAGTACTATCTCTTTTGTGGGATGTTCATTCTTAAATCTAGTGAAGCATTTCTTGTTGAACAATTTAGCAGCTACTAAGTGTTTAGTGGAAGAATATCTGTCCATTATATCAACACATATATAGTCACACACTTCCTTAGCTTCTGCCATGAGTGTCTTTGAAGGATTCTCACAGTATTTTGAGTTTCTCAATTCTAAAATAGCAGTTTTGAAATTTGTTATATATTCATTAACTTTAAACACACTAATTTCTCGAGATTGCATTTGGTTGTAAATTATTTCAACATGAGGCATAATCTGAGGAAAAAGCTCTAACCAAAACTTGAAATTATCATCATTCAGGTATTTTAAAATTCCTGTTGCTTCTGCAATGGTTTGATCTGCATTTGATGTTGACTGAATTTCAGTAAGGCAGTTTTTTAAAGGTTGCAAATTTTCATGAACTCTGTTTATGGTCCGTATGTTGAAATTCCACCTTGTAGAGGATGGACGTGGAATGCTGACGTCCATATGTTTCTTGAGAATGGACACACGTTGTGGTGATCTTGAGAAGAATGTTGGAATAGCCAGAATGTTAGAGAAAAATATTCTTGCGTTTTGTGTAATACTTGCTGCATTTCTCATTATTAAATTAAGTTGATGTGCATAACAGTGAATGAAATGTGAATCAGCCTAGACAGCTACAAAGGAAGCTTTTCTAATTTCCGTCCTTATCTCCTCATGGTATATTTGTAGCAGGCAGTCAAGTATCTCATTCTGAATGGTCTTAGAAACACCTTTGAAGACTGCACTGGTTTCTAAGTGATTCTTCAAATCTGAATCTAATTTAGATGCAAAATTTACTAATCCTATAAATACCCCTGGATTTACTGAATCGTCTTTTTCATCATGTCCACGTAAGGGAGTTTCAAAGTTTCCACAAAAGTAAATGCAGTCTATTATTTTGGACAAAATTTCACGGTTCTTTTTAACTTTTATATTATGCTCATTGATTGAAAGTCTGTATGCCTCACTAAGTTTCTCCTTAATATTTACGGTTCCTAAAAGTGACAGTGAAACAACATTATCAACGTGCTTCTTTGACTTCTCATGCTTTTCAGTTTTTTCTTTCATTTTGTTTATATTTCTAAAACCATCTTTTGTCCACGGTACATCACCTCCAAACAGCAAACACGGGAAGCAAAACTGTGCATTTTTAACTTCACAGCAGCAAAGCCAACTTTTCCGTTGGTACCATTCAGAATTAAAGCTACGAATATATTTCTTGTTGTTGCTTTTGCCTGGCTGAGATATTAGAATATCAGGTGTTGAACGACCTCTTTTCTTAACTGTAACTTTCTCATGGAGAGATAGCTGTGAAAACTTAAGCTGTTGAAGTTCACTTACAGTCACAGAACTTATTTCTTGGGGATGCAAGGCCATGGTTAAAGTTTTCTGTTAAATAAAAGAACCGAAAAAAAATGAATCAAATAGAATAGCTGGAAGCAGAATAATAATCTAATTCTACACTCTTCTACACTTTATCACATTCAAGAATATGGTACACGGTTTTTAAGCACAACATATGCTGAGTAAAAAAAAACTTCCTTCCACCATCACACCAACAGTGCTCTCTCTACCTGGCAGTCCCACCTTCCTCCCCACCCCCCCTCCTATGTGCACATGCGCACAACAGTCAAACACCACGTCGCTGGCACTGTGAAGCGCACAGTTCCATACAAAGATTTTTGTATCTTTTTCATAAACTGGGGGATGGCTACTGAAGTACTGACATTAAGCTTAAGGAATATATATTGTACTACAAAAATAAAGAAAGAATTAAAGAAAAAAGGACTCATTATATTAAATGTTATCGATAATATCAAGTGGAAATAGGGGGTGCTGCAGTTCCGCAGTGCCTATACACGAGCCACCACTGGTGTTATGTATAAGTTGGGAAGTAAACACACAAGATTATTTTCACATATGTACAACAGAATTTCCTTTGGGGAATGACTCGAAATTCTATGAGAGATGGCTTTCAACTCGTCGAAAAGTTCAAGAGCTATTATGTCTCTTTCCGTGCCATCCGTTAAAGCGGCTTCCAATTTCATGCAGCATTTTTCAAAAATATTCTTCTTCTAAATTACTGATTCCCTCTAAGGCAAAAAACCAAATACTGAATTATATTCTTGTAATTGCTTAAATCTTTCAATGACTGATGAGATTGCTGTGTTGAGAATGGCATTAAAGAAGTCGACCTTAAATTGCCTTTCAGGATAATTAATTGGATCTTCTGATGTCTCATACATGAATTGTTTTTTGTGTGGCAATTTATTGCATTTTCTTCTTGGGGAAAATCTGCCGAATTAAGATTTTCTGCCAATTTCTCAACAATTTCTTTTGCCTTAAAAAAATTGTCCTCTGACCGATAAGCCTCTAAAAAGATTTTGTTTGACTTAATGACTTTAATTCTACAATGACATAAATTGATATCCCTTGCAGAAGCTTACTGGGAATATTAATTTCGTACAAAATCTTGTACCAAATTACAATGCTGCAAATAAATTTAAAACTATGTATTTTCCTAGCGATAGCTTTTGCCACAACCCTGGTTTTAGTTCCATCCTGTCCCAATAGTGTATTTTCTTCAGCAATAGAGGTTATGGCATCGTGAATGCTTACAATTTGAAATCTAACAGCTTGAACTGCATCCACATGACTTTCCCAGCATGTTCCACTAAACGGTTTGACAGTAAAATCTGAAACATGCTTTAAAAGAACGTCCCAGCAGTAAGTCGATGAAGAAAAGTTATTGTAAATATGTTGAATTGTATCAAAAAAATCTACAGCTTCCATATTGCAGTTGACAGCATCATTAAAGACTAAATTTAATGAATGGGTGCTACATGGCATAAAGAATGCTCGTGGGTATTATTTCTTCCTAATAAGAGTTTGAACTACATACTTTTTCCTTCTCATATTGAACCCATTATCATACCTCTGTCCGTGCATATTATTCAAATTTAAATTCAGCTCTTCGATCTTTTTTAAAATTACTGTTGCCTGTAGAATTTTGTATATTTACAAAATTTATGAATCTTTCTTCTATTTTTACCATTTCATGTGTCTGTATTTTTTTATTGTATATTTACATATCTTATTATTAAAGTCATTCGCTCTACATGGGAGACATCTGAGGTACTATCTATTATAATCGAATAATATTTTGCTTTTTCTATCTCATTCAAAATATTCTCCTTAATTTTGTTTTCTAATAGGTTTATGACTTCATTTTGAATTGTTTTTCCTAGGTAAGAAGAGTAGATTTCTCTAGTTTTAATCCTATTGAGGTGCCTCTTCATAACTTCATCAAATTCGGCTAATAGTTCAACTATTTTTACAAATTTACCATTTTTTTGTAAAATTAGTGTCATTTGAACCTCTAAAAAATATATTTTCCTTAGCAAGCAATTTAATGACAGTTATTAAGCATTTTAGAACATCTATCCAATACTGTTTTTTGGCCCTCATTAAATTTTGCAAATCTTTACAGATTGTCAAATTTTTTTTTAGCCTTTTCTCTAATTCTAACCACTCTTGGAAACAGTTATAATGTTCTTGGCTCCTTTCATGGCATTGAAGAACTGAAGAAATATGTTTCCAATCGTTATTTCCCTTTGATGCTAATGAAATGTTTGATTAAAAAATAGGTAATTTACAGCAAAAAAACTACATTCTTTGAATGTGAATAAACCAACCATTGCCTATTAATTTGATCGCCATTACTCAATTCTCTAGTATAATAGGATACATTAAAACGTCTTTTGTTCTTATCTTTTGAAAAATTACAATGCACAAGCTTAACAGGGAGCCCTTTTTTTACCAAAATATCTATCACCTCACTGTCCAATTTTGGCCATAAAGCTGGATCCTTTAAAACATTGACAGTAAATTCTTTTGAATCAGTTTCACAATATTTTTTAACACTAGATTGTTCTGACACTATTGGAATGCCAACATCTTCCGAAACTCTTTCTTCGATTAATCCTAATGTTTCAGAATTTCGAGTTTCCCCAAAACAGGAATATCGATCAACATCATGGCTACATGAGCTTGGAGTGACTATCAAAACTTCTTGGTTTCAAATATTTCAAGAAAGTGCCTTTTTGTATGGTGCAAATCTCTTCTTTTTCCACTTTCTATTTTTTATATTCACACTCAGAAAGACAACTTCTTTTTGATTCCATCCACCATTCTAAAATTAAATAAGTTAAGAGATTTATTATAAGTACACATTTAATTATTATTTTTAATTTCTTTACAAAAGAGTAGTATTATAAAAAATTCATTACAGAGTAGTTTGAATAGTATATTTAGCCGAAATATTGGAAAATGTAATGATTAATAATTAAGAAAACTAAATATAAAAATTTTATTTCTCCGGTCATGCAAAATTCTCCAGTTGAATTAATACTCGACTTTAACAAAAACTGCCAAATATCGGGCAGTTATCCTTCAGACTATGACAGAGTAGTTGTGATATTAAGCTTAATCTGCCAACCATCATATATGCGATAAATGTATCTACTCACAGCCGTGGGTAGGCAAATACGGCAGGTTCTGCAGATAGACAAGCAGAATTGTGTAATACCTACTGCCATATATTAAATAAACAACTTAGATGCTGAATTTTCCACAATTCCAAATTAAATACCTTCTTCTTCGAAAATTAAATCCCCAGATGACTGGCGAAGTAAAGAATGCTTATAATTTGAACATTTTCATAAATAGATTGTGAGATAGGCATGTAATTTCATCAGAAAGCCAACAAAAACTTTATATCCAGTAGATAAAGGACAATGGTGACTTGCGGAATGCGTTACTTGCTCCAAGAGCACTGTTAGTTATCTTACAATTTCGTTCGGAGAAGGAATCGAACCTAATTGATGTAGCTATAATAATCAATCACTATAACCACACATAACAAAAAAATAATGCATATCTAATAACTCAGATAATTCGCAAAAGAAACTTAATTACAGTTAAATATTATGGAAACGTACCTTGATAATTATGAAATAAACACTGAAAACTTAAAAAAAAGCGATGTAATTACAATTTTGGGGGAACAAACCTCAAAGCCAAGCAATTAAGGAAAGACATCTATCGTCGAATCAAATCTGCATCACTGAATCACTTCACATTAACTTTACGTTGGACGAAAGATCTTAAAATTAACACCTATTAGATAAGAATGAGATTTACTTCTTCTGCAGTGGATGATCGGTATTTTTCCTCATGCCGTAGGAATATGCTACTAATATTGACCAGCTAAATTATTTGCTTATTATATTTGCCAAACACGAACTATTCCTGATGTAGTTATTTAAAAAATATTGA
Organism: Tanypteryx hageni; assembly: GCA_028673005.1. NCBI lineage: Eukaryota > Metazoa > Arthropoda > Insecta > Odonata > Petaluridae > Tanypteryx > Tanypteryx hageni. The sequence continues at coordinate 63,771,119 of CM054120.1, read as the reverse complement.
AGTTTTCTGCCAATAGCTTTTTCAGAAATAGCATACCAAATTACATGCATATAAATAAATATTGCACTTTTTGTAATCTTGTTATATTCAGGGTGATACAAATTGTATATAAATATTGAAATGATAAGATACCAACCTGTAATTCAGTGAGTGTAGAAAAACGTCCAGAGCACACAAATATTGAGATCATTCTTCCACAACTGACAATGAAAGACTGAAAGAAAGTATCTAAAATGCTGTATGGAAGGAGTGAGAGGGAGGAGGCACTTTCAATTATTTTAGGGAAAACCCTTTCCAAAATCGTGGAGATGGTGAACTTTCAAAGAATGCGAAATTCCACGAGGCACCTGCACTAGAACCGAGATAAAGGAGAAAAACCTTCTCCGAAAAAGAAACCGAGCCTCTTCTGCTAATCACTACAGAAATCTGCAACCCGGGGTGTAAAGGGTAGTGATACGCATTCACCATTGTCCTTCTGTTAGAAAGGTCATTAGAGAGACCGAAAATGGGAACAGGGGAGCAGTACTTCTTCCATTTGTTGCCATTGAACTTTATGAGGGAATCGAAAGATGATGTCTCCAACCCCAGAGAATGGTAGAACAATTTGAAAAAACCCATGTGAGCAAGAGAGAAGCACCATTGGATATCAGCCCTCATGGAGAGGACTCAATGGTGACCCATTGAGTCCTCTCAGCAGACAGCATGTGGCACAGATGACAAAGAATAATGCCACTTTCTTGCTCTCACACTTAATTGCGCCCTCAACTCTATTCTTCAATGCTCATTCCAAAACAAGAGTCCAATGACATGGGAAATACCATGTTGGTTGTTGAACAGATGGAAAAAATTTGGGCAACGGAATTTCCGTTCCCTTTCTAATTCACAAATAAGTTGGCGGATGGCTGCCCCTGCCTGTGGCTTTTGTCCACATTGCCCACGCCTTGGGCCGACACTGGTCACAAGTTGCACCTGGTTTTAGTACTGACGTCAAACTTTATATCTTATGTGATTAGTAATTATTAAAAAGCTTGTTTATAATTGATGTTTTTCAACTGTTTAATTTAACCCTTAAGTACTCACGTCGGGTCAAAATGACCCATGTTTTTTTACATGAACTTTGTATCTTTCGGTGGTATGGAAGGGTTGGGTCTCAAAGTAGTTTCATATTTCTTTACTCCCTCCTTCTCAGTGTGGTTTTGAATGTTGTACCAACCTTTGCACCGGCAGTAGACATAAAATGACCTGATGCGAGTGTGAATGTTACTATTTTTGACACTGCTCTGAGCTGTTGCAAGTGTGAGTGTAACTGATTTTGACACCATCCTGACCCAACACGATTACAAGCATTATATTTCCTTTTAACTTACTTCTTAGGAGGAGTTTTCTGAAAAACTTTCTTATGACCTTATTATGAATTAAATTGTGCGCAGCATGAAAAATATGCCTATTTCAAAGAATCTAAGAATGTAAATAAAGCTATTTTTAGCTGAAAGAGGAATTGAGGTAACGGAAGAGGAAAAAACTGATAAACAACAATCCTCGAAGGCAAAAACCTGGAAGAGATGTCATCTCTGCCTTAGCACAAATGACAAAATGACAAAAATTTAATGTTATTAATATTTCAATAAATTTCTTATGCAAAAATATTCTAATTATAGGTAAATACCTCTTGTTTATGTTATTTAATATTGTTCGTTGGTTTAAGGTACTAAAAAATTGTTTTTTCACAAATTGGGTCATACTGACCCGACGCGAGTAGTTATGTAACTTTTTACCGCATGAGTAGTTAAGGGTTAAAACTACCTGTATGTAGAAATAATACAGCAAGTCTTAAGAGAAAATGAGCAATTTCTTGGTGTAATTTAGCATAACCCCCATTTAGTGAAAACCTCGATTTAGCGTAAGAAAAAGCATGCTCCCAGAGATTCGTTAAATAGAGGTTTTACTGTATATATGAAATATAATTATGAACTAATCGAGAAACTATAGAAGACAATAGAAGTTATAAGAGAATGAAAGAGCATCTCTCCATTGGTAAGAGACAGCTGGTGGCATTGATGCTAGAATATGGCTCGATTACCCATAGCAAGAAGTTAATTCTAAAACGAGTAGAATAATTCTACAAGAAACTATATGAAGATCCTTTCACCAATGTGGAAATAAATGAAGAAGGAAACATGGCCACCGAAGAGGTTCCAGATATTCTTCTAGAAGAAGTGAGACATGCAATCAAAAGCATGGCGAATGGAAAAGCATCTGGAATTGATGACATCACAGCAGAAATATTCAAGGCAATGGGTCTTGCTTTATATATATATATATATATATATATATATATATATATATATATATATATATATATATATATATATATATATATAAAAACTTAAGGAAAAGAAAAGGTAGTGATGAAGGTGGCAACAATGTGTTGAGGGAAGCCCAGCGGACACTTACCAAGTTGGCTGGCAGCTGGGGGCGTCGAAGAGACACGTAAAACACACGCAAGCTTAATGGGCCTATGCCCTTCTTCAGTGAAAGAGTAACGTAAAGTGACACACTGGGCGGGGAATGACAGGGTGATGTGGGAAGGTTGATGATTGGAGGAGGCGGGAAGTAGGAAGGATGGATAGCCAATAAGGAGGGAGTGCGGTAAGGTAAAGTGCGAATAGGTACAATGTAACAGAGGAGACATTGTAAGGGGGCTAATAGGGTTAGCGGAGGTTGAGGCCAGGCGGGGAGAAAGAGTCAAGAAGATGTATATGTGCTAGTTCCCAATGTCGGAGAAGGGGGGCAGGAGTGTCATGGGGTAAGGCGCGAATAACCCTTACATTGTAGCAACTATTGAAGGGGACATTGTAGGTATTGGCGTGTAATGCAACTGGGAGGGGGCATCTGAGAGAAACGCTATTCTGGTGACCGTTCATGCGGATGTTTAACGGATTGCTGGTGAGGCCTACGTAAAACACAGGACAAAGAGCTCGGCTGAGTTACCATAGGAACAGTAGATCTTGGCTGGGTAACTATAAGGAAAGTAGATCTAATACACAAAAATAGTGGAATATATATTATATAGTATAGTGTATATTAACATTTTTTGCTATTAATTATACATAATATACATAAGGCGTATTTTAATAATTTTGTGACTAATGACTGCAAATTATTTCATTTGTGGGATCAGTGGGTTCCTGAGTGTCACTAATAAATACAGTAATAACCTTAACTTTGGTCTATAAGGTGCAGGCTGATTTTCCTGGAAAAAGTGCATCTTATAGCACAAAAAATATGGTACCTAATTAAAAAATTAACTTAAAAAATTTACATTTAAAATTATAATAAACCCCAACAAATTGTCTTTTTTAAACTTGCTACATATGACTAAAATAGTCATAGCCAAAAATGAATAAACTAAGAAAAAATTATATTTTTAAGTAATCCTGCAACACAGTTTGTCCACTTATCTTTGATTTTTGCTATACAAACTTCCTTTTCTATGTCTTTTTTCAAATTCATATAATAAATCAAACATTTTTTGTTTCCCAATTTGCAAGGTAAATATTTTAATCCAGACATTTTTCTCAAACTTTCATTCATAAAAACTGAAATTTCTTCAATGCCTTCATTTCCTTCATCATTTTATTCTCATTCAGTATCATTACTATCATGATTTTCTCCATGTTCATGGAGAAATTTTTCCCAGTTTTCAAAATCATCGTCACATGTTTATCTTCTCACCGATATTGATGTCAACTTCTAAGTTGGCTTCTCGTCCATAATGCAAAAAGTCGTCGCTCTTACCAATTTCTTCAGATCCATATTTCCTATTTCTCAAAACATTTTTAAAAGTGTTTTCTGAAACTTTATCCCATGCTTTGGTTATATATTCTGCAACATCTGAAAGTTCAATTTTTTCACTAGTTCTGCAGCATTTTGGGCTGAGTCCATTTTGACTATTACTGTAGTTAATATAAAATTTGAATAATGGTCTAACAGCTGTAATACACTAGATGTGTTGGCAGGCAAAAATACTAAATTTACATTTGACAATTTTAAGTTTTTTGGATGACATGGAGCATTATCCAACAGAAGTAGAACTTTTGTATTTTCTCTTTTCTTCTATTCATTAAAATTTTCAAGCCACTCGGTGAAAATCTTAGTTGTCATCCACACTTTTTTATTGACATACCAATTGACACCCATTGTTGCCATGCTCATTTTTTTAAAACACTGTGGTCTCATAGCAGTATTTATTATTAGATGTTTTTCTTTTTGACACAAAGCATTTGTACACAGAAGTATTGTGTCCTTGTTTAACTTTCTTAAAACCAAATCACTGAACCTTTCTTAACTAATGATTTATTTGAAAAACATGATAAAAAGTCCTGTTTTATCGATGTTGTAAATACCTCTTAATTCATATTTTTCAATTAAATAAGGTAAACATGAAATCCAATTCACCACGTCAGTATCATCTACTGGTGCATTTTCACCATTAGATTGCAAAACATTGTTGTTTCAATTGCAAATTTTTTCAAGTCACCCATTACTGGCAACAAAATTTTTTATATTTAAAGTTTGTGCAAAGCCATTTCCTGTAGTATAGAACCACTAATAAGTAATCTTGCATGAGAACCATTAAACCAAAAACAGATTAACTTGTCGATTTCCTTATATAAGGTTAATGGGATTTGAAATTTTGTTTGCATTACTGAATCACTTGTTTTAAAATGTTTTGTCCTGCAATAACTTTTGAATTTGTGCTTTTCCACTGTTATGTCTTTCTGCTAGTCTTCTTTGAGACAAATCTTTTTCAGAATCTTCGATAACTTTAATTCGCACTGGTAAATTCATAATTTTCATTTTGCTGCTATTTTCTGCCATTGCATCCGTACACTTCAAACAGCTAATATAGACTGAAAATTAATATGAAAAAATTGGGAAAACCATTGTTTGCCAATTAAGGCTTTAATGGTTTGGTTCGAGTCAGACAATGGAAATCTCAAAGAAGATAATTCTACTAGAAAATATACATATCTTCTGAAATCATTTCACGTGGCTTTGGTCACCTCATGCGGTGGTTGGGGCAGAGGATGGTCGTTGTGGAGAAGATAATTTACCTAGAAAAGATACCTATCTTTTGAAATCATTCCTGTAAATTGTGGTTGGTTATGGAGGTGGTCGGGTCAGAGGGTAGTCGTCTTAGAGAGGATAATTTACCTAGAAAAGATATCTTGTGAAACAGTTCCCCAAAATTGTAGTCATGTCAGGAGGTGGTTGACTGAAGGAAGTGGTCACTTCGCTGGGCAAGGGTTGGTATATTCCTCTCTTCCCAACCCCCTCTCCACCAATTACCCTAAACTATACGCCATAAAATCTATAGTTGTAAAACGATGCCGATTTAATTTAATCTTGTTAAAATTTGCAGTTGAACGGGCAAAAATAGTTTTTTTTTGCAGACTTATGAGTCTGATGATACCACAGCATTACTTTGTATTTAAGTAAAATCGCCAAGTTAACGCAAATTGTTTTTTATTTTCATGCTGTTCTCTAATGAGTATGCTAATTCCACATATTCTCCTGAATTTTCTCATCTTTGGTTTTTAATATTTTACGTAGAGTTATTTTTAATGCAAAGCCTATGAATCTAAAATTAAGGACTTGTTGGCAAAACTTCATATCGACTTGGCGGCGTTTTTGTTTAGGTTTGTTACTATAAAAAAATACAAGAATACATTCGGTAGCTATTTGACAGTGTCGTTGGAAAATATTTTTTTGCGCATCATCATTTTTTTTACTTAAATACACGATTCAAAGAGATTGTCGACAGGTAAATGTTCGTAAGAAATATTTTTGGATTTTTATAACCTTATTCTTGATGTAATAAAATTGAGCATCGCCCAGCGTAAAAGTGAGAACCAAGTCTGCAACTAGAATAAATACTTTAAGAGATGAGGAAATGGCGTAAGGGGAGAATTTCTCAAATCTTCATGCATTTACTACAAAGAAGTACGAGCCGAAGGATATTTTGCTCAAGGTAACCAAACAATGACGATTTTTCCCTTGTATATACCGCACTGCAATTTCGGGTCCCATTTCAAGGATATTTTCGTAACGTACAATTGTCCTACTCGGCGCCAACGTATTTCCCTCAGCAGTCACGCGCGGTGTCACTCGAGCGAGGATCGGGTGCCGCTATTAGCATTCTCTTTCACGTTAAGATGTGGATTTAGTGTCATCATCCTCGGGGATGATCTTGCGTGGCCCAAATGACCTCCCCGTGTCTTCTTGACTTGAGCGCATATTTACCGCGTTCTCGTCATACGTTCGCTATTATGACCAGTATATCAGTCGAGCGTGACAAAAGAAGGTAAGCGACAATCTATAATGATTGTTTAGTCAGGGACTCTTGCAGTATCGCCGGGAAAAACGAGGTAAATTGATTGACTGGTTTATTGATGTCATTTCGCGACGCCTCGTAAAGAGGATGACTATCGATGACGTGTCCTTTTACCAATCCGGTATCTGAAAAAATTAATGAAGAAAGAAAAAGTCTATCTTCGAGTAATTCACAATCGGATACTCGGTACATTAACGTCGTGAAGATAAGCCGGAGAATCCGATTCTGAGGAGACGTACGCTAATTAGAGGACGGAGGGGGCGAGGAACGTGAGAAAAAAATAATTGAATCGCCTCGAGGTGATTGCAAGTGTTAACAGTTTTCATAAAAGCTTAATGAAAACTAGAATTATTTTCTTTCGAGTTCCCATGGTTGATGCGATGGATCTGAGGCAACTGAGAGATATGGTGCCTATAGCAAAATTTTAGAAAACGCCGTAGTTATGTAGAATATTGTTTTCCTGCATTTTAATAGAAAATAGTAGCATTTTATTGCAAGTAAATTTAACACTTAGGTATTAAATTAATACTTATTTATGTTAAAATAAACCTTTTGCATGTTTTGCGGAAAAGTTTTACGCCTATGGAAAATGCCAACTTCGCCATACTCTAGTTACGGGACTGTGGATGGATATTAGTCGAGGGAGTTAACGAGAGGGCACAATAAAAAAAAACAAATCACGAGTATAGAAATTGACCGGCGAAGATTTCCGACTGTAAAAATATTCTTTTTTATCTCGCGGCAATTTATGCTATGACATTGGACATACGTTATTTTCATTTTAAAAAGGCATTTTCCCACAGGTATCCCACGTTTGGAAAAAGGTCGACAAAGGCCGCGAATGCCCAACAGATCTCGTCATGTTAATATTTGGTCATCGAACAAATTAATAGCATATATATATATCCCGAATTTAGGTTTTTTTGCTATTAATTTGTTCGATGAGCAAATATTAACATGACGAGATCTGTTGGGCATTCGCGGCCTTTGTCGACCTTTTTCCAAACGTGGGATATATATATATATAGTCAAGGAAAACGGCGCCTCTGTGACTAAGAGCGATGACGGAGTCCACTATCCCATCAGAGGAAAAAATACTTCGAAATGATCGTCGGGATCGATAAACATTTGGGAGAGAGTGACGCGCTGACGCCTCGCGGTGTGAAGCAACGACATCCCCGCTGGTTCCCTCTGCATCAAGGCTGCAGGTGCGCGAATCTCGGTTGCGAAATTTTTGTTTATCGAATTCGAGCACGCGAATCTCTACAAGATACATTTTCGTACCGTCCAAAATAATGTCCTTCCTTTGAAACAACTTGCGTCGCATCCGTCGACAGTTGCAGTAATACAGGTCGGGCGGGAGGGCTCGCCGACACGGAGTACTAACGCATGGGGAAAAGGGGGCGGCACTCCAGCTGGTGCGTGGGATCCGAATGAATAACCCCGAGCGCCGAATTGGCTCTTATGCGTCAGTAGCTACTCTTCAACTTCAAAATCGCATAATTAAGTCGGAGATCCCCGCCTAGTTTTTTTTACCACCGACGAGCAGTGCTTTATGCCTATAAGGTGAGATTTCTCTCAAAGGAGAATGCCCAAGTTGTTACTTTACTTGTAAATGTTACAAGTATACTCGGTGTAGTCATATTAGAACTTCACATGTGCGTTGGTAAACATGATATCGAAATAAGAACGTGAAATGAAGTTATTTTTTAAAACCATGACAATTTTATAACACTTGGTAATCAGATCGCAATGAAGACATGGCGATCGCTAAACTAAAACATCATCATGTGACATCTCCCGGTGGTGAGACAGAGCATCGAATGCTATTTCGGGGTGGCATGCGCTTTTTGTGCGATATAACTGATTTTAAATATGAAACTTCCCCTTGAAGCTAATACATGCTGCTGTAACATAGCTTTGATTATTCAGGATCACTAGCCGGATGGTGACAACTGATTATAAGTATATTTTTCTCGAGAAATTTCGTGTTTTCTCTTGTAATACAAGGAAGAAAAGCAATCGACGTGTAAAATGATAAATATTAGTGATGAAACTACTAGATAAACCTGAAGCGATTAAAAATTAACGGCCAGGTAACTGATTTATTTAAAAAAGTTAAAAGGCATCACCAAGTGCTTCTTATAGAGTGATTACCATCGGAGATAATGTGAGTTGTGGGTGATCTGGGGCAAATTATGAGAACCATATTCTGGCTTTAAAGTTGTGACGAGAGTGCATGAATTGGCAAGGCTTCGATATTTGATTGTGGCATACATATAACTTTCCATTAATTTACATTGATAAGAACCTCTCACAACTTGTAATTGCTACTATGACAATGATTGCTTGGCAAGCGAAATGCGCATCGAATTTTTAAAAATTTCTTTAAAAAATGGAGATCGATTTAAAATCTATCCTCATTAAACGCACAAATATGTTTGATCATGTTTATTAAGATTTAATATCAATTCACGGCTAGTCTTCCTACCTCCGGTGACCGTGAAGTACAAACGCGCCAGCGCCATTTAGGTCGTTCAAATCAATATTTTAAGAATCGATTTCCTAATTCCCGATTCCTATCGCGAGGGAAATCCGAAAATATGGGACATTCGGCTACCGGCCAATTGTTTGGACGGGACACGAGACAAAGGGGGACAAAAAATTTAGCGAAGGCTGGCAACTCAGCAAGCACATGTATGGAAGGTCAAGCGTCGTTGGGCGCGAAGAAGAAGAAAGTCATGATGGTAAATATTTTAAAGGAGAGTGTCTCACCCATCGACGACGATGGAAATCCCTTCCGGATCCTCCATAACTTCCATCTTCCCCATTCTTTCACCCGTGACATACTTTTCTCCGTTCTTAGTTACCTGAACAACTTGCTTAGCGGAATGGATCAAAAGACGCATCATCCTATCGTGGATGGAGAAGCTGGAAAACTTCTCACATCACGGAAACTACTTCACGACCACCTGCCCGATCTTACGCGCATGCGCCGTAAGGTTACGGGATGGCCTTCAAAAGTGGTTGGTTGCCATTGCAATCGGATTGCCAGGAGGAATACGTGTTGCGCAAGTGGAAACTGAGGAAGGCTCGCTTAGGAATAAGGTGTCGCTCTTGTTAGCTTCTTAGCGCTGGAGTTCAAAGGACCAAATACTCAATAGAAAGAGGCAAGTATCACGTGATGAAGCGGGGCAAGTCAATTACTAGTTATTGCCCGTCCAATCGTGGCACGGAAAGGATTCTGTCGCGGTTTCGGTGCATTTGCTATTTAGTCGAATGTTTGATCGCGAATAATTCGCTGAGATTTGCGAACGGTTACTGTTAGCCATGTCAATAGAAAGATAAACACAAATTAAGGTCTTGCGTAAGGTGTTAAATTGAAGAGAAATCTCACAATAATTAATTCTTTGTCTCTGAGTAGATGTTAATTCCCTCGTAGTGTGTTGTAACATTTCCGCCTCGGAGTATAGTACATTTTAATGAACTAAATTCGAGGATTTTTTTGATTTGTCATTAATAATAATTAGTTTTGCAGCGAATATCCTCTCAAAGATGGGGTTACGCACATCCCTTAAGTAAAAAATAAATTTGTAAAAGAAAGTTTTTTAAAAATAGGGTAACTAAAAATTATATGATTGAGCCTATCAGAGCTGAATTATGAAATACTCCGCAAGAAAATAATCATTGAATACATAGGGTAGTAAAGGACTATAAATGAGGCCCTAAAATGAATTTATTTTCCAAAAATTAAGACATGATACCATATGAAATCATCCGTCTTATCAATATTAAGTGGAAAGTCAATCTAGCCTTGAATACGAGTTTATTGATGATAGAATTTTCATTTTTTGTGAAAATTTTCGAAGAAGTTGTGTAAGCACAATGAAATTTTACATCTTTTGCCTCTGATCCGGGAATAAGATATGTACAATCTACATCTCCCTTTATCTCACACCTCCTCAGGCAAGTGGTTGAGGACATCAAATCTTCGACTTTCGTACTGTTTTGAGGTTTTTGAAGAGTTTTATATTTTTCTGTTTCATTCTTCATGATCTCGAGTTCATCGCCGTTTATTTCTACAACAAGACGTTAGATAATGATCTATTTCACTCTCCCTATGTTTATCCGTACGGTGGTTCGAACGACGGCTATATCGTACCCACGGATTAGCAGCGGAAATGTCAAGGATGTAGTTACATAATCTCGTATACCACTGTTTTCGTCGAATGTCAGTATGCATGCCGCACAAACCAACGAGTTCCATGAACTTATAGTGTACGGGAACGAAAAAAGGTCTCGCGACCTCAATACGAGACTTATGTTTTGAGTCCTATCCTTTAAAACTCTCACTGAATCTAGTGTGATTGTTAAATAATGAAGTTTTCGAAATAATTTTTTCCGTTGTGTTCGGACCAATACGACGCAAAGCAGACACTTTTGTTGTCAAACGATATCGTGTCAATTATTCCGCTGTTAGCTTCAACCATGAAGTCGAAACTACCTTTACTTTCTTCTTCGGTTTATCGCACCCTTCCAAAGTGCAGCTATTTAGCAAGCTATTGAACGTACTCCAAGCGCCTGAAATTCTTGGATAAGAATTATAAAACATTTCGAAAATTTTAGACAGTCGCGCAATTTCTTCCAATTTTATTTTTTTCTGAATCAAGTTCAATTTTTGAAATGGGTGCATGAAAAAACAAAATGGGACCATTGAATCAAGGCATTCCTTAACTGAAATTTGAGGAAAGTTTTCAAATTTTTTATAGCAAAGAAAGCTGCAAACACTAATTTATTTAAAACTAATAAAAATATAAACATCACTGTTTGCTCGGCTGATTTTTAATGCAAGCCCCTCGTCTTTAGTGGCTTCCATGATGCTGTTGCATCTCTGTGATCAGCTGATCCAATCTTGGTATAATATTGATGAAGAGAGCGCAGCACAGATCATGCTGAGATTCGAGTTTATTTCTTGCTTTTCTTAGTGGTCCTTTACATTTATTCTTGCTAGTATCGAAAATTTACAGTTATTCACTTTGGGACTGGGGGTCATCCGCGGCACTTCATAATCCCTTCCCGAACCGAGTTCGGGTCGCGACCCTGGGTTTGGGAACCTCTGGTTTAGGAATTAGCACGGCAGACTGACAGACGGACCTCCACAAGAAAACGTGCTTAACGAGACGGAATAATAAATCGATTACCGAAAAAACGAAGTCTCTATCCGCTTTCGTTTAGGACAAATAGACAAACCGAACGTATAAGCGGATTTTTTTAAACGATAAAAATCCTACCGTCGGGAATGATTCTGTAATTAAAATTCCGAGGATTTGTTGTCATCACAATCATAGAAGTCGAATAATGCAAGTATATCTATGGAGGCCTATTAACAATTCCCGTCCAAAAGATATTATTGACTTGCAGAAATTTTACCAACTGATCATAATTCAAAAAACAAAAATATAGTCACAACACACTTCTCTCAAAAAGTTCTTCAGTTGTCACCACCAAATCTTTCAAAGATATGCGATTAATCTCGGATGCTAATATCAATTAAATGCACGGGCACATTTGAAAGAACGCTTCAGGCGCTATCTTTTGAATACTGTCCAAATTCCTCATACTAAATTGTTCTGAGGATGTCGTAAAAACAATGATGCCGTTTGACTTCACACACCCCGAAAGGGTTGATCCATTGACTTATGGCTCATTTTATTATTTGCTCCGGCGAGTTTTGTAGTTAATGAAATTAATTACATAATATGCATAGTTTTTTAGCTGATTAAATTGTGAAGACTTCGGAGCCCCAAAGGGAAAAGCTTGATGGCGTTACGGATTAGACGAATAAACAGCTAAATACCTATATTATATTTTTAATGAAAGCACATATGGGGATGTTACCGCCATAATTAATAATAATTATAATACGCTTTGGATTTTAAATGAAGGAATTACCCTTTCTTTTAAGAAATGAAGCGTTGCGCTTTTAATCTCCAGCGCTAATACAGTACCTAATGGCGAAATACAGTATATGAATCAGGATTATCTTAACGTCTTAGCGATTAATTTTTTCCTACTTTTGGTTCATTGAGTACGAAAATCAAATCGAGACGTTTTAGGAAATCTTACGTGAATGACTCATTGAAATAAATCGACGATAATAGTGAAAGTGCGACCAGGAAATGGGAACATGCAAATACTTGAGGCACTGCGAGAGGTAAATGACATTTTAACAAAACTCCTTTGTGTAATTTATATAGACTAACCCCCCCCCTGTTCAGTACGGAGGTGACTTGTTAGATATTCTGTAGATCCATGTATAGGTATAACTTCGCGAAGAACTGGCTCGATGTTTCTGTTATGTTTCACCTGAGATGCATTTAGTTCCTCAACTAACTAATTCAATTTAGTGTGAAGTACTGTAACAAATTGATTATTTTTCTCTATGTTTGTTCGTATGATTAGGAATAGGTTTGACCACTAATGTAATGAGTTCTCAGTGAAAGTTGCATCTCGCAACTAATTAATTCTTTAAATGCGTGATATATAGCGCGCCTCGATTGTCGTATTTTCTCTAATGACGCGCAAACCAGCCCATCGATTAGCCCCTTAACACTAAACTCTTCCAAGCGTGCCGCAAGTCTTGGTCTTTTACGTTTCTCCGAAGTTTGAATTTTGTCAAAGGAGACGCATGCCTCAGGCGCGCATTCACCTACTTTCACTAATTAAAAACGGGGTGCCACATGCGTTGTGTTGACCGAGATCAGTGTCTCGTATACAAGGATCACTCGGCGCTTGAAAAAAAAACTCAACATTCTCGTCAAGTGATACATGCACTCTTTGTTTTCATACGTGGCTACGGACACTTCCCGCAAACGAAAAAAATGAAAGAGCGATCCGTGCGATCCAACGCAAAATTTCATATTAGCGATAAAAATTACGGCCGTATAGCTTTGCATAGCGAAGTTTTAATTTATGAAATGATATAAGTTTAATGTATATATGCTATACAATTCATTTGTAATTTTATAGCACGAGAGAATCTTTTAAGTAACTTCCGATGTAAACTCTTATCCGGCCTGCTGAATCGCCCGCAACTACGATTGAGGTCTGCCTCCAAAAAACGTTCTTTACCCCAGTTCTGTAGGCAAACGAGAAAGTCTCAAACCCCATTAAAGTCTAACGATTTTCTATAATTGAGCTATGCTGGGATACGTAGACAATGTTTTATTATCATCATCATCATGCTTCTGTCCGAAGACAGGTTTTAACTGAATCGCTGCCTCCATTTCTCTCTTTCCCTAGAAGCCTCTTTTATACCTCTATAAGTATTATATCCCTGCTTTATATTATCTAATATTCCTATTCTTTTTCTCCCTCTTCCTCTTTTTCCACTAATTTTTCCTTCTAAGATCGTCCTTTGTAAACACTGTCTTCTCAATATGTGCCCTATACAATTTGCTTTTCTTTTCCTGATTGTTTTTATTAGCGTCTTTTCTTCTCCCACCATTTCTAATACCTCTTCGTTTCTCTTCCTCTCTGTCCATTTCACTTTCATCATTCTTCTCCATACCCACATCTCAAAACTTTCTAAATATTTTTCCTCCTTTCTCCTTACCGTCCACGTCTCTGCACCATAAAGAGCTATGCTCCATATGTAGCATTTTGCTAATTTCTTCCTTGTTTCTAAATTTATTTTCTTGCTTGTGAGAAGCTCCTTCTTCTCGTTAAATGCTGCTTTTGCCATTGCAATCCTACTTCTGATGTCCTGTGTACTACTTCCATCCTGTGCTAAAATACTGCCGAGATATTTGAAACTACTTACTTGTTCCAATTTTTGGCCATTTACCATTATATTTAATTCTTTATGTTCCTTTGAAACCACCATGACTTTTGTTTTTTCTGTATTGACCTTCATTCCATATTGTTGGCCAACCTCCACTAGTCTGTCTGTCATCCTCTGAAGCTCTTTCTCGCCTTCTGCTATTAAGCCCTGATCATCTGCGTATTTAATGGTGGTAATACTTTCACCTCCTATCTTAAATCCTTTCTCTTCCATCAACGCTTCTTCTGTTATTGTTTCTGCATAAATATTAAATATCGCTGGTGAAATAGGGCAACCCTGCCTCACTCCCCTCCCTATGAAGTACTTTCTGTTTCTTCTCCTTCAACCCTGACTCTAATCTTTTGATCAAAGTAAAGGTTTTTAAGCAGTCTTTTATCTTTCCAATCTATTCCAATTTTGTTTAAAATACCCAGCATTTTATCCCATTTCACTCGGTCAAAAGCTTTCTCCCAATCTACAAAACAAAAATACATACCTTTATTGACTTCTAGCGCTCTTTCTGTCATCATCCTCATACATCCTATAGCATCTCTAGTCCCCCTTCCTCTTCTAAAACCAAACTGATTATCTTGCAGCTCCTTTTCTATTTTACATTCAATTCTTTTGGTTATTATTCTGGTTAGAACTTTAGCTGTATGAGAAATTAAACTAATAGTTCTGTAATCCTTACAACATTTTGCATTGTTCTTTTTCTCCAGTGGTACCATCACAACATCTAAAAAATCTTCAGGCCATATGCCAGTATCATATACTTGGTTAAAAAATTTTGTGAGTTGCTTAACTGCTTTAGACCCTAAAACCTTGAGAACGTCCACGGGTATATCATCACTCCCAACAGCCTTCCTTCTTTTCATGTCATCAATTGCTCTTTTAACTTCAGACTCGAGAATACTTGGTCCTAGCTGATCTTCTTCCACATCCTCTTCTTCATTTAATTCAATATTTCTTGGCTTTCCTTCTTTGTCATACAGAACCTCAATGTATTCTTTCCAGACATTCTTTACATTGTCTGGCTCCGATACTATTTTACCACTTTTGTTCATGATTCCTTTACGTCCTATCTTTCTTGCTTTTTTCTTGAATAGTTCCCTTGCTTTGCTATACATGAGGTCTGTTCTACAAATTCTTTCACATTCGACAATCTCCTCGCATTTTTCATTTATCCACTGTTCTCTTGCTTTATCTGTTTCCCTTCTTAAAGCATTATTTAACTCCTTGTACTTTCTTTGGCCTTCTTCAGTGTTTATGTTCTTCCACTTTCTCCGCTCTTCCATTTTTTGCAGCATGGCTGCTGTGATCCAGGGTTTTTTGTTTCTTTCACCCGTTATCTTTCCTACCTTCTTTTCCATTACATCTTTAATGTTGCTATGGATGTATCTCCACTCCTCATCTACATTCTTCCTATTTTCTTCAGCTCTCTCCCCCAACCTTTCCTCCAGCTCAGTCATGATAGCCTCCTTGTTTTTAAGGAGTTCCTCTAAGTTTCATTTCTTGTTAACTCTTATGTTTCTCCTAACGCTCTTCAGTCTACATTGTATATTTGCCACCAATAGGTTGTGGTCAGAATCGACATCTGCCCCTGGTAGTGTTTTCACATTTTTAATGCTATTTCTAAATCTTTCATTGACTAGTATGTAATCTATCTGGTATCGTCTCTGGTCTCCTGGGCTTCTCCATGTGTAAAGTCTTCGCTGGTGATGCTTAAACCATGTATTAGTTACAATTAATCTATTTCTATGGCAGAATTCCACAAGTTTATCCCCTCTTTCATTTCTCTTCCCTAGTCCATATTTTCCCACTATGTTATCTTCCTGTCCCTCTCCGACTACACTGTTCCAATCTCCCATTACTATGGTGGTGATCCTTCCATTTCCCTCATCCTCCAATATCTCCATAATCTGTTCATAGATTTCATCTACTTCGTCGTCGCCAGCATTAGTTGTTGGCATATACACTTGAATTATAAGCATATCCACTGGCTCCATCTGGAGTTTTACGGCTATTAATCTGTCATTAACTGTCACTACCTTACTAATTCTTTCAGCTATCTCTTTTCTCATTATAATCCCCACTCCCCTTTCCTTTTTCTCCCCTCCCGAGTAAATAATCTTAAATTCGTCTGAATTTATCTCGCCTTCTCCTTCCCACCGGACTTCACTAAGACCTACTATACTTACATTATTCCTTCTCATTTCCCTTTTTAGGTTCTCTAGTTTACCCCCTGAATTCATAGTCCTAACATTCCATGTGCCTATTTTTAATTTCTCACTACTTGCTTTCTTATTAATCTTACATTTCCTCTGTGCATCCTCTAGGGTAGTCCCCACCCGGAGATCCGATTGGGGGACTATTTTACCTCCGGAATATTTTACCCCAGAAAGATCCATAGAGGTATTTTCAGCTTTTCAGCCTATCATGGGAAATATAATGAGGTAGTTTCCCCTTGCTTTCCTCATCGCAGTTTCACAGAGTGATTACCCATCTGTAGCTGTTCAGATCCACATGATCACCACCTACAGAGGTACTGTGCAAGCTGCTGCCCTTGCACAGGGGGATGTAAAACCCCCAAGACTGCTTCTTAGTCTGACTCTTCCCCTCAGACCTTTCCGGCTTGGATGGTCCTACCAGGAGAATTATCTCCCGCCGGCATAGCTCTTTAGTTCGTAAGAGTACACAAACCCTCCCACCTCTGTAAGGTTATGCAGTCCTTAGGGAGGGAATGTTTTATTAAGAACTCACAAATCTTCTTAAAGCCTATGAGAATAAAATTACACACGCACACACACACACACACACATATATATATATGTGTGTGTGTGTTTTCAGATACTCTTTCGTTGAAGAAGGGCATAGGCCCGATAAGCTTGCGTGTTTTTTGTGTCCGTGTATATATATGTATATATATATATGTATATATATATATATATATATATATATATATATATATATATATATATATAAATGATTTATAATTTGTCCTCTAAAATTAAAAAAATTCCAAGAGAACCAGGAAATTAATTGATTAAAAGTTAAATGACTTGTAATTTAATTAACAAACTTCATCACTCGACCGATTTCCATTAAATTATAATGAATTAATTTCTTGGCTCTCATTCAAAATTATATTTTTCATTATAATATTGATTTTAAAATTTGTTTTTCCTAGTTACTATGCATATACGTGTTCCATGATAAAATGTGATAAATGAAACCCAAATTATCTATAAAAAACACCTGGCCGTTATCAGGGAAAAGACATATTTACACTTAAACTAACGAAATTCCGCGACTTATCGCACCGTTGGAAACCATCGGGTAAATTATCTCGCTGTCGTTTTAACATTTTAATTAAAATACCTATTGGAAAAAAATTATTTTGACGAAAGAAACTCCTCATATTCGGTGAATAGCATGCTATCGGTGCTGCGTTGACGGCCGTATGTCGCGAGGGAGGAGAGAGAGTTATTTTATTTTGGTTTATCTTAAGATAAATGAAAGTGTACAGCGTATCTAAAATGGACACGTTTCGGGTGACGGAGTAGGTATTTAAAACCAAACGAAATTGTTGGAACGAACGTACACCGTTAAACAGCGAAACACCGCAACCAGATTATGTCTCTCTGTCGACTAAAAATGTCTTCCCTCCCCTAAGTTGGTGCAATAATAAACGTATTAACGTAATTTTAGTATAACGACTAAAACTGTAAAACGATATATCAGAAACTATGCAAAGGAAATATTTAAAAAAATTATTTACCGATTTATTTTATAATCAGTTGTAAATAGTCAAACAATCTAAAATGATGTACAACATACCTCACTTGAGTTAAGTAGTTGCAGGGCTGGCCCAAGCTACGGGCGAGCCGGGCGGCTGCCCGGGGCGCTATCCCAATCATTTATCTAGGCATTACTTGCAAGTGAATAAGTATTGGATACAATATATATCGAGGAACAAGCTATAATCTTGATGGCATTCCTTCTAATTTTTCATTATCAATAATTTTTACAGAGTGATTAATAAATTAACATGTACTATGTAAATATCTCAACAATCATTAACGGAGGAGGGCGCTGGAGTGCTATCTCGCCCGGGGCGCCAAAATTCCTCGGGCCGCCCCTGAGTAGTTGTAATGCAATCTTTACGTTTACGCTCATTCGTTCGCCGTAATTTATCCATTTCTTTTCACTTAACGCTCCGTGGGAACGAAAGGGTATTGAACGCATTTACGTAATTATGGCAGATCTCGTTTATTTTAGTTACTACGAAGATATTTTTCGTTGGCAACAAAGAAACCACGCAAAAAATATTTTGTTCAAAGTGAGTTACGACTTTTTTGTCTGATTTCCTTGATAACGGCTACTCACACGATAAAGATGTTTAAGGCAAAAATTACTCTGCCTAATTCTACAAATTTTGTTTGAAGACATTTTTGGTATGACGGATATTTTACGAGATGTGACGGAATGTTCATATTTCGTTTCTCGCTAAATGGCACCCCTGACTAGTTTATGTGAATCGTTTATATCATTTTCTTATTGCCTTTGCCCAGAAGTTCTTAATATCAAATTCCATGAAAATCCGTTTGGTAGAACCCGAGAGCGAACATGCGGACGGACGGATAGATATAAGTTAATGGGCGCTCACGCTGGAAGCGAAACGCGCCTAAAAACGAGAGATCTTTTCTTCTTCCTTTATTCGGGTATAAGTTAAGGCAAAGAATCATTTTACGTCAAAAATTGAAATATTTTCAGGAGCTATCCATTACTTACCGATCCAAACTATTCGACTATACTCATAAAATACTCAAAAGACAAATTAGTTTAATTATTCCTCTGTTTTTCCAAAAACGAGCCAGAGAAATATATTTTCTATTAGTCGCGAATTTTGTTTTTGCAGATAATTGAGTTCTTTCCGCTTGTGTTTGTGATTTTCTTTGTTTATTATAACGGCCGTGCTAAGATTTTTTTCCAGAAAATTCGAATTTTTTATGACTTTTGTAGATACCTGAGACAAGTACTTAATATTTTAATTTTTGATACTCAAGCGCTCATTCTGGAATTTATTTTCAGCCATGAGACGAGGTCGATAATTATCTAGTGAACTAATCCGATCAGAGGCGAATATAGGACCAGGAATTCTAGGCGACCGTCTAGGGCAGTGGTTCCCAAACTTTTTGTAGGCGCGGCATCCTTTCGAAGAGAAATAGAAATTCGCGGTATCCCCAGCCTTGAATCAAGGTCTATATTTTTACCTACGGACGAAAAACTTGAGACGCGAATTGTTGATGCTACACCATAGTCAATTTATTAGGGGAAAATTATTGTCCTAATTACCTATCGACACATCAGTATCGCTGATATTTTACTAAACAAAGTTTTTTGCGGCAACTCAAAAACTCAGCTGCAGCACCCACTTTGGGAACTACTGGCCTAGCGCCTCGCTCCTCTTGGAGCCTCTCGTCTAGAGCCGCTAGAGATCCATTAACAGTCAGGAGCTTAATGCGAGAGGGGAAAGAAATGTATTTTTTGTGTAAAATTTCAAACACAAAAAGTAGTCGCGTATCCTGAATGTTGAAGACGATAAACGTAAACGATAATGGGCGAACACCAACCTCAACTGACTTGTATCATTGAAAAAATTATTATTTCTAAGGGTTCCACTCGAATATTGAGCTGCGATCAACCTCGACCCCAGAAGCTCACATTGCATATAAATTATTAAGAATTTGATGCCTGCTTTCCTCCATAATCTTTAAGCAGTGGCGGATTTGCGCCTCCTGGGGCCCCTGCAATCTAAATATATAGTGAAACCGCTCCTAACGGCTACCCTCTTCTATGACACCTCTTAACGATAGTTTTTCTATGGAATCCACTGATTTTTAAATTGAGACGTTCAATATTTCTGAGGTTATATACACGAACATTTTTTCGGGGCCCCTGTCGCGCGCCAAGTGCGACTCCCCTATCCGCCACTTAGTGTGAGGGAGAAATTCAAAATTTAGGGTAACTGAGCGGTAGGAAAAGGTCGCCTTTTTTCCTCAATTTCGCGGACCCACACGGAACCCCAATCTTTCACGGTACCCTAGTGTTCCGCGTAACCCAAGTGGAGAAGCACTGCCATACGTCACGAAGCCCCGTACTTCACAGGACCCCCCCGGCGCGCGCCATGTGCGACCCCCCTAAATCCGCCATTTTCTTTAAGTAATTTATTTCTTTAACCAAATTTAGCCTCATGTTTTCAGAATTCGCGACTCGTGGGCACCGCAGACTACTATCGCCTATTACAGGGGTCGGCAACCTGCGGCCCCGTAGCCGCATATGGGCCCTTGAGTACATATTTGTAGCTCTTGAGAAGTTATCTAAGCTCCCTAACCTGTATCAGTTATGAAACATGCGTATCAGAATCGCTCGAATCTCTAAATTAAAAAAAAATGTCGCACAGGCTGTCACTGTGTGTCTCCCGACTATTTTGGAATGAGACAAAGAACAAAAAGTTGCTTTTTTTTGCTTCGAAAGTTTGCCAACCCCTAACCTAAGAGCCTCGCAAACTACTATCGCCTAGAGGCCCCGCTAACTACTATCGCCTAGAGGCCCCGCTAACCACTGTCACTTAGGGGCCTTGCCCTCCCTAAATCCGTTATCCGACGTCCATCGGTAGAAATTAACTAACGAAGAAATTATCACGCGGTCATTTGTTAACCATGTTTCACATTGTGACACGAAAGATCTTACCACGAATCTTCGGGAAACGGTTATATTTTCTCCCAAAATTCTCCGTGAGCGAGCAATAACACTCGAGTCGCGGGACGAGAGAATGACCTGATTAAAGAATTAACGGCTCCTTTATCTATTGTCCTGGAAAAGCCCCTTGTGGGAAAAAGAGAAAAAAAATTGGGAAACACTGCGATAGCATGTGTTCTCTTCTTCATTATATTTTGGTTCTTTTCTCAAGTATTGTTTTATAAGTCGGAAATACAAAATATGGAGCAATATTATTTCTTTTGAATAATCTCTGATTTGCAAAACTAAATTGTTGGAAGTGAGTGGAAAGGGGCATATTTTAATAGGAAGTTTTTTGAAATGTCGCAAAAATAAAATGTTTTACATCATTTAACCTGTTCTTATGTTCAAGTGCGTACTGCGGTTCTCTCTCACGAGGATTTTCGGACTAAACCGTCGATTCTGACGCAATTTTTAAATAGCAAGATAAAAATTCTGCCTTGACCAAGAATCGAACCCGTAACATTCTTGTAGTTGTTTTTCTTAAAGTTAAGTTTGAATGAGGACAAAATCGTCCAAGACTAAGTTATAATACGTAAAAAAGGCGTTGCTTCCGCGCGTATTGCTTTTGTCACCACATCGCAGTTAAATGATTCAAGAATTAAACCCCGTTAAATTTGATATTCTCACCATCCGCTTTATCTCTCCTACGTTAATATTGGTTGAAATTTTTGGAAGAAGTTAACAGAAAAGGCTTAAACGGCGCTCGAATGGACTTGAAGTAAAGTAGATCAGCTAAACTGGAACTCTTGGGTTTCTAAATAAGATACGGCACGAGCCCGCATTTCACGAGCAAGTGGGACGAATTACTGCATTTTTTTTAAAACTCGGGAATATCCGCTTTTCCCATTTAAGCCAGGAAGTACTGGCTTTCGGGTCACGATATATTGCTTTTTGAGAAACGTGTATGCGTTATCTGGCAAGGTTTCGCCAACATTGCAAATGCTTTCTTGAGGTCGAGGTGTCATCCTTTTGCAATGTGCTCGTATTATTCCATGCCATTCGCCGCCTTTCACTTTTTTGAGTACGCGCCGACCCTCATGACGCCCCGTGGTCGGAAAAATACTTTCTGCTTGAAGGAGAGATAGAAAAAACGGCCTTTTTCTATAATTCGGCCCGACGGATTTGGATTTCTGTGGCTTTCAATTAACGGCGGAAAGTAGGAAGATTGATTGGCGAATTACGTTAACTCCCGATTCGCCGTAAGCCTCGCAACCTAGCCTATTCCAGTTGATCGACATGCCTATTAATACGTACCATAGTATGCACTTATGAAAGAATTAATTTGTTAATATAGTATAGAAAGCACATAAGGAAAAGTAAATTAACATTCAAGTTACTAGAGTATACTGCACTACTTATTAACACCTGTAGGTATACTAGGTATAAGACAGGTAAATGGAGTGCGTATGTATGTATGGAATGGAATATAAAATATTCTCGTTGTAAGATTTACATATACCGTTTAATGGACATTCCGGTAATTCGATATTCCGGTTATTCGATATCCCGGCTATTCGATATACAGTTAATCGGGTGTTTAATATATTTCGCTTCTGCCAACTCTGTATTATTTCCCGTTTCCTTCATCTTATAATTGCAATTAACCTCAATATTCACCTTATACTAACCGTTTAGGCCCCCGTGAAGTAACAACATTAGATAGATCAATCAATTTTCTAGAAGGATTTTTCCCTATCTCATGGCTTCTCGTTTATATCTCGCGACAGAATGGGATTAACCTCTCACAGTGCAATCACCCAGGCCACCGCTTTCGAACTTGCGTCCTCCGTTCTTGAACTATATTATCATATCTGGCCGCACTTTTGTATTGCTAGGAGCAGATGGCATTTTGCTTCAGTTAAAGAAGCGGCATCGCGCATGCTTTTATCTAAAATAAATATTGGAGCTAGAGAGGCTTTTTGTCGCCCATGGTAACAAGATGATAAGGTTTTGTGATGTCGATTACATGCCTTATACGCTGTGACAGTGCACTAGCCGAAAAACTAGTGTCATAGAAGTGCGATAAGCAATATTTTTAGGTGGCAGGTCAGATTAGATTTGCAAGTGCTTCGAAGAGAGTATTAATGTTTTTATTTCGGAAGCTCTATGGAGGTTCGGCGGTAACGTACACACGAAAATCAATTCTAAACTATTTTTAGCGTAACATTTTTAACAGAAAAATTCTTATTCTTTTCGCCCCCAGAAAATGTTTCATAAATATGGACGATGCGTACAATTCTAACCTTGGTTTCCTGCTAGTGCTACCATATTTGAAATATTTGAGGCGAATACTTCAAAAATAAATTTTCGAGTTCCAGTTTCTTAATTGCATATTTTAACTACGGCTTTCCCGAATTGCTCATTATAGCCATAAATATTTTGAAGGACAAGTTGTCGCTCGTAGTTTTCAAAATAGCATTACTTATAACTTCTTTTTGGTACAATTTAAGATGTCAAATTTCGTAAGTTTTGCCATTATAATTATTTAAGAGCTGTATTCTTTGAAATAATATACAATTAAGTTAAATAAGTTTCCGTTTTTAATCATATATTTTAAAATAATTTGTAAAATTTTCACCGGCGGGGGACTAATTGGTGTTTCCCGTTACCTATGAACGCTCGCGTGAGGGAACCTTTTATGTTTGAAAAAGAAACGATTTTATGCAAAACAAAGTCTGCAATTTCTATAAAAATCCAACATACAAAGAAAATTGTTAATAAATATTTCATATAGGAAGTGGTCATTCTTTCCTAGGAGTTTTTCGTTCGAAAAATATGGCTTTCGAGAAAAAAATTTAAAAAACTGGCCCACCGAAAAATTAGTCCGGAAAAAATATTTTCCGACAAATATTCCGGTTTATACTAAAATTTTTTACTCCCATCGCCTAACGACTTAGGCTACGAAGCAAGATAATACCATTGTCTTTTCTTCCACATTTCACGTATTATCAGCCCAGAAGTGTTCAACTCGCTGTCCTCGAAGTCGCTGTAGGTGGTTCGTATTAATGAATAAAATTAATCAATCAATCATTTATTTAACACTAACAGATTTCTCCAAATTACATGCGTTATAATAGCTATACAACAAGCACATACGACCATGTCCTCGGCGGGATTCGAACCCGCGACCCTGGCATTGAGGAGTTAGACACGCTAACCACCCCCTCTGCCAAGCCCGGCAAAGCTACGAACTAGAAACAAATCTTTTGAATTTGGGAATGCACTAGTGATCGAAAATGGTAAATATCTGGAAACGGTAATATATTCCAACGACAGATGATGGTCCGTTGACGTACCTATTATGTTCTGGTGGGTGATGTGTGAACGCAAAAAGTTCGAGACCTCTGCATTACGGTTATTCAGCAGACATTCTTACTATCGCGTTACCTCATTAAATTTAACCCATTAACGCTCAACGTTGCGAAATCGCAATGCTTTTAATGGTGTTTTTCTTTTAGTTGTTGAATTAATTATTTATTTATGATGTTTCTCTGCGCTCTAAAAAATAGTTTTCGGTAGGTAGGAAGTTCATCTACCAGTCCAGTGTAACAACAGAAATAAATTATTAATTTTACAATTTATAAAAATCATTGCAAAATGTTGCAATTTTCATTGTTGGGCATTGATAGGTTATCGAGAATTCTACGAACGATAACCAAATTCTTAAGTAGTGCGTAGCTTACATAAAAATTTAACGATATATATATATATATATATATATATATATATATATATATATATATACACACACACATATGTACACGAGTTGTCGGTGCGCTTAAAAAATCACTATACACCAAGATCTAAACTCGTAAATAAACCAACGTGATCGCCAGGGCAACAGCACTTCAGCCATGTGGGGCCTATACTATCCATAATTTATAAATTCTCTGGCAATCGCCTCGTGTCCAAGTTTTCGTATATCAAGTTTCGTGACTCAGATCGCTCTGCATGAGCAATAACAATAATCATTAAGACAATACACTATACACTAAAATTATGGAAAAATTAGGATATTTTGTGTTAAGATTATGGAAGTATCATCCGTGCCTTTAGCACGTATTTGGATTTTAAAAAATCGCAAAAAAGGAAGGAAACCATTATATTTAACAATTGAAACGAGTTAAAATTTCTCGAAAAACTACGAAACAACATTAAAATACTTTTCACGTTTTACTAAATTTCGTGTGTTAGTATAATGACGTCGTCATAATTTACATTTTCCGCGAAATTAAGGCATCTATCCGGAAATTCTAAATTCTCTGGCAATCGACTCGCGTCCAAGTTTTCAAATTTTCGGTTTCATGCCTTAGATTGCTGTTTCAGCAATAGCTATAATCATCATTAAGAAAATAGCCTCTATATCACGCTAAAATGTATGTAAAAATGAGGATATTTCTTGTGTTAGGATTATGGTGACATCATCCGTGACTTTTAGTTCGTATCCGGATAAAAATATTAATTTAAAATTATTACGTCATCATATGTAGGTATACGTTGTTTGCTGAAATCAAATAGATTATAATGCAGTCTAAGCATTAAATCAATGCCCTTAAAGTATGGAAAAATCAATTCCCATTGAAAGGCATTAGAGCCGTTGCTATGGTAGTTTATATTTTTCATTGTTGAAGACCGAGAAAATTTTCATAATTTTATGATTAAAATCAAATTTTTACGCAAATTCAGCATAGATCTGAATTCTGTCTTCAAGAAAAATGAACTTCATTCTTTATTTCACAGTATGGTGCATGCCCCGACTTTGTATCTTAATTTTAAATAATTTAAAAAAGCAATTTTATACTTTTCGTATGGGTTTTTAAAATTGGACATTGGGGTCAAAAACACCCCTTAAATATAAATTTTTCTGAAATATCGATTTTTTTCCCGAGGTTGTAACCAATGACCTATATTCATGCCAAATTTCAGCTCTACAGCACTTCTGGAAGTACCTTAGGTTATATATATATATATTATATATATATATATATATATATATATATATATATATATATATATATATATATATATATATATATATAATGATATTTAACATTCTACATAAACGTTTTTTTGTGAAACTAGTGGAATGTTGTTTTATCTGTGGAGGAATCGTTCTAGGTTTGCCTATTCTACCATTTAATAGTCAATTACCGAGCGTTTGACACAATTCAATTCTAACTGCCAGTTATCGTATGTTATGGATATAACGTCGATGCCATTTTGAAATGATTACCCGCTTTCACCGTCATTAGCATCTCAATTGGCTATTGCTTCTTCGGAAAATCGCCTATAATTGCCAATAACCTCGGATGCCGCGTACTGTTTAAAAGGCATTACTTAGATCTTAATTTCATGCCCAAGGACTAAATCACACCGACGCTAACGTTGTGCAGCGAAATACAACGTTTTAAGCAATAGAAACGCACTCTGCAAATTCCAACGTTTTATTGATGAATAGTCGATCCACTTTTGGATAATCATCAGCTTCCTCGAATTACTGTTGTCGTTTAAATATTTGGGTGTAACCCTTTTGAAGCTCGCAAGATCGAAAAATTACGGTGCCACTAAATAGGAAATGGGTGTCATTGAAAAAAAATCGAATGAACGTGAAGAGAGAGCGAGGGAAACCTGACATTATCCATTTTTGCTTAGACGTACATGTCAAGAATATGAGATCCCTTCGTATATTGTCTCGAGTTAGGTTCAGAAAAAGTGCAGCGAGTGGCGGCGACGCGTAAAGAAACTGCGTCATTTCTTCGGTCAAGCGGTTACATTCGAAACCATTCGGAGAGCGTATTTCTTAAGGTCGGAATGAGGCTCATGGAAAAGTAAATTTAATTCGCGGATGAAATATATCGAGCGATACTCGAGAATCCGAATTGCACAGGAAACGAGGTAAAAAATGCGAGTTAAGAGAAATCGATGGAAGGACTTAGCTAGTTGCTAGTTCTTTCCCCGGTTTGTTGGCGGATTTAACCGCGGCATTCGTATTTCTTTTCCTTGCTCGTTTTCGGTTCCGCAGAGCCCTCGTTACTAATCCCAACAAATGCGTGTTTTTGCACCGATGAGAAAGAAATTTATTAGGTTTTTTTATTTCCTAAGATTAGGTTCTTCTGGTCTGAAAAAGAAACTATTTGCATATGCGGCTTATTCGAGTAAGTATTATCGAACTCGTCTCGTGGCTAGTATTTCCACCTCTCCGGGTTTGACCCGGAGTCTCCTGGTTTGGGAAAGTCGTCTCCGGGTTACTGGTTAAGTCACAATATCTCCGGATCGTTAAGATTAGTAAAATTTATTTAAAGTTCCTCGTTAAAAAAGTATGTCAGTGACGTATAATGTCGAGTTGCTAAAGTATGATTGTATGAATAACAAATTCGACGCAACTGAAAGTTGGCAACCCTAACTCTTGGTAGGTTAGCTGGGAATTTCCACATTTGAACCGTCAGTAATACTTGCGAACTTAAAGTGTATTGAAAGGTTATTAATGTGAATTACATTAAAAACTTTATTACCGGGCGAGTGTAAGGAAAATGAGCATTTAAATTTTTACTTTCTCCATACGCAATACCGTAGTGGCCCGATTATAAGGCGGCACCGAATATAAGGCGACCTCGTTTTTGAGAACTCATATCAAGGAATTTACAAAAAAAACTGGAAAAGATAAACATGACGTTTTAATTTTTTCGGCGAATTGCGTATTTTTTATCTTATATTCTCCTTGCCATCACTTGTTAATCCCAGTCACGAAACTCGGCTTCATCGTCGTCCTTTTCCTCCTCCTCGTCATCGTCTTCCTCTTCTTAACAGTTAGCATCACTGTGATAGTTCCTTCTTCTTTAGCCGTTGGCCTCACGATCACAGACTTTTCCCCCGTTTTGTTAACGCACACAAGATGGCATATCGGAACAAACAGGAGTTTGTCCTGCATTACCGATATGTTTCAAAGCGTAGTTCTGCTGCTTACGTAATGAAATCACATGACGTTGAAACGAAATGTTTTCCATCGAAATCATTTGGCAGGCGCTGTGCTGGACTAATAATAATAATTTATTTAACACAGACAGGTTTCCCCAAATACATATAATAGATTTATGACAAGCACATACGACCATGCGCTCGGCAGGAATCGAACCCGCGACCGTTGTACTGGGAGCTAGACACGCTAGCCACCCCTCTCCCAAGGCCGGCGATTTATCTATGTACTCTGTTCCACCCTGAGAAGACAGTATTGGGCTTATGGCGCGCGCAGTTGCCAAATTTTCGGTGAATTAGAGCCAGTGCCTATACCTTTACACTTTCTGCTTGATCCAGATTCCATGCTGATTCAGGTAATTTCACAACAACTGAATTGAAATATTTTCGAACTTCTACCTACAACAAAAAATAATTTATAGGATACGCTGACTCGAAAACAAAAACACAGTTAATGGAGTGCAATAACAAACATGGAAAAAATCACGCTATGCCGATGCAATTGAAACACTTTACTTTTTCACCACAGTTACTATATTAACTCTATATATATATATATATATATATATATATATATATATATATATATATATATATATATATATATAACAATCTGCAAGGCGCACTGAATCGTATAATTACACATCAAACAACCACTTGTTAAGAACTCTTGTGCGAAACTGTTTCATTGTGTCCAACATTGCGTCTTCCCCTGGGAAAATTCTTCGGCACGTGTCCCGTGTCCTTCCGTCATAAAACGCAATTTTACGGAGGAACCAAAAAGCTGGCACCTATTGACCATTTTCTTAGAAATATCTGGGTGCAAACCTCTCGTCTATTCACTAAAGGCTCATAAACCTTCCCGGTTGAGGATTTCCAAACGAATTTTAGTCTGTTTACTTATAACGAAGTCTCTTTCTCCATAGCTTGAGAGGGTTTTTAAAAAAATTTTCTGCATCTCATTTCTTCGAGGTATTTTTGAGGCTTCAAAACTGCTTTTGAGAATAAGGTGGAGGAACCCAAAACCCAGCATTGTGAAGCGTTGTATTTTTAGCTGCCGATATATACGAATTTTACATAATCATCCCTTGATTATAGTCATACTTGCATTCTTTAAAACGTGACATTTCGCCAAAATTCGTTAAGCAAGGGAGTTTTCCCACAATAAAAAGCTAAAACAATAAAATATGATTTTATGAACCCTGACTTAATCTTTTTAGAAACATCTTTTGATTTTGTTCCAAATTAAAATACTAATTTTCGTAGAATCCGATTTTTTAAATATATTAATTGATTTTAAATTAATTCATTAGCCAAAATATACCTAATGCGTTATAAATAAGCCTTATATTACAATTTTACATTTATACTTTCATTTGCGTAATACGTATTTATTATTATAAATGTCAGTGCGCGACCGAAAATGTATGAACAGAGACTTTTTATATAAATTTGGCGATATTTTCTAATGAAATTATTAAAATGACTAAGATTCAGCTTTTATCAGTTAAATTCTATAGAATGAAAATTTATTCATGATGAATGCTTCTAACTTCAATTTTTATTTACTTTTGGTAGTGGGTATCACTATGTTGATTGGTTTTAGACAGCCTTTAAAAATGTTTGAGAGCTACAACGTGATAATATCTCGATCTGGCCCAGGGAAAAGCAATGGAAAAGAGAGAGATTGCGGTAGCCCATAAGAGACCATACTGTCAACTAACAATAAGTGTGGAACGCGCTATAGTTCTTCCTCGTAGATTTAGGCCGTTTCTGCGCATCATTCGTTTGCACCACCGTAGGATACATTTGAACTGATAACATGGTATATTTAAGGATTTATCTATTTTCCGGTCCTTCGACTGAATTATTTCTCGCTTGTTTGGCATTCCTTCATTTCGTTTTTCAACTGCAAACTCGATAACACGTTTGTCAATTTCATCAAACCGTCCAATCTTGGGCTCGCGGAAAGATTTTTTCCAGCGTCTTACATTGTTTTCGATAATGCCACATTTTTTGGCAGCTTTACCATTGTTCGAAGCTCCTGCCTCCCTCACAACCAAAATTTTAAAACTAGCGTCATAAATCCGCTTCACGTCTTTCAACAGTTGACCTTTTTTCGAGCAGCTTTTTCCCCATATGATCGACCCCCTTTTTATCGATTGTAATTTCGTAAACCCTAAAGGAAAAACACAATCGCAAAAAAAATCCCAACTTCGTGAAAAACAAGCAAAAATACAAAGGTGCGTGATAGAAGCGATCGACATAACACGGAATGTTTATAATATTGGTTGCTTTACTTAGTCCGCGAAGAAAAGGTGAGTTTTAATTGGGAAACAATTTGTTTACAAAAAAACTCGCCTTCTATTCGGGTAAATACGGTATATAATGTTGCTATCTCTCCGGGTTAGAACAAGTGCAAAGTGCAACTTTACTTACGGCTGAAATCAGAATCGAAAAACTGTCTCTCCTATAGCCACAAAACAGGTTCGGAAAACCAGCCGTCATCAATGGTGATTTATCTATAGTAGATTCAAGAAAGGCGTTTTTTCTTGTTTTTTTATAACCTACTATCTATTGCTTTATAGCCGAAACGTTAAGTCGGTTTCTCCAGCCTTTTTAACGGTTATCGAAAAAAAACATCGTTTTTCAATTTACATATCCGGCTCGTTAGATGGTCAATTTTCGGATTCTCGGAGCAAGAAACGAGTTCATTTAGTTCGTTGACTTCGGGCGTCTTATTCTTTTTTTTTGTCCCGAAAGCATCGCACGGAACTAATTTTTAATGTTAGAAACGGATGAAAAAAGCGTACCGCTCCGTGAACTTCATATCGCTTATTTTTTTTAGTCCTGGGCGTTGGGAGTGATCTTAGGGAATGACACGCATCGTCGACCCGTGCATCAGCGCCCCCGCCTATTCTGCGTGACGGGAGTAGTGCGGTGATTGTGCGCCACGCTGTTCACTTGTTCCAATCAACTTCCGCTCCGCCTTGCCCAGGACGTCTTAAAAGGGCGACATTGTGGGTCGGGGAATAGGGAGGGGGTCGGAGGTGAGGGAGGGATTGTTCGAAGCGAGGGTGGGGCGGGGGTGAGAGAGGGTTCGGTAGGCATAGAGGCGGCTGGCACCAAACGGGCCGTAGTCTTGACGACAGCTCCAAACAAAGGTCAATTTGAGTGGCAGATGGGGCGAAGGGAAGAAGCGTTTGGAAGGAAGGGCGGTTCGCATCGGGCCACGGACGGTGTCTTTTACACTTGGCGTCCGTTGCTGGCCGACATAACTTGACTAACTAGCCCCCTGTTGAACTATTTCCCAAGCCAAGGTTCGACTTCGCTGTGTAATTCGCTAACTAAGATTATTCTTTACTCAACGCTTTAAATTACATTACGTTACATTACATTTGTGACCAGGTTTTGATAACTTACGACTTCGTTAGGTAAAAATCATGTATGGACGATGTTTGTTCAGGCCATATCAGAGGTTTAGAGAGGCCCGGACCACTTCCAGATTTTGAGGCCCTTGGCCTTAATAAAAAAAAACGAATGAAAACAAAACAAGGCAATCGTTATATAAAAAAGAGCAATATTTAATTTTAATATTTTTTTATTTCAATATGATTTTCTAGCCTTTTATTATGCGCAAATATGCCAATTATTGGGAAGGAATATAATTTTCGTACACTGTCACAGTTGATATAAAACATGGCGAGCCCATTCAAACGCAAATGGCCCTCCTGCTCCCCCATGATTGGCTCTATGTATATTTATTAAGCTTGAAGGGGGGGATGCACTGCGGTCAACTGAGTTTGTTGAAACGAATTGACACTATCAACGTAGATGAGACGAGTGAAAACTTGTCTTTGGCCACTCTTTCGTTAGTAATATATCCACGCGTTGCGTGATATCTATATTTTTCTGTTCCAGAAATACACGAAATAGTGATTGAAACTAATCGCTTTTGGTTCAACTTTATGAAATTTCCTCACTTCGGATGCAGAACCGAAACAAATTACTTTGTAACAATTTCACTTTAAAAAGTGAAATTGTTACAAAGTTATTCTTTTCCTTTCCAATCCGAAAATAGTGATTGTTTTCTTGGGGTTTTCGATTTCTTTTAACTGTGTGAATACTTTTACGATCATTACATACTCAAGGTTGAATAACAGGTATGTTTTTTCTTGATGAGCGACTTCGTAGGCTGTTTTTAGTTTTTCTTTGCTTAATAAATTAAAGAATTTTGTATTTCTCAGATACCTTAACTTTTAGTCAAGTGACGTTTTCTGACTAAAAAGGAATGGGCGGTATATACATCGTTTGTAGCGGTCTTCATGGACGTTTTAAAAGAATTATTCAGTAACTCAGTATAATAATTATGGATTTAATTTGGATAAAATATGATTTGCAGTCATTGAATTTTGCTAAATGTAAATAGTAAAACTCCGACTCGGATGGGTCTCTAGCATTAAATTCTTACATTCCGGGCTGTTACATTTTCCAATTAGACATTCAAGTCATGCTAAGAAACCTACACGAGACAAATGGTTATATTAAAATTAGCGAATGCAGGAGAATGACTGTATTATGGTACTTTTCTAAACGTAAAAAATATCGCACCCATATCACTAACAATTTTCCACACATGGAAAGGGGAAAAATAAAATTATAAATTTTCCTTCTCATATAAGACGCTGAAAACTTTCGGAATTTATAATAACTATGTTGAAATAGTACCTCTGCTGCACTTTCAAAGATTCATAGAAAGGTAGAAACCTCTATAGATCACTGTCCTGCAACACCTCTCTCTCTTTCTGTTATATTCCGCTCGTGCCTCACTTAGTAATTCTCCCTCTCAATTATTTCTGGAACCCCGCCGTCGTGGAACGATCCTATTCAACTAGTTGCTGTTCGAGCTAAAAATAATAAAAGATTCCATGGGACGAATAGTTATTAATAGAAATGAGAGAGCGATAAAAACACTTTATTAATCTCCGGTTATGCATCGACTTGCGTGCGCTTCAAGCATCCGAGATCACTTGGAGAAGAAACTATTTTGCATTCCGAAAAATGTTTCGGTGTATGGCGAATGGCTGTGAAATATTAATGTTATTTTACTTATTCTTCAATAGCGTATGATTAAAGAATAAGTGGCCAAATAGATCGGTATCAATGAATGACGAAAGGAAACGATGGCTTAAAATAAGAAACCAAATCAACAAAAATTTCCGCGAGGATTAGTAGAAAGAACAGGCCATCGCAGAGGTTCAGAGAGGCCCCTGGCCGTAATAAAAATAAAAACACGTGAAAACAAAATGAGACAATCATTAGCTAAAGAACAGAGAGGTGCAATTTGTAAATCTCTTATTTATATACGGTCAAACCCCTATTTAGTGCCACAGTTTGTCCATCACTGTCATTGGCGCTAAAGAAGGGGTGGTGGTAAATCGATGTATATGCTTTCTCTATGTAATCATAAGGTGAAAGCTCTGCACACAACGATTACTGGGCGGTATGTGGGGATGGCGCTATTTGGGGGGCGCTAAATCGGGGTTTGACTGTA
Organism: Tanypteryx hageni; assembly: GCA_028673005.1. Taxonomy (NCBI): domain Eukaryota; kingdom Metazoa; phylum Arthropoda; class Insecta; order Odonata; family Petaluridae; genus Tanypteryx; species Tanypteryx hageni. Next base: position 63,737,570 of record CM054120.1, on the reverse strand, counting down.
ATTCTATTCCAGCCTTCTTCCATAGAAATGCATCAATTATCTGAGAAAAATCTAATTTTCATGCAATTTCGCAGCTGATATTAAGCATGACGAGTCCATTCTAATGCAGATTTTGGCCCCTAGAGCAGTGGTGCCCAAACTAAATGCGACCCGCGAAGTTATGGCGAAAAAGCAATTTAAAAAATTTAACACAGAAATTCATTCATTTTTTGAAAATTTTGATAATAATACTTTAAATATTGAAGTTTTATCCATGAAACCTTATTTAGATTTGATTTTCACTTGCGTGGCACCTCAGAATATATAGAAAACTTCCGATTTAAACTCTAATCCGGCCCGCCGAAGAATTGGCAACTTCCAATGCGGCCCGCCAAGTGATTCGCAACCACTGATGTGGCCCGCCATTAGAAAGGTTTGGGTACCACTGCCCTAGAGCATAAGGCCCAGACCAAATGGCCCTCATGAGCCCCCCTGTCAGAGGCTTCGAGTAGGGAGACAGAATTCATTTCAAAGAATCCGAGGGAATGTTGAGAAGATTTCTACGTGGGAGCGCGAGGGATAGAAATAGTAGCGGGTGGAGAAAGTATTGGATAAAATATTTGGATTTGGGTAAAATGAGAGCATTAAGAGAAGGAAAGCCTCAGGGTACGGACGGAAAAAGATGTAGAAAGGCGAGTTATTCCGAAAGCGGCTCGGAAGTTTAGGAGAGAAAGCGAATCGGGACGATCAATTTTGCCATTGAAGAAGTTATAGAGGACGGAAATGTCGGGACATTTTAGGGACAATGGGTTGGCGCAAGGGTACTCAACCTTTCCGACGTGACAAGCACCAAGTTTTATCATAGACCAGGGCTCGGGAACCTTTTCTGCATGGCGGGCCACGTTCGTACTTGTGAATGATTCGGAGGGTCGCAGCGGAAGTCGCGAGAACTTAGATGAGCGGTTACAACAAAGTTACCTCGAGATGCTGTTGTTTCGTATTAGTAAAATTCAAGTCTAAATAATTTACCAGCGTCAGAGCTGTTAGGAAGAGGTGGCGAAGGTGTCATTTCGCACTACGGCTCCCGCTAACTCGAGAAATTGTCTTTTCGTTCCAAAAATATCTAGTTGGTGCTCGAATATCGCGATCGTTTTAATTCGAATGTATAATTCTTAATTACAACGGAGGAAAAATGATATTCCACGCAATTTTCTTTTCGAAAGGCGATAGCTTAAGCTCTGCTATAGGCTCCGATTCTTCCAGATACGACTATGACTTGCGTTAAGAATTCACTAGAAAAGGTTTTCGGACCGCAATACCGAAATATACGAATTTTTAATATTAAATTTTACCTACCGCTTTTTCATCACAGCCTCGCGGGCCGCACAAACCGCCCTCTGGGGCCGCAGGCTGCCGATCTGTCCATATAATGTCAAGCGAGCATCGCTACACTTATGCAAAAAATAGGAATGATCTTGTCTAAAATCAAACCAGCGTCCAAGTTAATCGTAATGCTCTTGAATGCATTTAGAAAGGAAACACTCGAGGAAATAAAATTATCGCTACTAAGAAGCGGGATTTTGAGCATCGCAGAAGGCTGTCCAAGGATACAGCGGCGCTCGCGCTTGGGAACCCCTGGGTTTTTTAGAATTCATGGACTTTTTAAAAGGAGGTGTTGTTGTTAACAACTTGTGTAAACGATTTGAAAACGCTATCGATAAGGAAAAGGTTCATCGACGTAGATGTGGACCAAAAGTCCCGAAAAATAGATGAGGGACGAGACGAAAATAGGTGAAGTGGGGGACGCTAATCTCGATTTCCGTAAAACTTAAAGGGATATATCCGCACATGACTGGGCCTTATCTCTTACGACGTTGGGCACGTTCCCGAAATTCAATTTTAGGTATCTAAAGAAAGCGAAGAATGCGGCACGGCGAGAATAATACTAAAAGGTGCAACTGCGAATATTTAACGAGCTTCTGAGAATAATCAAGGCTATAAATCACACGGAAAGAACTGATCAAAGATATTGCAAGAACGGTAACCACCAAGGTTCTTTTTTTATTGTGTGATTAGAGTGCAAAACCTAAGTCATCTCGCTCTCTAGTTTTTCTATAGATTTAGCGCTGTAAAAGTCATACCACCCTTCATTACGGCGAATTACAGATTTTATCTAGATGAACGCGTTAACTTTTAAATACATTCATAAGTCTAATGTTAATATTTTAACGATTTTTCTTCTGTGGCTTTCATCCTAAATAAAAAACAATGTTTTATGTCCTGCCATATCGTCGTTCGACAAATGTAGCCGCATTGCGTTGGAATTTAACGTTAAATACCTTGGAATAGCCACGGGATAAATGAGGTCTGATCAGGAATAAAGCGTTCCTCTTTTATAACTACTAATGAACGCCGTTCTATATTATCTATGTACATCTTTTCCATCGCACACTAACAACGAGAGATAATGACGTGAAATGCATGCCAAAGTGGCGGATCCCATGCGGCTCTTTATATACCTTACTGCGGCTCGAATACTAATTTTTGTCTTACCTAAATCGCTCGAAATTATATATAAGTACTTTATATTCGTGAAAATGAGATGAGTTGTGCATAGTTACATAGGTACAATATAGCGCGTTTACTGTTTTTAATAAATAGAGAATTTATGGATCATATGATCCCTATGCTGTAGGCATATGCTGGACTTTTGAGAAATTGTAATCGGGAGAAAAAAAATCTGCTATAACCGGGAATCGAACGCGGGTCTTCGACTTGCCGGGCGGATATTCTAACATTGAACCACAGTAGTAGGTTAATTCCCACGTTTCATAATGGGGATGGTTTCTTAAGTTTGGATCAGGCTAGCCAAGCTAGTATCAACCAGCGTTCTGAAACGGGTGAATTAGTCTGCCGCGGTGATTCAGTGGTGGAATATCCACCCGGCAAGTGAAAGTCCCGGGTTCGATTCCCGATTAAAGCAGATATTTTCTTCCGTTTCCAATTTCCCATTATTTTTAATGGCAAATATGCGTCCGAGATTTTATATATTCTTTTTTCCTACTCTGGTCCTTAGTAAACTACTATAATACTAATGCTGTCCTTCTATAACATACATCGCTTTAATTGCAGCTCTGATTCCACTTCGGGTATGATAAGCGTAAAATAACTCCCAGACGTTTAAAAGAATAAATAACAGTCAATCCCCGATAACTAGAACCTCAAAAGGATTAAAAGAAGTCCTAGTCATAGAAACTTCGACTTATAGGAACTCATCATAACGTTTACGGATTAGGACCCATAAAATCGAGTTATCGAAAATTGAAGCTACGCGCGAACTAGTTATCGTAGATCTCTCTCTCTCTATCTATCTCTTACGCGATGAAGTAGCGCGGCGAGTAAGATAACCACGGTGAGTACTTTAATTTATGAACTATGTAAATCACTGTAAAATGGAAGCTATCGTGCACTGTGATTGACGCGAGAAGTCTTTCACGGGCATTTGGTCTATATTTGCACGCTTTCGAATCTCTTCTCCCTCAGAGGCATGTGATGTCCTTAGCGCCCTTGGTGCATTTCCAATTCAGGCAATTCCGGTTTTCCCCTCCTCCCGACCGTTTTTTTTCTCCTGACTCATTGGGGTCTGGGAAAGGGGAGAGAGAGAAATAAAAATATTAAGTTCCCATCGTTCACGCCCAATAGGACGAGGGACGTTCGCTCGCCGTCGGAATTAACATCATCCTAAGTGGATTCGCTCATCTTCCGTCGCACGAAGAGGCCGCAGTATGACTAAATAATTCGTCGCCGTCTGAAATAGACGTATCTACGCACTCTTGGCAATCGATTCAAATACAAAAATGGACGCGCTGGCGCGGAATCCGGGTACTTGCGACGCGGGGAAGACGAGCGTCGGGGAAAGTTACTTCTTGATAAAAAAAAATACGAGGCCTGTTTACGGAGGAAATCGTCGGGGAGGGGGAGAGGGAGAAAGAAAGCGAATGGGTTTATTCTGGAATGAGGGAAGAAAGCACGGGCACCCGAGCGAAATAATCCGAATTTTTTTGTATCGGTAAAAAGCGTCCGAGAAAAAGGTAAAAATGGCCTTAAATTCTTTGTCAGTTTGCTTTAATATGTAATCGCGGCTTTCGATCTGTAATTGCATAGAAGGAAGGATTCGCATGCGGCAGACTTTCAAGATCACGCTTAAGTTTCAAATCCTTGAAAAAAAAAGTTGTGGACCCGAGATTGCGCATTCCGCCTACTTTGCTCCAGACCAGCTTCTATGATGCGAACGGCAGAAGAAACGTACTATGCCACTCGAACCATTATATGATTTTCCGTATACGTACATTCCAATTAGAAACGGCAATTACCTCGTGAAGATCGAAGTTGATTATGAATAAATCCGTTCCATCTTTTCGTTGTTATTTTTTCAAGCCCATAAATGCGAAAAGCAATGAAATACGCAGAAATGTAATAAGTGATCCTAATACTCGAATGGAATATTTGAAATCGATAGTAATTGAAGGAAGAACATTTATCTCGCCGTTCAAGTAGGATTCGCGCCTGCATATCTACAGTCATACCCCGATTTAGCGCCCACCTATATCACGCCAACCCCGAATATCTCCCATGAATAGTTGTGAACAGAATTTTCATATCATGATATCAAGCATATCCCTAGATTTACCGTCAGCCCCGCTTTAACGCCAATGTAAGCGATGGACACACGGCTGCGCTAAATCGGGGTTTGACTTTACATCCAAACGATAACATCCCCCCTCACACCCAACCTTACTATCTCTGCAGATGCACGCCAATAACGTAAATATCTTCAGGCAACCTAGGTCTTTCACTGGCGGAGATGTTCTTCCATTTACCAATGACCTTGCGTTCGCGTACGGTTTTTAGAAACGGGCATTCTTTAGAACTACACATTTCACGCTTCATTTGTTCGCGTTCCAATCTTCGGGAATCCTTATTACCGTCGCAATTAATGCCGTCAATTAATTTCCCTTTCCTAGGTTGACCGTTTCCAGCCCGTAACGACTCGGTCCAGCTCGTAAAGAGGGGTCGAGGCACTTATCCCATTCTTATCCAAATTTCGCAAGTTGGTGAAATGTAGCAGGAATAAATCCAGAATCAACGTGGATGAAAGGTCAGCGTCGAGCGGAGGAAAAAAGGGAAATGCGAACTCAATGAGGAAAGACTTCCTAGTAATCTAGGAGTTGAGATGTGAAAGGCAATTTGCGAAGCGAAGCATAGGTAAAAATGGAACGTAATCTGGACGAAATGATAAAAAAGGTGAACGCGAAGGGAACTTTCGCCGTGAAAGAAAATTGACGGAGAAGACTTCGCCCTGTCGCTACTACTCTACGGAGATAAAGAAAAGCGGCTCGATTATACAATCATTAGTTTTAACTCCGTTAATGCCTCCAACCCGGCGCCGTAATCGCCTCCGCCACCATGCGGCAACCTCGAGTCCACCATAGCACGGAATATATCCATCACAATCATTCTATCAATCCAATTAAACATCACGCCGTCCCATCATTCCATTCCCAAAAATTACGCTCCATTCGCATTCGAATCTCGTCCCGCGCGAAACAATACCACTCCAACTCGTTTCAACGCATTTCTTTCTTTCTTTCTGTAAACCTCCCAATCTCCTCCAATCCCATCCAATCTCCTCCAATCCCTTCCAATCTTCGTCGCTCCCCAATCATCTACGTACCTCCGCACCCGTCCAACATCGTATTTTCTCCCCTCCGACATCCTGTACTCGTTTGCTCTGCGTCCAATCTTACCCTACTTGTAAGGGTTGCGATTTTTCTTTACCCTCAACATTGCCGTAGCAGCGATCTGTATGGGCAACAGTTTCTCTTCAATCGACGCCTGTCAAGTATTCAATCCCCTATGCAACTCTATGATGTGCTTCAATTTTTTTTCAGGCAACTCAACTGACCTCGCTCATGTTCACTCATTTTCATTATCTCTGCGCGGCAGTCCCCACCGCTGCATTCTTAACCTTCCCCTTCTCGCCTACTCTTTAGTATTTCTCTTCCCGGCTACACATTCCCTTCCAAGTCCAACCTTCCAACTCGCAACCACCACCCTCAAACCGCCTTTTATCGTTCCATCCCTCCCGACTTTCACCTGATTTCTCCCTCCCCCCTTCACCGCCTTCTATTCTAGTCTTTTATAACCATTCGTTACCGTCCATTCCTCTCTTTCTCTCCTTCGTTCCCATTACTCCCTAACCTCCTCCCGCTCTCTCCGCTTTTTCCTTCGTCCCTTTGATTCCCTTCCCAGTATCCTCCCTCCCCTCTGCCCCCTCCACTTTCCACCGCCACCCTCCCCTCCCTTACACACGCCATCTGCCGCCCACTACTTCGCCAGTCTTGTTTGAGAGCTCGGACGAGGTTCTACCGTTACGTATCTGTTGGTGGTTGAGCGTTGTTACAGTGCCGGAGTGGCGCTCGCTCGAACGTGGACCGCGTCGAGGTGATGGCCAGCGGTAAGACCGACGACCGCCTCCGTGAGTAGTTGGCGTGAGCGCGAGCCGCTTTGTTTCGGCTCCTGGGAGGTTTTTGGGTGCCGATTCCTCGAAGATTTTTTTTCGGCCGTTTATGGGAGGACGAACTAAATGAATATTCTGGTCAGTACCGGTACGCAGAATTTAGATTTTTAGGAGGGTTTATCGTGTGTGAACGACTCCATTTTGGTGGCCTGGGAGAATCAGGTGTATATATTTTGAAAGTTTGACGTGGGCTGCGGGTGATTTTTTAAAAGGATTTTCGTTGTTTTGTGTGCTATTTTTTGAGTAGCTCGCCCAAACTTTATATCTACAGCAATCCGCTATTTGTCGAAACCATGTTTTTCTAGTAGTCGTACGTAAACTGTCAAAAAATTCCATTCCTCATCTGCTCATGTATTGTTATATTATTGGATAATATGACATTTCGAGCCTACATTAAGTGTATATTTTTGGCCAAACAAAGTTTTAGAAATTATTGTAAAGTCGAGTCGATAGCTTCGTTAGTTGCTCCCGCTGTCGAAGAGCATAAATTAAAGCACCGTAAATATCCAGTTCAATTATATTTAATGCATTGGAAGCGTAAAAGTTTAATGAAATCTTCAGAATATACTTAACAGTTTTTATTGAATTGTTATATTACTCTGTCATTAACTGTATCAATTCGTTATTGCCGCCAACTCCGTGACATTTGAGAAATAGTGATAAGGATAACATCGTATTCATTTTTTGTCAATAAATATGAATAGGATTTAAGATATAATTTACTCCTAGACTATTGTGATAGTAAACATGTATTGGTTATTGGTTGTATTATTAATGTTCAAGCACGGCGATAAAAGAATGTCTCAAACTTGGAATATTAAAAATATTCACCGGTTGTCATTTGAATGTTTGATGCACCTTCTGCTGGTCCAAGATTCAGAGGTGATAAATGTTTGGCCATCTCTGAAACAAAGACTGCAGCATTTTTTTCTATAAGAATGGATTTTTCCATCAAGAGTAATAGACAACGATTTGAAAAGAAGAAATACTCTTTCTTTTGATTTTCGTTGTTGCTATGCTTGCTAATTAATTATCTACTTGCCTAGACGATCCGTACCCTAGGAATGTAGTGAAAATGATCTCTTATTCCTTAAACATTTTTTATTTTTATTTGCAAGATCATAAGTTGATCGAATATAACAGGTTTAACAAATTGTCTCACGTATTGTGAGAGAACTGAAATACATTTACTTACCGTAGCATATAGAACGTTTGTAAGTTTATTTAGAATTATAATTAGAATTACACACTAGTGTAATGCTTTATTGAAGGAATACAAGTCATTGGATAGGGAAAACTGCGTCAAGGATTTAGTGTTATTTTATAGGAGCATAGTGTAGCACTATTCTCGATAGAGCCCCATTACCGTTAGGCGGTGGTTTCCAAACTGGGTATCGCGAAAAACTTGGTTCAGTGTATAAATCAACGATTTGGATGCGTTTATATGTAATTAGGGGAATAGTTTTCGAGTGATAAATCGATTGTTTTAGTACCAACAAATGAATGCGTCCAAAGTTTGTATTACTCGTTAGTAAAAATGTGAAAACATTGTTTCAAGAAATACTGTTTATCTATGAAGGGGTGATATAGATTTTATTCGATGAAACCATTTCAGAACGAGCGGTCCGTAAGGACAGAACACGTGACTGCTGTCCACTAAGAAACATGCGGATTTCGTGCGCCGTGAAACTCGAAAAATTTGAAATACACATGAAAGGTGCAACAAAAGTCTGTTCTCAGAGAGAGATAAGATACAACAATAAAAAAAGACATTTTAAATTAAACTTTACAAATCGATAAAATCAAATTGCATTCCACTCAGTTACCGTTGTAAGATGTCGGTTACGTTTTGTAGCGATTCCACGAAAACGATTTTATGCGTCTGTAATTCTTTCTTTTAACGACCGGATCGCTTGAAGTTTTGGCTTGTTATTAACAGACTTTAAGAAGTGGATAAAAACTCATCACGAACAGGGAGGAGAAAAATTACAAATTAATCTCGGGAAATGAGATATGACAGAATTAATGCTATATTTTATTCCATTACGAGAACGGACTTTCGTTACATCCTGTATACACAGGGATACATATTTGCAATTGCATGAAAAAGTCATCATCGATGGAAAATGTACGTAGTTTAATGTTGCACATGGCATACCATAGAAGGGCGACCTAGCTGTGCATTCGAAACATGTTGGCTCGATTGGCATATGAAATGCGATAGTTTTCGAAGCGAACTCATCCCTGTATCCGTGAATTTATCTGATCAGCAGTCTCGGCAGAAAGATCTCGTAACTGTATCTGGCTGGAAACAGGATTGGCCGTCGTTGCTAACCCAAAAATGCGTTCTGAATCTTTTTAGGAGAAAGGAAACGCGAGTTCTCAGATAAGTATAAAATCAACGGATGATGTTTCCCACTGATGAGATCGTCGAGATAACTGGACGTTGCTCTATGTTGTGACCTCTCGTGGGACGCGCATATTAAAAAAAAACTGATGCCGCTAATAAGGAAATGGCGTTTATTAGCGGAATAGTTGAAAAATTACAGGGCGAGAGAAAGGCGCTGTTTATTCCTGTTGAAGCAGCGATTGAAGTTCGTCAAACATGTGGGTTACGGCTAAAAGAGTTAGATTTTTCAATCAGTAAAGCGGGGCATATTCGTTAAGCGCGCTTTACGAATAACGGGAATTTTCCTTGAATTTATGAACTAAATAGTTTTCCCCGTCGCTGTATTTGTTTACCAACCCTCGTATCATTATTGGTAAATAGATGGAATAGACCGATGGAGTCTAGTTATAGAAAATGTAAGTGAAAGAGTTCAGAAACTGATGGATTATTTTGGTAGTGGTTATATCTCATGCTTATTAGACGAAAATGTGTCGGAGATATATCGTATACAAAGATGCTGTAATTGCGTTTTGTTCTCTCGAAATGTGGCAATTTTGCTCACAATCTATTCATATCCGACGAAACTTAAGAAAGAGCAAAGGACATGGGATCAATGAAGATAGAAAAAAGAGTGATTATTTTAAATGTGTATGAAGGAAAATTAGCATTGAGGTAAAAGCAGCGTTTCTCGACCGCCTGGTGAGCCGCAAAAGGATTCGAGGCCGGCCGCGAAAAGTTCTAAACAAAAATTAAGATCGGCTAACAATATTTCTAAAACTGCCACAAAGGTATAGCGAAAACTGAATACTTTTCAAAAACCGAGCGTTATACACGACTAATGAAAGTTTTAGAAAATGTCTTCATTTTTTTTAAAATAACCCGCTACTTTGGTAAACAGCATAGAATTGTCTCCTGCCTTTATATAAACCTTTTTACATACAGAAGGGACGCGGATATATTCTTGTTTAGGTGGATAGCGTCATCAGAAAGGTTGAGAAACGCTAGAGTAAAGTATATTGGTAACTATAATGGCAAAATATCTACGCGGAAAAATAGTTCATCGGTTATAGGGGATCAGTAAAAATTGAATGAACATTTTGGAAACTGATCAGTATCGATGAAGTATAAGTGCAAGTACAAGTATAGAAACGACTAAAGGCTGTTGGTGAAAGAAAGATAACAAACTACAGAAAACATGTCTGGATATGGATAGCAGGATACGCATTTTTAGCGAATTTTCGAGTGTGTCAGGGAACGGACTGACAATGAGACGTACGTTTCAAAGTTGCTGGAATGCAGTCGAAGATCTTCGCTCGCGCTCTTGATCGCGTTCGGGAGGAAAGACGAAAAAGATCTCGCCTTCCGATCGCTCGACTCACTCAGCTTTTCTATTCTCGCTGGAGACGAGTCATTCCGCTGGAATCACTCCTACGGCAATTATGATAGCGGCAACGTCGCTGGCCATTTCGTCCTCGGAAAACATCTACAAAAGCTACATTTTACGCGGCACGAGACGGGCGGCCTTCCCGCGATTCACAGGGTTGTTCGTCAAGAGTTGACGTAACGCTGATATCACGTCCGAAGGTAGCGGTCACGAATTTGAGCATCCCTACGCTTTTTACCTCCTTTGAAATTCCATTTGCGCACAATTCCCGTACCGAACTAAAGTTTTTCGAAAAATAAAGACGGAGTTGCGTGACGTTTCTTTCTCTTTTTTTACTGTCGTTGCCAGTTGGGTGCGAAATAAATAAGTCCACGGGTATCCTGATGACGACATACTTGTGATTTCGACCGCATTCGATCGATTCGCTAGCTATCTCTTTGGTTTGGCACTATAAAAAAACCACTTTTCAGTAATTTTCTCATGACTGGAAATTTGTTCTATCTTCGAATGTATGTCATAGCCTCGGCCATCATTAGGTTACGGCGAATTGAGGTGGCCTCCACGGGCTTTGAAATCACGGCTTTTAGTAAATTTGGTTTTGGTTAGACGCAAGAAAATGGGTATTTTTTGGTGGGTCGATTAAGGTGTATTTCAGAACGTAGGTGACACAATACCGATCGTGTACAGAGGGTTTATTTTTGACTCCTCCCACCACCATGTCATTTTTATGGACATTCGATTACATTATTTTGGCAACTTTTGACATATTGTAGACACAACAGTGAAGTGAAAAGACACTGGAAATTGTGTCTCCTATGGCCTGGAAATTACTGATATGTTCATGATTAAGTTGCAATTTCATAGGAAAAATATTAGTTCCCGCAATAAAATTCATGACTGAAAGGGTTAATTGTATAAAAATCTTTAGGAAGCTTCGCCTAGGCCAGGGATGGCTTGCTCGCGAACCAAAATTACAAAAATTGCTTTTCTTTTCTAATTTTCGTGCCAATTTAATGCGTCAAAAAATAATTTTATAGCATAACTATGATCTTTATTCTCATACTTGAGAGCTCAGAAAACGATACTGGAAGTGTGGAAGGAATTATGGCTATGATAATCCAAGAGTTTGATTAACCAAAAATACACAGAAAACGATAGACTCGTTATATATAACTCAATTGATCATCTAAAAAGATTCATTGTTCCAGATCATTACAGCCGAACGACAATTATGGAGTAACAAGGATCTTTCTCGACCCTAAAGTCACTATTAAGTCACATTCATCAATATAATTGCGATATTTCTAGAAATAGTATTTCACGTTGCGTCAGAAATGGACTAATATTAAGAGGATAGTTAATAAATAAACTTCTTTTTTCTGTTGCGCGCCAGCCAAAATTGTCTCGCGTGCCAAAAATCGGCACGCGTGCCATAGATTTGCTATCCCTGGCGTAGACTGTCGTTCCCCGAGCATCTCAATTCCCCTCTAGAGCAGTGTTTCTCAACCGGTATGCCGTGGCCCGATGGTAGGCTTCAAAAGGATTTGAGGTGGGCCGCGAAAATTTAAAAATTTAAGATCCGTGAACAGTAGTTGAAATCTTTCACAAAAGTATAGCGAAAACTTCATATTTTGTAAACAGCAAACGTATTAAATAACAAAGTCCACTTGGGAAGGCTCTACTTTGTGGAAGGATTCCATTTAAATGAAAAAAGAAACTTGTAAATTTCCACTAAAAAAGTTTTGTAATCTACCGGTTTCGCCTGTTACAGTATCATCACTTTCCTTCACAAGTTTCATTTTTCATTTAAATTAAAAAGTATTAAATAACTAAAGAAAATTTAATAAATTGCCTTGGTTTTTTAAAATAACCCACTACTTTTAGTCAATATTATAGAATTTTCTTCTGCCAATGTATAATACACGTATTTATATATAGGTAGGCTGCGGAATATTTGTTCAATTTAGGTGGGCCGTGATAATATCCTGTGGCTTAGTTGGGCCGTATTATGAAAAGGGTTGAGAAAAGCTGCTCTAGGGTATACCGTGGTCACGTGGAAATATATGAGTGCCAGAAAATTAATCTTAAGGGTTTTCTTTAACCCTGGAACTACTAAGTGATTCTCACTACCGCGAACTACCAAGGGGGAGGGCTCAGAAGCCCACCATCTAAAGTACAACAAAAAGCCCGAGTAATATTTTGAACCTATCGTTATATATTTTAAAATGACATGGGAATATAACTATACAATTTTAGTAATTTATTTGAAATGATATGTATATTATATATACACTATAAAGACAAAATTATTTACATTAAAAGAATTTTTTACATTTTTCATGCTCGAAATATCAGATTAATATTGAAGTAAGATTGTTTTTACAAAATTAATAACAAATTGATTAGAAAAATGATTTAATTTGATTCATCTGACACAACAGTTTAAACAAATAGCGTGCTTCAAACTGCTTTCCACACACACACGGTGCCCTATAAGTTAGGCCACCTGCGTGTCAAGGCATGCAGCCAATTACGATATGTTTAGCAGAAAATTGAAATATGCATACATTGATGAGAGACTTTGGGTAATAATTTTACATAAGTCTCTGCACAATGTAATAAAATACCCAGACTTTTCCTTTGTTTATAAAAGAGAAACATACAAAAAAATAAGTTGTGGGCCTCGGAGTCCCCTCCCTTGGTAGATCTAGGGTTAATCGGGTCTGAAATTATACACTTCAGAGCCATGGACTTAGTGGGATCACTTAAAAATATAATGTCACCTTTCGGCATTCCCATATTCTCGTTTTAGGTAAAATTAAATTGGGAGCTTGTACGAGTAAAATTTGAGCGATGTTCTGGCATTTATATTCGCCAAAATCGGAAACGGCGCATGTTCAAGCGTAGCTGTGTGTCAGTGACCATCCTCTTGGGAAGGAAGAAAGGAGAGAGAAAGGGAATGTGAAGGAAGGAAAGAAAGAGCGCCGGCGTTTTTTTAAACTTGTTTCGGATTCGTTGCAGCCGGTTACGTTTTTTCTTGAAAAGTTTTTTCTCGAATAAAACATTTGCGAGCAAAATGTATGGGAAGGCTCGTTTTCACGCCGCTAGGGCTAAATGTCAACCAGATGTTTCGTCTTTAGGAAAATTATATTTAAAGGAAACCAACATGGACGATATATTTTTTTAATTGGTTAGATTATTTTACCGTATTATAATGCTGTTTTAACATTAATTTCGTCCCTATCACAAATGTGATGCGTTGAGTAAATATAATATAACGGTTTATCATTTGTTTATATGTCGCCGCTCATGTTTGGTTTCTAATAAATCGGTTCTCTTTCACTCTCGTACGTGATCAGCGTATCACACTCCCCCTTAAGTTTTGACTTCTTTAACTAACTCACCTGAATATCCCTATTGCATTAACAAATATTCATAAATTGCCTTAGTTTTGTACCATTTATAAGTGTTATAAACTCAATTAGATCCTTAGTTATTTTCCTCGAAATCCATATACCTCAATTTTCTTCTCATTTGTAAAACATCTATCGTATCAACTATGCATAGAATTTTCTTATTCTCTTCTCTGCACGAATCGTTTTCCTTATTATGCACAAAAACACGCCTCTCAAGCATCTTAACTACGGATATCCTCTCGTTTCAGGCTCTAAAGATACCACATATAAGTGTTTTTATCAGGATCTCCCTGAGGTATCTATCTAGATACATGGTCAGTTATCGTGTACACCCCAAGACCTAACCCTTTATCAGAACTGATTTATTCATCATATCAACCACCCTGAATGTAGTATCGCCTGTTTTGGCCTTTCTCCAGCTAATTAATATTTCCTTTTAGTATTGTGTGCTTCGACATCTTTGCAACTTCCGTTTCTTTTAATTTTTGTGACGAATTCACTTTTTTTTCTTTTTTGTGAGTCAACGTGCTACTGGTAAACTTTCACTGGATGACTCATCAAGAGCCCTTTATTATTAATATTAATTTAATTAATACATGTGCTTAATTAAACTATCTGTGAATGGATCATCGGTTTTTATATCCTATTATCTATTCACTATAATTAGTTTTGCGTTTAAATTCAATACTGATCGAGAGAGAGAGAGAGAGCAATCAATAAAGTCAAACTCCAACCTCCTAATTAACAAATTGCTAATTCTCCATTTACGTCTCTTACTTGCGCCTTATAGATTATAATCATCATTTATAATCAATCCTATTTTTCAGTCTGTTCCGTCCTTCCATGCAATTTTTTAATCCCATAAAACAAGCGGAAATATCTTTTCCTCATGACTACCGTCGTTTCTTTCGTCCCCCGCCATTTACCAGCGCCAAAAAGATCGTATAGGTAATCATTTGCCCCAGATAGTAATATTATATCGGAAATTCTGAGAACCACTTACGTTGCATGTGGTGTTAAACAAGCCTTAGAGTTCAGCGGTCCTAGTCTTTACTTATCTGAAATCGTGAAGCGATCGACCGGTATAAGTCATTCGGTCGTTAAACTCGTATATTTCCTCGATGGATTATTGAGATTTTTTTATTTTTTGCTCCTATTCCTGTCACTAGTTTTATCGGTGTATCATCTACTCACTCTCCGATCTCTCTCTCTCTGATTTCACGTTTCTTCTGCAGCGAAACATTTCGCTTCTTTAGCCTATATTTTTCTCTCTATATATAGACTACTTTTTTATAGCAATACGTATTGGCTCCTCCATTTATGCGCGTAGTTCATCGATATAATCTCTCCAACTTCCCTAATTCCTCCTGAGGTAACGTGCAGCTTTGATCTTTAGATTTCCTTAGGTAGCAAAGCTGCCATTTCTCATTTTCTCTCAGGGGCGTTTTTAAGACTTCCCAGTACTCGGCGCAATTTTCTTATGGGGCCATTTGTACCGATCAGCTATAAAAATTCGAAATTTAATTTTCAAGATTTCTAAATCGTATTCGTTCGAATTTTAAATTGAATTTCTCATAAAATGCCGAATTTTCAAATTGAGGAAGAATTATTTTTTGACTGCGATTCCGATGGTTACGATCACGGCTTCGGAGCAAGAATCAACGCGCAGGTTGTGCCTTCCGTGAGTTACTTTGGGGCCCGCAACATGGAGGGCCCGTCGCTGTGTTGTTGTTCATTTCTTTTCTAATCCGTTTTTGTGCTTCTCCCCTTGTCCGAATCGATCTGCTTACATATCCCATTTTATCCGCGTTTCTCGTGTTTTCTCCCATCACTCTTTCTCTCGCCTTCTTATTTCTCGTCATCTTTTTTGAACCTTTTAAGATAGTCCCTTTATTAAATCACATTTTCCTGTCGGTAGTATTTTCTTCGCTTCCTCGCGTACGAAGCGTATAGGGAAAGTATTGTGATGGTGAAAAAAATCGACACCGAGATTTCGATGAGCAGCTTTAGAGACTTAATGGTCAAAAAGAATCGGAATAAAGCTCGTATTTAAACAGAGTATCGCCCGGAATAGGAGACTTGCTTAAATGTACCGAATCGCCCAAAAATAAATGGCAGTTTATTCTGGTCGATTTTTACAAAATTTCGATTTGCCCGAACACAGCGGCCTGAATTTTGTTTAAAATTCGTCTTATTATATAGCTTAATGCCATAACCAGAGATTCCCAAAGTGTGGTCCGCGAGCTTCATTCAGCCGCTCCGTGCCGAAAAATTAATTAAAATAAAATAATAAAACAAAAATTATAAAAAATATATGAATAATATGACAAAAATAAATCAAAAATACATTTTTAAAAAATATTTATAGACTCGATATGAAAACAAAAACACGTCGTCGCACCGTCACGAATATCACTTGTTGGATGGGCTCGTGCGCTATCGTCTCCGATTTTGAACGCCACCTGTCGCGCATCAGTATGTGCTCTCCTCAAGAGATTATTTCCAGCTCGCGCCGATATTAGAAAAATAACATTTAAAAAGAGTTCATTATCAGATTGACTTGCCCGATTATACAGAAGTAACCTTTCGATCGGGTATATATTTATGGTACTTTTATCCTGTAGGAAATACATGCGTTATAATCTGACTGTATCAGTGGTGTTGTCCTTCGCAGTAAACTTCGATGAAAGGAATAAATAAAGTATGTATTTCTCCATTATAGCCTGCTATTGAAAGAATTTGAATTAAAAATGTTCAACGATCTCGATTACAAATTTTTGATGGATTTTTTGTGTGAATAATTGAGATTGTTTACTAAATTTCACGCATTAGTTCCATAACAGTAGATTAAAATCGATGAAACATGCATTGTACAAACTTTCTCGTGTACGTATTATCCGTGAAATTTTGTTTTTTGCGATTCATAGCTCTCAGAAAATGTCACTTTCTTCGTATGCAGTTTTCATATTTTATGCCAGTTGCACTGATTGCTGTAAAATTCAAAACCTCATTTTGACGAAACTTTTCGAGGACTCAACTTATCAGTGATGATAAACCCTTAAAGATCTTTATAATTTGACAGGAATCTGGAGCAATCTTTATCTAATGGAAAGGAGTAATTAAATTTTTTAAATATAAATATCAAACTTCTCGTCGTGTTCCTGCCTCGAAAATTAGGTAGCAGTATACAAATCTGGCATTACCTCTTGTTTCGATGACTGTTATTAGATCTGCTTCTATATTCAGTCATTACCAACGTATCAAATATAGTGTTTTGGTTCTTAAATATACAAATGTTCCAAAAGATATAGATTTTCAAATGTTAGAGATTTTTTGCCATGTTTCAGTTCCTGAAGATGTTTGAGAGCAGTACGCTATTATATCGGAAGTTTTACTTATTGAGCGGAAGAAAATGTAATATTAATATGTCTATGTTTCTTCGTCAAGAATGGTGGTCCTAGAAAAAAGTACCCTTAATTGTTGCGCAATGTCGTTCACCTCTTCAGGGTGTCTTTTATGAGTGATATTATCCACAAATATGAGATATCATTTAACCGTCTAACAAAGCCGTAGTAATATTTTGAGTGGATCGCGGCGGATGCGTGACGTCATAGGGCTTAGGTAAGGTAGCTTTGCGTACATTTTAATGTCACTGGACGACATGTGGTGATTTTTTGAGACATATGGCTTATGCAGTATTATTTGTGACATCAGGCTCTACAATTGGATTGATTCTAATAAAATTCCTTCCAGCCATTTTTGAGTAAATCAAATTTTTTCAAAAATCGCCAAGAATAAACTACCTTTTATTTTTGTGCAATATCTTTTATCAAAAAAAGGGTCTGCAAAAGATGATATATTGCACAAATACAAGATATTCGATTTTATGTACGCGTTTGGGCCCTAGAATCGCGAACAGACCGACATACGGACAGACTGATAGGCGAAAACCACTTTTATGGAGTCAGATACGCCTAAAAGGTGTATTTCCATCAAAATCTCGAAGTCAAATTTTTTCACTATTACAATTCTTTATACCTATACTACGTATATGAAAAAGTAAAAAATTATTGAGATTCATTTTTCATAGAATAATGCAACAAACATTAGAAACTCAAGAGAAAGGCAGAATTTTATCCCTCTGCATTTTAAACATTAAAAGATCCTTATATCATAGAAGCATATTCTTAGAAGTCTTACCGCGGGCCGGATTAAACTGGGCAATGGGCCACGGGCCTACCTCTCTTCTACGAAATTTGTTGAAATAAGATTAAAGTAAGTTGAGTGATCTAATTTTGAAAACAACTAACGGTTAAAAATAAAATTTGATAAATAATCCTTAAATTGTGAACTCTTCAGGGGGATGTGAAACAAACCTACGATTAAGATTTAGTTTTATTTTGTCAAATGAATGGAGATATTGGATTAATATTTTTGTCTTCAAATTCATAAACGTTTCTCGAGTTGTCTTTAAAAAAACCATTTTTATGTATTAAACAACAAATTCAATTATTTAGCAATATTCTTCTAATGAGTTTCTTTCTTTGGATGATATTAAAATGTCGAGAATCCACTTCCAAAGCCATTATTCCATTTTTCAAGGAACTTTCCGGACGGGCATTTTTCCGGATCCAGGTTTCGTGGTTTTCCTAAACTGTGTAGCGTAGTACACGATTTCGCATCATCATGAGGTCTAAAATAAAATAAATTGTTTTCTGCCTTTGGACCCGACGCGGCTAACGAAAGATATTATCTGATTCGCTTTTATTAAATTTGCGAATCGTGAAGTTATCAAGACGAGATAAAAGGAATGCCGAGTACACAAGAGATTCTTTTCCGCTTAATCGGATATTTCGGTTGATAGATATGCCTATTGACTCGTACCATAGCAAACGTAAATGAAAAATAAGTTAATATAAAGGAAATAAAGAAAACACTTAGAGAAAAATGTAATTTAATGCTATTTTATAAAAATGAAGTTTACATGTATGTACTGTACTACTTATGAAGGATGTATGACAACCGAATTTCGTGCCCCTTTAACGTATTTAATGCAGCATAAAAAACCCTCCAGGTATAAGTTCTAAAATTCCGGTTAATCGAAATTCTCTCAGTCGATATCCGGTTAATCGGTAGTTTACCGTGCACTCGATTTCACGGACAGAGCTGACTTATAAATGGCATGCTCGTTGACCCCTGGCGGTTTCTCGATAGAACAAAAGAAGGGAAGCACTTCTTGGAATGGGAGAGGGGAAAGGAAAGGAGAAAGCGCTATTTGTCCTGGCAACGCATCCAAGCGGGAGTCAGACATCAATTAAGACACGCGTAATATACTTTTAACTCTTGGACACGTTATAATGAAAACTTGTCGGAATCGCTCAAATTTATACGTAACGCTTAGAAGTACGTAACATTGAAGCAGGATGTTACTGTAATAACCATCAGCAGACTGAACAGTCTTTCCTTTATGGCGATTTGATATTATTTTACTTTCGTGTATATTTGTGCCGTACTTTGCTTAATTTTATTCTTATTTATGTATACCTCGAAATAGTTTTCATTTGACTGTTTTGATTTGAATTGAATGCACATGTAATTTATTATATTGTGCATTAAAACGGTTACGTAGAAGAAGGGGCCACATGGCCTCAACCTCTCCGTATTAAGGAAATAAATAATATTTTACATTATTTTTGTACGATATTTGACGGAGGTAGATGAAAATGTCATATAGGTACCAGAAAAGCGTATTATTATGATATTTTACTATACTCCTTCTTTTGTTATATTTTCCCTTTTTTGGTCGGCATGCACATATATAACGCCCACCATTTCTTTAAATAATGGTGCTCAATCGACTGAGACGGTTAGTTTTATCATGTAAAACCCTCTACGTGTAGAAATATTATTTTTATAAATAATGTTTACCTTGTTCCTCTATGTTATTTTTATATCTCCTAAACATACATAGACTAGGTAGTACATAGTCTTTTCATGTTCCCACGACGCGTTAAAACCATAATTGTTCTCATCTCACTCGGATGGTACGACAAGGGTATTTTGTAGCCGGATTTTAAACCCTGAGGAGAAATGTTAATGTTGTATCTGGTAGGATGTTTGAAGTAGCGTTAAAAACGATCCATATTATTGTTGCAAGTTGTCTAACTACGTTTAATTGGACGTTCCCTACTCTGTTGGTGTTTTACCGTACTATTTTCCGTATGGTTTCCGCGAATGACGATAAAAGCGTTGAAAAGTTGCCCGGTAGGGTTTTTTCTATCGTACTCAATTTAGATCTTAGTTTCTGCAGTCTTAAGATAAAATCCCTCTTTCTTCTTAGTCCCAATGTGTTAAAATATAAGGAGAGAGATGTGTGCTTGGCTATGCGCTATGAATAGAACGCGCCCTTGCTCCATCCATTCCAATTGGTGGTCTCCCCACTAGAGGCCAGACGCCAAAATAAATGCCTCCCTTGGAAACGTGGGTCGTTAAGAGGGTAGGGGGTGGCGTAGCTTTTTTTTATCGTATGCTTACTTTTCTCACATTGAGTAGATGTGACAGAACAATTTTCTTTGAGAGATGGCAGGGGAATATCATTGTCCATCGACAATGGACTTTTGCAGTAGGTAATTCTAGTCCAAATAATAGCGTTTAAGTTGCGGAACCTTGTGCATTCAGTGACGTTTATTGTGTTATTTTTATAGGACGGATGTCAAATCCGTTGATGTTCGAGCGCGGTTGACATAACTTGAGTTTAAGAATTCAATATTAAAAACGTGAGTTTTTTATACGGAATGATATGATTTGGGTTTTAATTGCTTTTTTATTCTATCAACCAAGGTATGATAGACTTTGGATGACCACTGAGGGCGATTGCTTTGTAGCAGAAATGCGCCTATAATTATTCCACGCGTCATGTGGCTGAGTTACCTTCACAAACGATTGGATTATAGACATGATACGACCTATATATTTTTATTCTATTTCGAATTTAACCATGTAAAACAGGGAAGAGATATACTCATTTCAGTAGCAGAGCCTGTGTAAAGTTTAGGTCAGCGTTTCTTAAACTGTAATAATGAGGACCCCTTTCATGAAAATTTCTTTGCTGCGGGGATCCCCTGGACTACTGCTGGGGACCCCAGTTTAAGAACCGCTGGTTTATGTGAGAGAAGTAGGGGATTGCTAGGTGGGGTAATGTACGGTGGAGACTTAGTGCGCCCCGAGACCGCTTCGGCAGCCGTGATGGCCCACCATGAACCCATGAAAATCTCACACACACCACTTAGAATAGTTAATGTTTTCTTTTTTGTCTTTTTTACGTCTTCCTGTAAATATTTGTAACGTTGCCACTAGGCCATTACGGCCTACTTATAAAGTGTTTTCATAATAATAATATAATACCAGTGATGGGGAGTAATTGAGTATAAGTAACTGAGTTACCGGTAACGATTACTTTTTGAGTATTTTTTACGTGTAATCGTTACTTTTAAAAAATGTAATTAATACTTGTAGTCTAATTTTATGGCAGACAGAAGTAATCGTTACTTTTTATTCTTATTATTTTTTTTTAAAGATACGGGTTCGATATAGCTATCGGCAATTCAAAATCGGCATGCAGCTTGATTTCAGTCAATGGTAGCACGATATCTAATTCGCTCGATATCTAATTCGACCGGAAATGCTGGCGTCGATTATTAACGATTAGATTATTTTAAAGCATCCTTCGTTCAGCATTTACTTATTGGTAATGGAAGCGTGAAAAGAGGTCATTACACAAAGGAGAGGAAAATTAGGAGACGATGGGTTAAATATGCAGCTTTTCTGCAGGATGAATAGCGAAATTTAAGATTCATATACTGTTGCAAATATTTTGTTGTAAAAATTAAATATTTGTTTTTCTTTTAACTAGCTACTTTTTTATATTACTCTAAGAACTTATGACCTTTAGCTGGATAGATCTAAGGTTTTACATTAATGATATTTTATTTTTTTTCCTGACAAGAATATGATAATTCTGACTGATATGCATAAAAGCAGTAAAGATAAGACAATGATTTATTTAGACCCATGCATTAATCTAACAATAAGATTGACGACATTTTTAATTCGTACGGAAATGTAATTGTAATCTACTCGTACTTGTAATTAATTACTTTTTAAAGAATGTAATTGGTACTTGTAATTGAGTACAATGCAGATGAAGTAATTGTAACTGAGCCCAGTTACTTTTTTGGTACTCTTCCCACCACTGTATAAGACGATACATTGATTTCAGAGGAGAGAAACTAGTATTGCCTTTTTGAATATTTACTTTAAATTTGTCTGGATACCTATGATTTATAGCGCACTGTGTTAGTAATTATAATGCGCATTTAATGTTCATTTCTCAATGTCTTACTTGAGTTTGCATATACCTTCCGTTCCATATTTCAAGTAGCCTGTAATTTTTCTTGGTGGCCGTAGCGCAGCTAATATGAGTTTGTCTTGTAGGCTGCATTCATTTTTTATTCATGGAATTATTTTTTCTCAAATTTATTACTCAACGACGAACTGTGCCAATATTTTAATGCTGATTCACGATTTTTTCAAATTATTGTGCCGGTACTGTTGTAGTGCTTGACTATCCGCCATAAAGGCTGATATTTAAAGGAGTTTTTTTTAACCTAAATTAGGTCCGAGTTCCATAAACAGTAATCACTACTTAAAGAATAAAATGCAGGATCTTTTAACATTGAAATACGTTAGAATTATTTTAAGTAGCTGTTAGCAAACTTGATTAATTAAATCATCGAATAATTTAACATGTTATTAATTAATTAATTTATTAAATGCAGATGTTGATGTGGTTAGGAGTTGATCGTTTAAGTAAATGACATTTGGCTTTGACTCATAATATAAATTCTCAGACAAAATAGCAAAAAGTAAACCAATTCCTTTTGTGTGTAATGAAAACTTTATATATTTTGCGCAAACGGTTCGGTTTACTCTTTCGACTAGTGATTAGGTGCCTCAAGTTTCAATTATAACTTCTATAAAGAATGCTATTCATAATACTTACCACAGAAAACTTCACAGAACATTGAGGATTTTGCAGAAAAAAGAACCGTATTTTTACAGTCGACGCTTGATTTTGGGATTCATTCGGACGATTCTTCGTATTACGTTCTCGCGAAATCGCAATTCCCACTCAACTTCTTTTCTTCTTCGGTCAATATATCCTCTTTAGAGTGAGCTTTTTTCGTATTTTTCCCACGCACATGTGCGGAAGAAGGTTGAATAAACCAAAGATTTATCGTTACTCGAGAAAATACCGATATCCCGCGCTTGATATGAATCTACATCATTTTTAGGAACTACCAAGATTATTAGCTGACGGGGAATATTCATAGCCTTATATTTCATACAGGAAATGGTTATGTGTTCCTATAATTTTTTGCGGCCTCTATTTCGCCGCAAACGCTCATTTCCGGGAATATTCAACTCGTTAGAGACCCTCAGAAACTTCACGGAGTCGCGTGTCCTGTTACCTGGACTAATACTCCAACATCTTGCAATACCTCTCGCTATTTCCTACGTCGCCACGTTCCCTTCTCTTCCACACTGCCCTGATTTTATTACGTTAGATCGTTTGGTAGCACGTGGATCAGCTATCGGAGAGGCTTCCACCAGCTTAACGTCGGGAAAAAACATTTCAGGCCATAAGTAACGATTGATTGATGGATCAGTAGTCCGAATGTTCTTTATTGGTATTTAATAACCGTTACCATTGGGCCTAACTGACCGGGTGGTAATGTGAGAGTGATACATTTGTATCGACCCCACTAAAATTGATTTAAATGAGCGATATTGCGCAACTGAAAGTTGCTCAGTCACTGCATTCATATTTTTAAGAAGTATGACGGCTTCGAGAAGTTATTGCGAATAAACTTTGGAAAGATGTATATTCCGCGGCGAAATAATTTCAGGTTCTATAATCTCAGCAGAACTTCACCCATCGTCTCTTCTTCAGCGTTTGAGCCATACCAATCGTTTTAAATCGATACTTTCTCGTAGTCATATGCAGAAGATAAAGTGTGTTGCCATCCTCTCAGAAATTATCTACATCTCTTTGGTTGGTTGCCCCGATAATTTCGGGTTTTGATGGCGCTCAATGTTTATTCGTTTGAAGTTGCAATTTGATGTCCTTGTATTTTGGCAGAATTAGGAAAGATTTTGTTGTATTTGAGAGATAGGAGAATATCCGCATATGGGGAGAATTAGAAGTTTAGGAAGTTGCACAGTTTTATTATATTTATATTGGAACGTACTTAGGAATAAATTATTACACCTTATTGACTCCCTAATTTAGCGAATGTTTTTGAATTTTCATCATGATATATAACAAAGTTCAAAAGCCGGCTGTCCAAAAAACGGAATTATCTGAAAACTGGACATTGTAAAAGCCAAACAGGACATCGTCTGTTTATAAAATTCAAGAAAAACTTATTTCAGAAAAGTCCAAGTGCATGAAACAAGCGAAATTATTTGCAGAAAACGTAATGGAAGTTACGCAAAAAATCTTCTTAGATCGAAAATCGCTAGCAGCTCAACCTCCGGCGCCTAAAAGTAAATTATCATCACGCTGCCCTTATTAGTACATCCGACTTTTTAAGCGGAGAAGAATAATGAGTTTTGGTAATGAAATTAAGCGGTGTTATTCTATATTTGTTTTTTCATTTCTCTGTATGAACTTAATGTGATCATTCATGGTTAGACTATACAAACATTATAAATGTATATGTACGTACAGACATACGCACACACATACATACATATGTGTGTGTATGTGTGTCTGTACGTACATATACATTTATAATGTGTGTATAATCCAAAAACCGGTAAAATCCAAAAACTGGCCTCCACAAATCGTAAGTCCCAAAGTTGCCGGTTTTGGAGTTGTTATTGTACTTTCTTTTCAACCTTACGTACGGCATTATTGTGTGTTGCATGAAATCGGTTTTTGAAATATGACTCTCGATCTCTTTCTAATTATCGCTGATAAATTTATGCAATATGGAGATATGAGAAGTACCTATACCATTTCATTATTCGACCGCCCGAATACCTTTATCGAAGATACTGCAAAACTCGTAAACAATGGACGAAATTACAAACATCCTACCTGAAAGACTTGAAGCGAACCGCGAGCCTATAGTCGATTTTTATTTTCTAAAACGTTTCCATTCGCTGGACTCGTCAATTATTTTTCGTGTACGTGACGGAGAAGAAGGTAAGAAGGATCAATTCATGGGTGAAATTTGTAAGGGAAAGAGTTGGAAGTATAAGGGAGAGTGAATACAAAGGAAAGTCGTAATGCGGGAAAACGTAGAGTTATCTCTCTCTCTCCCCTCTAATCCATAGTGTTTTCAGGTAGGGAAGAAGGGTGGGTGTGGATGGGGAGAGAGGGCGGTGGTCACGAAAGGAGTTATTGGCACGAGGATAGCGTGCGTGAGTGAAATATGGGTGGGGTGGGCGAAAATAACACGAGGGGGGGAAAAAAGGTTATTTTTTCCATTGGACATGATTAACATCAGGCGGGGTACTAGGTAGAAGGAGAGCGCGGCCAAGGTGGTAGGGGGAAAAGGATTACGTATAAGGTTAGAAAACATGCTAGAACGGTTACTATGAGTTATGAAATTGCGACGGAAGTCGCTGATGTCTGCTGTAAGAAATGAGGATTATTAGTACGGTAATGAAATTAAACGGACTGAATTGTCTTAACTAGTTAAAGTGAAAGAAGTGACGGTATAAATAACTTTTTCATAGTTAATACCTGCAATGTTGGACGTTTATTTTTTATTTTATTTTTGGTAACGGGTACTTTTATTGTGTTTCGGGGAAACAAGAAACTCTTAGACGAGGCGTTTCTGTACCTGCGCATGCGCTGTCTGAAATTTTAATCGCGAATCCGAGAAGAATACAAGGCGCCGGCGAGTATAGTAAAAAAAGTTATAAAAACATACTACAGCGGTTACTATGAGTTACGAAATAGCGACGGAGGTAGCCGGTGATTGCTATAAGTACGGTAATGAAAACCTAGGGACTGAAGTGCCTTAGGAGGTTTAAGTGGAAGAAGAAAAACCGTAGATGGAGTGGGAAGATTAGCGAGAATGAGTGAGAATATTAGGTTGAATGACGGGCATCGGCGGTTCCCGACGTTAAAAGGGAAGAAAACGATCGCCCTCTCCCATTCCTACGCGCCGACCTTGGATCCTTTTTTTGGGCAAACCCTTTGACGCGGCGCAGCAGTTCATTCCCTTAAAGAGAGAACAGGGTCGGACCCATTTTGGGGAGTCTTTGGATACGCCCCTGGTTTCGGGACGAAAGAAATGGAGTGGTGTTATTAAAACGAATAGGAGGATCAGCGACTATTGAGATTTGATGGTAGTAGGGGTTTAATTTGGCGAAAGGTATATAAATTGGAAGGTGAATGGGAGAAAGGTTGGATAGCTTTTGAAGGCGGAGTTATCCGTCGGGATGGAATAGGTGTGGATGTCGGAATACGTGCGGACGAGAGAGTTTTTATCCAAGGGAGAATAAAGAGGGATAATGAGGCGGAAGTAGATGATGAGAATCGAGCGGCTAAGTGTATTGGAGTGAATTCTTGGATAAAAGTGGATCTGAGGATTAGACTGGATGCTCGAACGGAAGAGAGGAGGAGGTTATACGTGAGTATAAATACGGAAGCAGAGGTGAGGTTAAGGTTATACGGGATTGGACGCTTGGATGAAAGTGGATTCAAATGGACAGGGTGAGAGGATGAGGTTGGACGGCGGAATGAATTTGATGAGAGGATTAAAGTGGTCGAGAGTTTTGAAGTGTATTTTGTGTTGTAATTGGATGGGAGGATTAAGATTTTGAAGGCGGATAACGTCGGGGGATTAACTGGAGGATTCGAGTCGGCTAGAAGATGTTGGTGGTGGAAATGGAGCGGAAAATATGGTTAAAACCTTTCATAATATTACTCCGGTCCGTGTGAATAGAACGTAGCGTGTCTGCTTTCCATCGCTAGATTCACGGGTTCGAATACCGTCTAGACCAGTGGTTCCCAATCTTTTCGAGTGCGCGGATCCCTTTTCAAACTTCAAAAATTTCGCGGACCACATCAAGCTGGTAGTGGTTTTTTTACACTCAATTGTATATGGAAAATATCAAAATATCAAAATAATAATATGCACTCAGCAATCGTTTGTAGTGTTCACATGTTACATTTTGTGTCATTCTTATTGGTTACCTCAACAAATATATTTGGGGATCCGCGGACCCCCTGTAGTAGCCTCGCGGACCACCAGAGGTCCGCGGATCACAGATTGGGAACCACTGGTCTAGACCAGTGGTTTTCAAATTTGTTTTTCTGCGGCCCAGTAAAATGAGAAAAATATATGTTGCGGCCCACAAAAATTTGTATTCATAAGTCACTACATATAAATTAATAATTAGTGAATCTGCGACACAAAATAACGTAATCTTTCGTACATGTTGTTCAAAAAGTAATAATTTATACAGCGCCGTAACTAGCTATTTTAGCACCCGGGGAAAACTACCAAATATGCGCCCATCCAAAAATTCTCTAATACCAATATTTTTTACTATATGGATTTTGGGTGAACAATTAAGAAATAAAAATAAACTATAAATGATGTAATTTCTCACTATAAATGTACATATTTAAAATACAGAATTAAAAATAAAATTACATATATAATTTAAATACAGAAAGTATAAATATATTTTAATATTAAAAAGTTATTCTACGTGATTTTAATGCGGCAACCTCATCAATAACATCATCGAAATTTTTAGTTTCTGCTATGCGTATTGTCTGGAACAACTATAGTGGTGATCGCCCGTTTTTGTCCCATGCAACCTCGTACAACTTGCCATAAATAATTTTCGCGCCCCTTCTTTAGTTACGCCCGGGGCAGATTCCCGCCCTAGTTACGGCACTGATTTCATACCAAAGAATATATGTGCGCTGCTTGTAAACCAAAAATGCAGAAATGAATTTACATCTTCAAAATGAATCTGCATGCCATTGAATACAGTACTTATATTTAAACTGGAAAATGGGATCATCCAAGAAGCGCGTGCAATTTAAAACCAGCAAAATTAAATAATTAGTTCCTTTTCCAAAGAGAATTGGCACTGATTTTATTTGGAACTCATTAGATATTAATAAAAAACTGTGTTTTTCTGCCTGATTACCGCACTATTTACGCCAAAAAATTGTTTAAAGCTGAGGCGCACAAATATGCAAGAAATTTTCCTCAATGCCTTGATATTACTAGGAAGGTTGAAATAATAGATATATACTCTGTATAATAAAATAACCCTTATGGTACTCACTGAATATTTATTTACAAATTATTAATCAAAACAATATTTAGACAATGCTTTTCGAAAATGAGTTATAAATTACGCAAGGAAAATACAAATCCTGTTTATCATATCTCAAAGTAGGGTTGTAAATTACATGATGGCGAAAATTATCTGGCAAATATAGTAGAATTTAAATAATTACCATTTGGATTTAAGATGCAGTATATGCGCGCAGATGGTTCTCCGTTCTTGTTACCAAAGGAAAAAATTTTACTGACAAATCTCTTCCCTCCCTCTTTTCACACGAGAAGTGTGTGTGTGTGTATTTTTGGCTAATCAACCTCTAGGATTATTATAACCATTACTCCTTCCACACCGAGCACATTCGTAAGGGAGGAGGGAAACCCGGTGCCGGCATTAGCCTACTCTTAACGAAGAGCACCAAGAGGGCCAACGGCTTAACCTCCCTTCCAAAGGACGAAACGCTGACTTTGCACGGTCTCCTCAAACCACACAAACGGGTCCGGGCGACCTTGTAAAAAATCCTACTTTCGCAGGGTTCGTGCCCGCTGCCCTTTCGAGCAGCAGGCGAGTAGCAGCCAGCGTCCTAACCACTATACCACCTGCACCCTCTTTCATACGAGGAAGCAGACGACCTCCTAATACAAAGTGATTTTAAGGCTTTCGCCTTACAGTTGTAACTAAAGAAACTATGAAAGGAAATGCAGGAGGTTGGGGTAAAAGAGAAGCAGCAAAGATTGGTACTAATGAAAAATGGAGAAGCCTCTTAATAACCATAAAATAAAAATAGGAACTGCTCACACGCCGGTTTAGGGGAAATTACTCCGCGCCAGGGACCTAACACTCATGCAATCACACTCTCTTGGTTCCTATTGGAAACTAATTGTGTTTTTGTTCAAAGAAGTTCATGAATAAATTAACCAAAAAGGTGAAAGTAGGTTTCCAATGGCTGTCCAATCATGATATTTGTAAAAAAAAATTATTAAATAGGAAAAAAGTTTGTTTCATGCAGAGTTTATAAAGGTTAATTTATTCAATGGATATGTCGGGGGGAACACCTATATTAGTTAGCCACTCTTCGAGAAAACTAAGTGTATTATTTATTGAGATGCTAGGAAGGAGAGACGTGACATCAAAAGAAACTAACGCTTGGGAATCACTAAGTATTAAATTTTCGGCATTAGCAATGTATCTTCAGCATTTTAGGTAGTTTTTTTAATTCGTCAACTATCCATCTAGAAAGGAGATAAATGTGAAAACCAATACATCACACAATAGGTCTCAGAAATTCCAGGTTTTTTGACTAAACAATGTAATACTGATATTGCAGGATTTGAAACAGTAATCTTATAACGTAAGACCTCATCTGACTTTGGGCAGTTTTTATTTTATGGTGTCCTTAGTACAAAAAATCAGATTTTAATAAAATTATTTTTTCTTGTGAGAAGTGAGTAAGGTTCGTTTTCCAGTAATTGTTCAACTTAATCAAAATAATCATGCTGATTCATGACACCATGTCAACGGAATTTCCTTTATCGGCTTTAAAATACAAAGTCTTTTGATTTTAAATTTTAATGAGTTTGTATTCGGGACTGGGAAGGTGATTTATAGTGTTGTTTTTTATATTAAGTTCCATTTGTATTTTTCAAGCAGCTCTAACGTGATTTTTGGTAGTATCATTCAGGTTTTTAATGCCTATAGTATCATTCAAAGGAAGTTCTTTGTAAGGGAGACAAAATGAAATCCTTTGCTCAAGAGATTGAGTTCTTGTTTAGTAAATGTTTCTTCAGACAAGTTATGGACAATATCGATGTCATCAAAGTGTTTCATCTGGTCTCTATAGTATTTTATGTTTTGTGCGTGCGTGAGAAAAAGTCTGGCATGGAGTAGTTTCCCAAAACCCGGAGTGTGTGTGTGAGATTGCGTGTGCTAGGTCCATGGCGTGGAGAAATTTCTCCTAAACCGGCGTGCGAGTATGTGGTTAATGGTTATTAGGAGGTTTCCCATTTTGCATTAGTTGTAATTAACTATGGGGCTCTGATATTACTTTCTCTTTGAACTAAAGATTGGTTTCTGTAAATATACCTTCAAGGCAATTTATTCTCATATAAGATTATCAAGAATGAAACTTCGGAAAATACACTTTGCATTTTCAGGAAAATAATTAATGAGGAAGCAGATGGTGCTCCCTTGCTACGCGAGGGTGCTGGAGTAGGTCAGTTTTTGAGAAAGGCATAGGACAAATGCCCTAAGAGCGGGAATGGTTGGGAAATTTTGTAAGGAAGGTATTCGTCTGATTTGGTAATAACCATTTTACCTATCGAAGCACCATAGGCTTTGTGGGCAAGGGCCTTGTGGCCCATTTTCAACATTTCGCGGCCCATACTTTGAAAAACCCTGGTCTAGACCATGCACTTTTGTTACGCACTCTTCACTGTGTCGCTGTAGGTCAGTGGTGCTCAACCTACGGCCCGCGGATCGGATGCGCCCACGAACTGTTTTTGTTTGGCCCGCAAAGCTATGATGAAAAACCAAGTCGAAAAATCGAACACACAAACTCATTTATTTCTGAAAATTTTGTTGATAAAACCTTTAACATTCAAATCTTAACCATAAAAACGTTATTTAGAATTGACTTTCACATATATGGCACCTCAAATTGTATAGGTAACTTTCAATTTAAACTCTAACCTGGCCCGCCAAAGAATTGGTAACTTCTATACGGCCCGACGAAGGATTCACAGACATCGATACGGCCCGCCATGTAAAAAGGTTGGGCACCATTGCCGTAGGTCATGGAATTCTTCTGTTTAGGAGCTACCGATAAACGATTAAATTAAAAATACAAGTCGGGCTTCTGGATATAGGTGGATGGGAAGATAGCGGTGTATATTAAGGCCGTGTCTTTTTCAAAATTCTGGTCACGATCTAGTTCTGGGCCGCGGAACTTAATAGTGAGTCGCATGATTTCGAACCAGGCAGGGTTTTAACTTCTACCGTTATATAAGTGGTTTTCTTGTACTTATATATTGTCTTTTAAGACAAATTGGTAAAAAACCTTGCTCAAAAGGTTATCTTCTTTTTATCGAGATAGGGATGGTCTTTGGCAGGAGGGAACCGAGACCCCGGGCGAATATACTTTCCAGCGTCCACTTTAGGTAACATAAGAAGAAATTTAAACGTATGTGTTCATTTATTTATCGCCTCATCAAAACTAAGACAAAGACTACGAAAACTGAAGGAATGCTATCGATATTCTGACTTTTTAGCGTTATGTATTGTTAGTATACATTTATATTCTTGCAAGGAGGATCTGAATAATTGGTCTGGATAGCGCCCTCTAGATTATGGTGCCCCGGGCAACCGTCCTGGTCTCAAGGATCATTTTTTATCCTTCCATTGGGTTTGCGAGGCAAAAGGTTTGGAAGACATCACATTAGTGTAATAGTTTATGGTCGACGTGGGTGGTAAATGGATGACAGGAGCGTGTTTGAGTGCGCGTGAGAGGATCGAGAGTGGATGAAAGCGTAAGCGTGGATGACGGGATCAGGGTGGAAGCGAGGATTGGAGAGGATGCTGGGATAAGAGTGGATGGAAGGATTCGGGTCGGAAGAATTATCAGAGCTGATCTGGCGATAAGTTCGAGTGTAAGGATTAGGGTGGGGCAGTTAATTATTGGTGATTGCGGCGTTGGGAGTTGATGGGAGGGTGGGAACCGTCGGGAGGAAAAGGTTTTATGTCGGGCTGAGAGTGGATTGAATGATTAGTTTTAGGTGAAAGGATCGAAAGATATGGCGGGATGGAAATTGATTAAAAGAGTGTTGTGTGCCGTGCGGAAGAGGAGGAGGACGAGGTTAAAGTTCGCGCAGAAGATCCTTATTTACTTTGAGTGGTGTGGGATCTTAAAGAGTTGCTCTCTACATCTCACCCGAAAGAGAAAAAGATTTGTACACCGCGGCGATAACTGTTATCAATAAAAGGATTTTAAATCGCGTTATAATGGTATTAATTAAGTTTTATCATCACCAGATGAAAATCTCGAGAAAATAATGTTTTTTGACTGTGTGAAAAGCGGTAAAAAATATATGCGCTGCAGGAAAATTATTAGGTAATGTGGGTTGAAAAATCCGCGTAATCCTACTTGTCATTAGCTAACAGGGCAACGACTATAAGATCTTAAGTAGTCAATTACAATGAAGTTTGGAAATAACAATGGGAAAGTATTACGGGAGGAGGTGCTTAATTATATAACGAAGGTATTTTGACGTGTATCTACGGGATCTTTTAAAAAATGGTGATTATAGATTAAAATTGAAAATACAATTTCTGTCGCTGAAAGGAATAAAGTGTCCGTGAGAATTACGTTTCGTGATAGTATATGTTGGATAGCAGGAAGAAAGATGATGTGAGGGTTAATAGCCGGTGAAAGAATAATTAGAATAATTATCGATGGAAGATCGCGGCAGATGATTAGATATTTTTCACCGATGAGATTGAATGGACGGATTAGAGTAGGAAACGGATTACCACGGCACGTTGTTTCTGAGTATGAAAGAATTAACGATTGTAGAAGTAAAATTTATGACACAAGATGAAACGTGTTTTTATTCAGAATCATTAAATTCCATCTCGATTACTCAAGTTATTGCCGCTTTTTCTTGTTTGTATTTCGCGGTATGAAATCCTTTGAAATGAAACGAAAAATTATAATTTTTTATTAATGCTAGAATTTAATGGGTCCCTTAAAATATATTTTCTGCTACAGGTGACGATTTTAGGGAATCCTTAAACGTAGACATGAAATATTGGCGGAAGTATTTATCAGGGATGATTCGAGATTTGTCGGATTTTAAGATATTAGCATGCTCTTATAATTTTATGGAGGCACCTATTCCTCAAGGGGTCGAAGGAAAAAAAACCCAACTTTTAACCGTTTAACAAAATTATTCTAAAGTTATTGAATTATCAGACGCCGAATTTCATAATTTTCCGTAACTTGGATAGAAACTGAGGCGTATTTATCAAAGGAAATTATAATTGGTACGTTTAAAGCAAAAAAAAAACCGGGAATATGATCTCTGCGGTAAACGTGGTAGCTTTTATCAACCTCACATTTGCGTTACTTAGTTTTATACGTTACAGGATGTCATATATAATACCGTACATTCCAACCAAAAGCCGTTTTCAGCGTTTTTAAAAATCCGCTTACGCGTTCGGTTTGTCCGTCTGTCTGTCTAAAATGTTTTTTTTTAACGCGATCTACTGTCTGCTTGAGCAGCTCTTTCCTTACGTGTTATATATGTTCCAATAAATCCACGCTCGCCTTATAATCTTGGCGAGAAGGGTATATATCTCCCCTAGCGGTGACAGCGAAAATAAATGCAAAAAATAACTGAAATTCTTTCCCGTACGAAGGTGTTGCATTGTTTAACTTTCTCATATACGGAGAGTATAGAGAAACTTTTGCGAAAAAGTTCGAATTCGAGGATCTGATTTATATGCACGTTTTAATTGCTCCCGAGTCTGAAAGATGATTTTGAAATGCTCTCTGTCTGTAGGCTTCCGTCTGTGCGCTGCTCTAGGAGTTAAACAGTTTTAAACGGTGGTGATCAAACATTTTGGCTCGAGTACCGCTTAACCCATTTCTGCACTCATCACGGGCCACATAGCCCACTTCTGCCTTTTCGCAAGCCACACCCAGTCGAAATAAGAGTCGAAGAATAATTTAAGGAAACTAAAGGGTTTGGTTGTGTATCAGTATTATCTGATTTGTTTTAAATGCATTCATCCGTTATGGGAATAGGACTATGAAGACTAGATATATTGTTTTTATAACTTTCGATCACCATTTTGTCGCATTTCGTCCTTAAATGTGTACGTCCGCCAGAGAAGGGCCCACTTTGTCGGTATGGAGTTATGAATTCAGCGGCATTCTTTGATAAATTACGAGTCAAGCTAAATAAAAATCACGCTCCTATGTTGGAAAATAAACTTTTTATTGAATATTACAGATGAGATTTAAAAACGGTGTTTTGAGAAAATTGAAGCCAAATTCACGACATTAAAAATAGGTTCTATTCGTACTTTAATTATGGATATAATTCCTCGATACGATTATTCTAAATAAACCAGAGAATCGTTCTATGCACTTTTCTAGACATCGACATTTTCTACCCTTTTTCACAAAAATGCTGATATCTGCGAAACTAGAATCGACAAAGGGGGCCCCTCTCTGGCGGACGTCCAAAAATTGTTAAACTCGTGGTGGGCTGGACG
The DNA here is from genome assembly GCA_028673005.1 of Tanypteryx hageni. Classification (NCBI taxonomy): domain Eukaryota; kingdom Metazoa; phylum Arthropoda; class Insecta; order Odonata; family Petaluridae; genus Tanypteryx; species Tanypteryx hageni. The sequence goes on along the minus strand of CM054120.1, from coordinate 63,703,164 downwards.
AAAACTCGGCGGGCCGGACGGTTAGGCATTACTGATTGTGTGTACATATGTAAAATATATACTATAAAAATGGCAGCGGGCCGCAATTTTTGAACCCCTTGTTTAAAATAACCTGATGAAATCTCGCGTTTATATAGCGTATCGCCTATTATAAAAGCATTTTTTAAATTAATCATATCGCGCAACAGTGGAGGGTAGATTATTCTTTTAGGTTTTTTTAAAATGAGAAGATAAATATCCATGCGTGATAATAAATTGTATTATTTCCACCTCCGGACTTCGCTAAACACCTATAATTTTAATGCAGCCCTTGCATAATGTCTTAACGCGTTAATGCGCTCTGATACCCCGTCCGGTCTGTGCACTGCTCGGGATAGAAACTTGTTTAAATGACCCATATCGCGCAATAATGACAAGTAGATTATTTTTGCATGTTTTTTAATGGTAAGATAAATATCCAGTCGTGATAATAAAGTGCATTATTTTCAGCTCCGGACTTCGCAAAACACCAATAATGTAGCCCCTATATGATGTCTTAACGCGTTAATGCGACCCTGATACCCAGTCCGGTTTGACATGTCTGATATAGGGCGTTGGCCGGAATAGAAACCTCTTGAGATGACGCACATCGTGCAAAAATTGACGTTAGATTATTCTTGTATGATTTAAAAAATGGGAAGAAAGATATCCAGTCCTGAAAATGATGTTTATTATTACCACCTGCGGGCCTCACTAAACAAGTATAATTACGACGTCTTAAGGCGTTAATGAGATCCAGTTTCATGTCTGATGTAGGGAATTATCCGGAATAGTAACTTTGCTGAAACTAACCATATGCAACCATATGGCAAATATTTGGCGATTTTACTTGGTACGGGTAAGGTTGTCTTTTCTGTTTAAAATATGAAGTTTCTTAGAGAAGGAGTAAACTAGTGGCACGCGAAAAAATCTGATGATTCACTTTACTTTCTTGGCACGCGACACAAAAATCATTTGCCATCCCTGATATAGCGCATCAACGATGGATAGATTATTCTTGTCGATTTCCGCAAAATGTGAGTTTACTCATAAATGCCCCCAAGGATTTTAATTCAAATGCATCCAGTTATAGATATTGATGTCGTCAACGTTACTACATATTCCTCAAAAAATGTATCGCATTTACCCAAATATAAGACGAGGTTATTTTTTGTTTTCAATCACAGTTTGGAGGGCCTCTTATATCCGCAAACAAGGAAATGAATAACTAAATGAAAAATAGTGACCGTGTTTATGACTAAAATAGCATGATTTAAATCACAATTATTTTTGCCCTCGCTGCACGTTGTGGCAGCAATCTTGAGAGATTTAGATAAAAATCGCTCTAATAATTTTGCTTCAGAATGTCTTATAAAACTTTTTTCATCCAAATTAGCTTCTGTAAAGGGGTCGTCTTATAATCGGGCATGTGGAGTCCCGTGACACAATACATCGAGTTTTACCCCCAGCTACCGTCCTCTCACTTCTCCACGCTTATCAATATGTACGATGCACCGATTTTTTTACTTTGATTAAACTGTTTTTTGAAACATAGATTAGAAGTTTTACATCCTCTGAACATCTTTTGCACCGCCTCCGAAATTAGAAATCGAGTTATATTCGAGGTCGCCTTATAATCGAGCTATCGCGGTATTTATGCTTTAGATTAGGCCTCGGGATTTGTTTATCTGGGGATTTTTATTCTTTTGCGCCATTTCGAGTATTGTAAGCTCGATATTAGAAAAAGGGAGGTGTAGAGGAAGGAGACGAAATGTAGTTGGAAGCAAAGGTGGAGAATAAGTCATAGGGTGATAGGGAAAGGAGAGAATAGGGAAGTAGGGGGTTTAGGAAATCTAAGAGAGGCGAGTCGAGTAGGGGTAGCAGAGAGGAGAATGGGGAAAAGGGACCGAATGGAAATGAAGAGGAATAGGGAAAGGGGCGAACAAAGAAAAATGACAAGTGATCCTCATTGAATGCGGTTTCGCTTAGCGCGGTTTCACTACAACGCTATGGGTCTCAAGTGCATTGACACCGCTCACCTACTCCGTGTAATTGTTTCCGTGACTCGTGCCTGGCGGCACTTCAGGTTCTTCAACAAAAAATGGCGGTCGAAAAGTGTCAACTTTCTATATCCATATATTTATGGTAGAAATTCCGTTTCTTTGTATGATTTTGTATTTGAGTAAAATCGTCTATCTATGCAGTCCGAATCCAAAAAATATACATTCCCGCGGTATGTGAGTAGGAAGTCAAAATATCCTGTAGTTATCTATGAGGGTCAAGACTTGGGGCTCGTTTTTTTCTTTTATTTTTTACGTATTTCTAAGTGTTTTAATGTATTTTTTGCCGGCATTGATAGAGGGGTGGTTAGCGTGTCTTCTTCCTAAAGCTAGGGTCATGGGTTCAAATCCTCCCGAGGGCATGGTTGTATGTGTTCGTGTATGTTATCGTTATTATTCCCGTATGAGGCTGAAAATGGCTGTTTATGAGGTAGTTGAAATTAGTTCATTATTTAATCAAATAATCATTTAATGTATATGCGTCTCGTTTTGTTTGCGTATGGACTAGAGGTCCGAAAAGGTAATTTGATAGCAAACAACAACACACAAGCAAACAATTATATTAAACTATATTGGAATTATATATTTATTTTTTTACATTTAACCATAGCACAAAGGGGGGATGCGGTAACGAATTTAACCAACATAAATTAATTCTTGAAGGAAAATATGATTAGTTTATCGCCGTTTCGCTTGACGCTCGGTTTTCCTGGAACCAGCTAAACGAGGTTTTCATGTATAGAGGAAGGAGAGGTGATAATTAGGAGGCAAATAAGAGATTAGATGTATCGAGAAAGTGTTGGATAGAGAGGTAGGAGAACGAGGAAAGATGCGAAAAGTGGAGTTGGATCATAGGAAAATGGGTGGTAAGTGATTCAGAGAAAAGTGGGAAGAGGGAGTTGAAGAGGTGTTAATTAGGAGACAGATAAAAGATAAGGACGTGTATCGAGAGAGTAGAGAAGTAGGGGAAAAAGGAAATGTGCAAAAAGTGGAGTAGAATTATAGGGAAATGAGTGAGTAAGGCAGGGGTGGGCAACCTAGTCCGCGGGCCGTATGCGGCCCCCGAGAGCATTTTATGCGGCCCCCGAGAGCATTTTATGCGGCCCTCGAGAGCATTTCATGCGGCCCTCGAGAGCATTTTATGCGGCCCTCGAGAGCATTTTATGCGGCCCTCGAAGCTATGATGAAAAAGCGACTCGCAAAATTTAACACGAAAATTCATATTATTTTGGTGAAATTATGATAATAATATCTTTAATTTTGAAAAATTTCTCCCTAAAATCCTTGAAAAAACTTAATTTTTATTAATCTCGGTAAATTTAATTTAAACTCTAAGTATTCGCAACCACGATGCGGCTCGCCATGCATAAAGGTTGCCCACCCCAGGATTAGGGGTTCAGAGAAAAGGGGGGAGAGGGAGTTTGAGGAGAAAGGGTGGACGAGAGAGGGCAGAGGGAGAGCGATACAACGAAGCGGAATAATTCGGATCGAGGTAAAGGTGACGTAAGGGCAAAGAGTTTCGGTGAAAAGATACGTGTTACGGAGGAGATATCTTTTCATTTAAGAGATTTCGAGAGAGTGACCCGAGCGGGATTCGAAGTCCGATTACCAGTTAGGATAACCGCACACGGGGGTTTCATTTCGTAAGACAGAAAGGAGTTCGCGAGGGAGCGAAAAGAGACGGTTGGTCCATTTTGAGGTCGTAGCCATTGACGTAAGAGAGAAAGGCGGTTTTGATTGAATTGTGGGAGCGGCTCGCCATGGACTCTTGCGCAAGCCCCTCCCTCCCGCCGCTTTAAGTTGTGCGAGAGTGCCACCTATGTCGCCCGCTTGGATGTGGTAATCGGGGGAATGCGGGAGTTTTCCAGCTAGAATGCAGACGGTGCGGAGGTCGAGCAGGAGCGAGCGAAACCGCCCTCCGTCGGGACGTTTATCGGGATGCGCACCCATTTTTTTTGGATCCGCTCCCGTCGTCGGTGCTTGCAGAATTTCAATCCGAGAGTTTTTTTTTGTTTTCGCGATTTCGTTTTTTCCCCTTCTTATTCGGGCAAGTGACCCATTTCACGATTTGTTTCCTAAGGTTAAGGTGAGGAGCTCGGGTGATTTTTAGAGCAGCTTGACCCCAGGACTTTTTTATCTTCTGGTTCTCTTCCCTCGCCAGTTTAAAATAGCTTGTCAAACTGGGAGGTCGCATGCGGCCATTTCTGTGTCTTAGTGTGGCCCGAATGCAATTTTTTGTCTTCAATAAATCATTCAAGATTTTATGTACGAGGTTTTTTTTCTTATTTATCCAGGGACAATAGAACGAGGTTTCTAAATTGTTTTTCCCTGCAAAACGGACGCCCAGTCTTATAGGAAAAGTATTTTTTTTTTCAAATTTTGGTGCTAATTGAACAACTGAAATTCTAATCTGGCTCTTCCATAACCACCATTGCTTTAGTGCGGCCCCGATGCCTCTTTTATTTCGTCAAGTCTGGGCTAAAATGTCCGGTCTTAGAAAAAAATCCTTCTATCGTTTTTCGCGTCTTTGAACGTGCTCTTTTTTCCCTTTATTATGTAAAGAAACCATACCTTAATTTTCTGAAATGGTATGAATGCTTCATTTATAATTTATGGTTTCGCGAAAAATTTGTCCTTTTTTCTAACGACAAATAAGCCGTAATTACAATTGGTTCGGCAACCTCACTTCTGTGAGCTTCACATTTGCGTAATAAACTAAGAAGTTTATTAAATAAGAAAGCATATTATCCAGCTCACCTAATGGCACGTGTCCAACGTATGAACTATTTAACACCCGCAGTCGTATAACGGTGGAGTAAAACCATATCCGCATTTCATACAAAAAGTAGCCGTCCTCGGAAACAAGTCACTGATCGTCGTTTCTAGTTAGCCTAAATGCGCATCTGGTAAAATTAACCGTTTTACGGTCGCCCAGTCCAAGGACGTGGCTCTAATAAAACTTTTATCGCTTGAAATATATTTCTATCAGCCTTGTCGGTTTTTCATCATCGTGCAGACGTCGGATTCCGTTTCGTAGTGTCTCTAGGACGTGCCGGTAAACGGTTGGGATTTTGTAATTAGCGTGGCTTTCTTCTCCGTCCCTCGAGAGGTAATGGAATTGAGAAGAGACCGATAAATATATTAGGCGATGCGTCCCCTTAATTTCTTAGAGAAACCGGTCGGTAAATAAGGCCAAGAGAGACTTTCGTCACTGGATGTGTATTTTTTGCCTATCTCGACGATTTTAATCATAACCAAAAAATATATGTCATGCGTTAACCCTGATTTCTGTGACCTAGAATTCGGCGTGTTTATTATTCCGGAAACTTTTACTCGGCGTGGGTCGTATTCACGCCCATCGATTTCCAGTATCTTTTTAATTTTATTCTTTTTTGGTCATGAACTTTATGAAGCGAGTTTTGCCGTTTTAAGGATGCGCATTTTTTTTTGTATTCGTGTCGTGTCAATTAAATGAAAGAAAGTGAAATTGCGGAAATGCAACACACGTCGGAGATATATTATGAAGGGGGTCGGTCGTAAATTTTTTACTTTCTGATATGCCTAGTATATGGAGAAAGTATGGCAATCGCGAAAAAATTTCGGCTTCGAGATTTTGATGGAAATACGCGCTTTAGGTGACTCCGAGTCCGAACAAGATGGAAAAGTATCCTCCATAAATGGAATACGTAGAGATTTCAAAGGCGTTCTTTATGGGAAATACGTACAAAACGTCATCGAAAGATTGGAAGGTTCTTGAATTTTTATACCCGAAACTAAAAGTCGTAATTATGTGGTATCGCGGACTGTTTTGTGGAAAATGTTGTCCTCGATCCGAATAATTTTTTAATATATAGCTTACAGATCATATACGACCTAGGAAGAGAAAAAATGGTTTTTAATTGTTGCTTGCCGAGATAACCGTCTTAGCGATCGATGTAAAAAATATGCGATGTTTTGCTCTGGATATTCTCGAATTTTTATCCCCGAAACTATAACTCGTAATTATGTGCTCTCTAACGATTTTGATTACAATTCATTCATTTGTAGAACTAGGTGCCATAAAAAAGATTACTTAAGCCATACTTCTAAAAAGGATAACTACATACAGCGTTCAGCGCAGAGGCGGATCTAAGTGCATTGCTTGGAGGGTAAAAAATAAGTTGATGGTTACATATTGATATGAAATATAATGTCTCATCATAATAAATATACGGTGTATATTATACACCATGGGTTTCCAACAGAGGGTCCTGGAATATTTCAATAGTTTTGAAGAGGTACGCGAAAGTGCTTAAGTTTATTATTTTTTTCTTATTTCGTCTTTCATGCACGACTTGAGAATCAAGAGTTGTGGTGTTACGATTAACGTAAGACTAGCATTATAAAACAGAATAATACGCCAATTCTATGATCTTTAACGTTATAAACGCGAGTTTATCTTAATACCAGGATTGTTCACTTCATTATCGCTTCAAATGCACAGACTTAGTGGTACGCGACCATTAAAATATGCTATAAGGGTTACAAAAAAGGTTATACGCTACACGTATCACGATTTAAATTCCTAAATGACTAGTAAGTAAGAATACCTATCATTATTATTATTTTTCTTTATCGTGTGGGGTAGGGTAATTATCCCATTACCCCTATTTGTATCCGACATTCATCCGGCGACATTGTAATATATCGAGTTTTACACCCCACTTGCGTTCAGTTCTTCCCAATCCTCGGACATCATGCAACTGTTCTCGTGCAGTGATGATGCTTTAGTGCGTGTATGGCTTATATGCCCTGTATGAAGTTTATTCCAGCCAGGAAAGAATGTGGTGAGACCAGACACGTATATGAGAAAGTTTGCGCAATGTATATCGCACCGATTTTTAAAGTTTAATTTATCTGCACCGAGCAAAATAAAGGATATCCTCGACTCCTGTAGCTATAAAGCGGTTGAGTGAAACAAGCAAATATAAGGTCGTGTTCCTCAGCGGATCATTCTGGTCAACCGTCGATGTTTTCCAAAAAAAATGACACATCGAGCTCACCTTTTTGGCTGGAACCCAATTGACGACGAAGAAAATTACAATAGCCGCCCAAAAAAAATTGGGTTAACTGGTTGCGCAATTCGCCTGAAAAGCATCCGTCCCTTCGGCGGTGATTCACCGATCGTTTATTGTAAACAAGGATCAGAATCAACACTGAGGACGGCTGCTTCGTAGAAATCCGCATCTAGTTTTCTCAAGTTTCGTGGCTATTGGAGTTATATACAGCCTTCCCTCGTTTTACGAACTTAATTCGTTCCACGTAAACTGTTCGTTAGACGAAAACTCGCAAATCGAAAATTATTTTCCCATTACTTCCTATGAAAAAATGCTATCTGGAGAACTTGATCGAGCTTTCCCGAACTTTCCCCGAAGAGGATAGAGCACGTATAAGCTCAAATTTATTCGACATTTGAAAAAAAGGATTTTCATGCGAGCGTAACGAACTCGTATAAGCGAAATCGAAAAATAGGTATGAAATTGCTCAGTTCGTATAAGCAAAAACCCGTAAAACGGAAGTTCGTAAACGAGGGAAGGCTGTACATCACTACCCTGCAAGGGTTTGGCAGCGGGTGTCACCGCACCAAACAAACTAGCTAAAGCCTCGATTGGCCTGCTTATCGCGTCTGGAAAGTGTGATCTATAGTATTTCTAGGTAAGGGGTCCGCAACCTTTTCAATGTGGCGAGCACCAAGTTACATTCTAGAGCACCCAGCGAGCACCACTATACTTTTTTAAAAGTAGGAATGTGAGAATATAATTTGGAGCCTACGGTGTAAAGTATGGAATTAAAAATTAAACTCCTGAACCGTAAAATTATCCCGAGAAACAATCACTCGTCAATAAGAAGGAAGTTTAAAAATTTGTTAAAATTAAATTTTTTTTTTAATTTAAAATTACTTACAGGTTTGAAGGGTGAACGTCTGCAGGGACCTGTTTGTCTAAAACTGGTTAAAGGAGAGGAGAGGAAAAGGAACAGACACACATAAACACCCATCTGCACAATCACTCGAGAACTCGGAAGACGCTAAATACGCATTTCGAGAGCTACGCTCTCATCTTCGGTAGCTAAGATGGTATGACTGTTTTTCGTGTTATACATTTTTAAATTTCCTTCTTATTGACGAGTGATTGTTTCTCGGGATAATTTTACGCTTCAGGAGTTTATTTATTAATTCCAAAAGTAGGAATGATCATTACTAAATTCTTATTATTAAAATGTCCTTTCTTATGTTTATAAAGAAAACAGGCGAACAGATCAAATATATGATACTAGGAAAGACGATTTTTAGCATCATAGAAGTGGACCGTAAGAAAGAGCACCGCGGTGCTCGCGAGCACCAGGTTTCGGGCCACCGTTCCAGGTTCTAGCGATTGTTTCGACTTATTTTCTGGTAGGCTTAGATCTAACCCTACCCTCGCTAGCACAGGTGGGTACAACTATGCGTCGTGTCGACACTCTCTCTCTACAAACCTATCGGTATACCGTCACTTGGAATGGCTATTTCCATGCCGGATTGTCAATTGTTTTTCTCGTCAGAGAAGCCTGCCACGAAATTTATTCGTTGCAATCTTTAACCCTCGCAGGATGACTGGAGAATAGTTACATCTTGGATGACTGGGGTTTTTTTGACCCCAGTTATATAATTGTTGTTTTTATCGCCAACTTATTTTTTATGAGCATATCAATGGGAATATTCTCTAAACATTCATTTTTCAGAATAAAATAACTCAAAACATTTAATTTTTCTCAATGCATTACATAAATAATAGATTTTTCTTTGTAGTACAGGTATATTTAGTACAGTCCAAATATTTATATAAAATTCCTGAATGTACGCTCGGAAACTATTTATAAAGAAAGTATTGACTAAATAAGTTGTAGTTACAATTAGGAAGCGGTCAAAAACAAAAAATTATGCACAAATATTTTGTCACTTCTTCGCTTACTGGGGTCAAATGTGACCCAATAAGATATATTTATTAATTTTAAGGCATTTTTCTCGAGTTTAAGTATGAAATTCATCCCTAAGGTGCTGGACAGATTGATGAAGGAATTCCTGAAATTTCAAACAAATATTACAACAAAAATGTAACGTATTTACCAATTTACGAAGGTTGGGGCCAGAAAAGACCCCAGTCATCCGGCGAGGGTTAATATGATCTCGACGCTTCTTTCTCGAGTAAAAATATTTGGGAAAATTATTGGACGTGGCGGTAAGTGAAAGGGCTTGGAATCACGCGGTGAAATCTGCTCATAATTGATTTCGTGTTGTGGAGAAGGGTCGGAGCATCGAGCGTAGGCGCGCGATGAGCCGTACTTCAATTTTCCCTCGCACCACCCACATCGCTCTTCCTCGTGCGAAGCTGAGGGAAGTTTTATTTTATCTCCGTAAGCCTACTTTCCCAAAACCACGGAAAAACTTTCTCTGCCATCCGAAAGCTCCATTCTTGCCGATCGGCTATTTGTTCGTTTTCTTAATTGCGCATTAATGGATGCATATGGAACATCGGTTTGTGAAATATAATTTTTAACCTTTCGTTCGGTAGCCGCCGAAAGTGAGCATTTCACAGCACGCTGTAGAGATACAGAGATCAACAGGAAGATCTTGTGCAGGGGTCTCCAACCTTTCAGCACTCAAGATCCACTTTTCACTTGTAAATTTACCGAGGATCGACCCAGAGGCGTAGCTGTGTCTACCAGGGCCATGATGCGAGAAATACTGTTTTGAGGGGGAAGAGAATCTCCGCAGATTTATTTCAAATTTTAGGAGACATAGAAACCTGCGTCATAACCTGTCCTGCTTAACATGCCTCACCAATTCGATTTGAGTTAAACAAACCGGAATAAAACTTGGTTTGAATTTTCGTTCTGAACAAGAGAATATTTTATTTACAATAAAATTTCATTAACAGTAACAGAAAAATCATATATTATGAAGCATTATTTACTGAATTAATGGGAACTCTGACACAGCATATTTTCAACAATATGTACTGGAAAACCCTGGTGTGTAAGTTGATACTGCAAGTCGAATACTATCACTCAGTCTGTTAAGATGGTGCGATGCTTTGTTTTGGTTCCATTCATCCAAGAAAACGTTGACTCACACATATATATGGAGCCAAGTGCTGAATTCACTTTCAAAGCTACATTCACTAATGAACTTTGTATAAGAATTTCCATCAACCAAAGTCGAGATCGATATCGTCTCAACATTTCTCACTTGATTCAATAAAAAGTAATATCGCTGAGGGAAGGCTCCGCGATCGACTTTAGAAGAGCCAAAGATCGACCGGTCGACCGAGATCGACTGTTTGGAGACCCCTGATCTTGTGTCATACTCTGCCACGCGCTGCCCATGAGGCCTTGCGGTGTATTGTGTCGAGCAGCGGTTCCCAACCTTTTTCACTTCGCGAACCCCTTGAGCAAACCTATTTCTCGTCGCGAACCCCTTGGTTTAACCTCTTATTTTCGCGAATCGCTTGGGTTGTAACAGTTTTGGCGGCGATCCCCTTGTAAGGGAGAGTAAATTTTGCAAAAACTAATCTTTTTGAAAGCGTTAAATTCATTAAGAATAAAAAGTTCGTATAGCACATAGTATGTAAACGTATACAATAAAATCAGAATCTCCGATATTGTCATCAGTTTCTAGTTAGTAACCTGTAACATTCAAATATAATTCTTGAAGCATAAGAAGAAATTGAAAATTTAACCATGCAACTAATTTGAAATAAATTAAAATATTCGTAAGAATTGTAGAACCAAGAAAACGAAAAAGACGCCATTAACAAATTTTCCTCGCGAACCCCTCAGATTTATTTCGCGAACTCCAAGGGGTACGCGAACCACCGGTTGGGAAACGCTGGTGTAGAGGAAAATGGAGTAAAAGGCGTCATGATCCGTGACCTTTTCCTACGCAAGCGATGTCAACAAATCGTCAAGTTAAATATGTTGCATAGATGACTACCGTAAACATCCGATTTACCGGTAATACATCGGTACCTGTTCCTGTTAATCGGATATTCCGGTCGATCGATACGCGGATTTAAATGTACCATAGTAAACGCAATTGTAACTACAGTTAGTCCTCGATTTACGTGATAGATGCGTTCCCGAATACCATTGTGGATATCGAAATCACGTAAATCGAATCCTATTTTCCCGTACAAAATTCCATGCACAAAATCGCTTTAAAGCGAATCCCGCTCGTGTAAATCGATTTATGTTCCCTTTTTTGTCGATCGCGCATAAGCGAATTCACGTCAATCGGGTTCACGTTTTACGAGGCCATACTGTATAAGTAAATGTTAAGAAAGTAAAGCAAACACACAAAGAAAATTCTAAGTTAATTTTATCGTATAAAATCAGTTTAATGGTCAATTAATACTGTACAACATATTAACTCTTTTATTAGGTATAGGACAAAAAATTAAGCGTACAAATGTACGTACGAAATGCAATATGAGAAGCTTTCGAGTTGAAAGTTTTTAAAATTCCCGTTAGCCCAAATCCCGGCCATTCGATGGCCGGTTATTCGGTAGTATAGTGTATTTAGAAAACCGTGTAGTCATTTAATATACAAAGTAGTCGTCGACAGTGGTAATTCACCGATACATGATTACCGCTGTGGACGGCTGAATGTTTCCTTCAAACTTTGCTTGATTATGGGAGTTGACGCGAATCGTTAAATCCATAGATGCCATAAGCTGATCTTCGTAATTAGACTTTTTCATGCAGCTAAGTTTCGTATCGCTCAAAGTTGCCCGCAAAATGTCGCTTATCGAGAACTTTTGAGGAGCATTAACGTTTGGCGAGGATGCTGACGTCATTATTTCCCTTACGGATGTATATATCTGGCCGGGTGACTCGCCCCCAACATGCGCAGAAAGTTCATTGCGGACCGTGAGATATTTTTTTTACTCCGCTCCTCTCGGGCGCGATCAGAAGCGAAAGTGGTGAAACTTCTGCAGTGCACTTAAAGAAGTGGGAAACTTACGTCTCGTGCCAGCCACCCCCTGCCGCGCGCTTTATGTCCGAATGCAGTATGAAGTTATACTTTCTAAACGTATGCCCATACACTCACCTTTCCTTATATTTCGTTTATCGGTGGCTTTCTCTCTCATTTCTCATTTGCATGATTGGCGGTCCCGTTTGTATAGGTAATTGTTTTTCTAGGGCCGTTTTGTTTTATCGTTTGATGCAGGGATCTGTAACACGAGGCTCACGAACCGCATGGGGACAGCCGGTTCGAAAAAGTGCGGGCTCTCTCGCTGCTGTGATTCTGTTTTAAGTACATATGCGGAAAAGACCCTTTGGATTAGACAGTCGTGGATTAACAGAGAGATAAGAAACGATCATCATCATAGGTAGTCTGTCCGTAGACATGCCCGTGATTAATCTTGGTTAAACCTCCACACGCACCTATTTTCCGCAATCTTCTACATGCCTTGATATCTCTCTTTCCCTTTCAAGTCGTCTATTGGCTGAAACCTTTACTTTCTTTCTATTTACCATCCAGTTTTCCTTCTAACACGTCTTTAACCACGCTCTCTCAGATAATGTCAAATCCAGTTCGCCTTCCTCTTTCTCATAGTCGGTATAAGCATTCGCCTCTCTCTTCTTCTTAGTACTTCCTCGTTTTTCATCCTATCTGTCCATTTTATCTTCAGCGTTCTTCTCCGTGCCTACATTTCGAGCCTTTACAAGTAGTTCACATCAAGAGACAATATAAAAGTATTTATTATTAAGGAATTGTATGATTGTTTCTTTATTAATTAATTATTATTATTGTTATTATTTATACAGCATCGAGTCGTGTGATTTTAAGTTTTAATAAAATGCTTAGGCTTGTTATTATTTAACGCTGCACGCTATGTATTTCAAAATGCAATTTGTGTTTGAGATCCCATGGTTTAAAGAGATCTATTAATTCAGTAATTATGGGAACTAGCGTATCGAGTATTAAATTTCGAATGGTGTGCGTTTTATTGCTAAGAGATGACAAAGACGCCCGTTGAGCGGAAACTTCGGTCTAGTAGCGTCGTTAATCATTAAGAATCACAATAGGAGTCGGAGAGACTGTGGATGGAAGTGCTACTGCGGTTGACTCTGACGCCGCATTAAGCTTCTTCTGTCCTCGTCACGGCGGCGGATATCCGGGGTGAAGATATAACAGCCTCATTTCTAGAATCAACTGCCCGCGTCCGCCTCCCTCCACCTACCACTATGATAATGAATGAAATAAGGAATGCCGCTATCGATTTCGTGAGTCTTTAGTAAGGTTGTGTTAACTTACGTTTGGAACACCATAAGTGAATGTGAACCGTATGCACGGCTGTGTTTGTCAACTGAACGTTTTAAATATTTTTCCGTCGCGGAAAAGAGGGAGTGGGTGTTAAAATGGCCATTAGCGATTTAAACAATCTTTTCCGCAGGCACTAATGTTATTTTAATATAGTCGAAGGTTTAAGCATTGTAGCGGTTTATTACGCATAGCGGTATTGGGCGTCGGGATGTCTGGATCTTTCTTAAATTTCTTGACCGCCGTGTTGCTCAAACAGATTAACAGATTGAAATGGAGGAAAGGATAACAGAGCGGAAGGAGCGCAGATGCCACCACAATCTCGTTATGGTTTAGTTCAAGGAAAGAAAGTATTAAGAGTGTTTCACGTCTTTCGTGGACTGGAACTTCCTGAAATACTTGGGTTTTGGACTCAAAGGAAATCGTCAATGACGGATAAGGTTTAAGCAAGATCAAAATATATTTAACGTTTAATTTCCCTCTGTTCTCATGTCAGAAACATTTTTGTATTGCTGAAACGATTTGAAGGGCCTCGTAAACTAATGAAAACCTAAAAGACAGAGAAGAAAAAATCTATTCATCGTTTACGCTTAAGTATTTAAGTCGTTAAAATATTAAGAAACGTAAAGGTTGGTGGCTTGGTTAACATATTGCTCGATTTTCATCGGTGAGACAACTCCTTCAGCCATAAAAATTTATTAAAAAGCCGATGCATTTCGCCCACTAAGTTTTTAATAAATTTTTATGGCTGAAAGAGTTGTCTCACCGATAAAAAAAGAAACGTATTCATCGAATTGAACAAACACATTCCAAATATAATGTCACGGATGATTGACTTGATTTGTAAGAAAATGCATTTATTGGAACCAACTCGAAAGTAAAACTCATAATCACTCTAGTTTATCCTAGATTCAAGTTTATACGATTAAAAGACTATGTCGGACGACGCGTTGTCTCAACAGCTCAGATCAACCCCTTGTAAATTTATCAATTTTGCTTTCTTCTGAGACCCAATCTCGCCTGAACCAAATTTCTTACCGATTTTACAGAGCTCGACGTACGCCTTTTAGGATTGACATTATACATAATTCCGTATTCGCAAAGTTATTTTCATTTAAATGTATCGAGCGGAAATAGGACAAAGGTATTCATCGTATTTTGCCTTCTTTCTACCTTTTGTAATTAAAAAAAATGTTTAGCTTGCTAACTGGTAGGTAAGTCATAGAAAATGGGAAGGTATGGTATTCCAAACAACGAATTACGCAATTTGTAAGAATATGGAACTAGTGGAAACACTACCTTATGTATTAACTACATTCCGGATAGGAAAAACCATTCACGCATGAAAAGCAATTATTTTAATGGGAACCTACTCTGCGTTAATATTAGAAAAAATTGTAGTTCATGTTATGGCTTGAAACTAGAACAAGATATACTATATAATTGCTTTAGCAATCAAACTGTTTTTGTGAAGTAGATGTGCACGTAAGATATCTATTAGAATCGATGTTCGGTTATTATCTCTGAAGACGGCGACCTCGCAAGTGGAATTAGTATGGAAATAAGGTCATAATATTTGCCACATGATACCAAACGTGCAGTATTAATAAAGAGAAGACACTTTTGAAAGTAGATTTTACGTTGTAAACCGGTATCATCAATAAATGTTAAACGATAGCTTCGTTCCCAGTCTGCCCAAAAATTGTAAATGCGGACACCTTTGTTTGAAACGTTAATAGTGAGATTTTCCTCTTTCCATTCCCTCGTACCATCCTGTATGAATTCCAAGAATAGTTTATATTAAAACCCCTATGTATTGTTGCATGAAGCATTTCTGCGTAAAATAATAATTCGTAACATTTGCGGAACCCCTGAGATCCCTTTGCGAGACCCAGGTTGAAAACCACTGCCCCATGGCCATTAGTGTCAGCAGAGTCAGAAGCTTAGTGCGGGAAAAGTCCCAGCACAAAGAAGCCGTCCTACTTCCTAAATGATGACGACGATCAACGTAAACAATAATCAGCTGACGGATACCCTCGAAAAAATATTCATTTCTTATTCGAAGACTTGGAGCTGCGATTGATATCGATCTCAGAATCCCACCCAATATATTGAAATACTCTTGCAAATAAATTGTTGAGGATTCGACAGCCTGTTTTCCTCCATAAAATTTAACCAGGTTTTCAGAAATCGCGAGTTGTGGGCCTCGCAAAACACTGTCGCTTGGGGTTTCGCATCTCCTAAATCCTCTTCTGCTGTTGAGGATTGTTTCAATTTTGGTTTGTGGATTGTTTTCCGTTGCTTCGAATACTTTCCCTTACCGAAGTAGGTCCGAATTGTTGCTTATATCTTCTTTCAAAACCTCCCTCACACTTTTATTTCTTTCTCCTTCACTGTTCTTTGATTAATTAGGGATTAATCTTCTCTCGAAGAATTTCCCGCGTACCTGTGATTCACCATTGGAAAAAGTAATAAACAACTAATTGACCTTGCTTTATTTACCCGCCTCGCCATCAATGGCATGATTGTTGAATCATGTGTTATTGACAAGAAACGCTAATCCGCAGTTTCCTAATTACTAACGGTAGTTTATAAGGACGTAAATTTTAAACCGATCGCGTAAGATTGATTTTTCAACGTTAAAATCGTTATGATGATTTGATGCAAACATCGCGAGAATGTTATTTGCTCGATTGATTTACCGAGTTAATTTGTTGAGTGACTCACGATACTTGGTCATCGGATTTTAATTCTTTCACGAGTACGGGTATTTCTACTCGTCATTATTTGGCCGAACGGAGGAGCCTTAGGGCATTTTTTACGATCTTTACCAGCGGGGTAGAAACTACCTTAATCGAATTTGGAGACGGAGGTGATACGTACCATTGGCGAGACGTCGGTCACGTCATGCATATCACAAAACACAATAACTACGACTCTCATTAATGTGCGCCGAGCTAAAACTCCTTGGTCCTTGGAGCCTCATGATATCTCCAATCCCTCGCTCTGACGTGTTCCCTATGGCTCACAATGGAAAACCCATCCTTTCTAAGGACATAAAATCTCCAACGCGGAAATGATCCCCCGCATTATGTTCGCGCGACGTAGAAAATCGTCAACAATTTTCCTAAATCCCAAGGTTGAAGTTCTGACATCATACGGCGGGTATTCTTCCACTAGGTCCCTAAAAAGAGGTATTACGAAACTAAAGGTTAGCCGGCGATGACGCTATAATGATCGATGTCCGAAACAGTCGATGAAATTTGTTTAAAATTATTCATCCGTGGGAATTGAGGATCTTGGGGGATGGGAGAGCTGCGTATGTGGATGGGCGCATGCGCGAAAGATGAAGCTGTTTTTTGTGCGAAATTCCGTCAATCGCACGCAATCTGCAATTATACGGTTTGATATATCGCGCTAACGCTGAGTTACAGTCCTTTAACTCCGAGAATTTTGTTTTTCGGTGGATCCAGTGATAGCTCCAGCGACCGTAAAACGGTTGACTAAACAGGATGTTCGTTTCAGCTATTACGTAACCATCCCTAGAGGTAAACAACAAATGTTATTCATCGAGCTATTTGCTGTCTCGTGAATAATGATGAGTAATTTATGTTGATAATTACATTTTTTCGCCAAATTTCGTCATGATTTTTCTTGGGGAATAAACGTTCCTAACGACTTTTTTTTATTAACTTCGAAATTTATATACTTATATTTGTTCATATATTTTTTCAATCTCCTCTTAATTCCAAATACTCCAGTAATTCCTTTTCCAAATTTTTAGCTCATACGCCCTACCCTTTCCAACATCTCTTCTATCCACTGTTGCGTTCATAATACGTATCCGAAGTCATTAAAATAACCTAATCGAATATCCATATAATTGAACACGGTGACTGAAGTGGTGAAAACGAATTTCCTCGTTAGTTTGTATCTCGTATGAGTTATTTGTCATCGTTTTACCCCGTTGAATTGCACTGAATTTTCTTTGATCGAGTTGACGGCTGCATTCGGCCTCTATAAAGGCAAACATGCAAGGAGAATTCCGCCGCTGGGAATGAACTACTTTCAATATGCGAGCGCCCCGTACCGTTTCTCTCGTTCCCACAACTCCCCTTCTCTTTTAAAAATAGATTTATTTCTATCAGTTTCCTAGCTCCCGATACACCCATTTATAAGTACCTACCCGACAGATAAATGCGAGCGAAGTAATACGACAGCCTTAATTTTGTTACGCTATAATGGAAGTTTCCCCGTTACTAAGCAACTTTTACGAGTTTAACTGACTAACGCTGTCGATTTTAAGAGAGGTTAACAGAATGCGACTCGACGAAAGAATGCGCAGGATGGATGCGGAAAAATCGCATTAAAAAATCCACTCCCGCTAGTCCGCAAAAGGAAATTATGCGACCAGTGTATTAACTTACGGATGCGAAGCGCACTCTATGGCTGAATGATTCAGCCTTCGAAGGATTTAGAGTGGCATGGCGAGGGTTGCATGCTGGGAATTATCCTCATAGACCGAAGAAAGAAGTACTATTCGAAAATATTGCCAATGTTAAAATATAAAAATTACCTAACATGCTTTAAACTTGGTTTTTATTTGCCCCACTATGTAATTAAGCTTCCCGAGTACTTCGTTGTGCGGTAGTTTTTTTATGCTTCATATTTCGTAGTCGATTGAAGTGGGCTTTCCACGGATAAATTGACGGGAAGCAGCTGCAGCCATCAGCTGCATTAAGACTACGACTCGTTTATTTTTCAACGTAGGCGTGGCTGTATTTTTCGGTTATCAAAATATATTTCCTAGAGAATTAGATTGTAATTCTGACGAATTAAATGAATTCAACCTTGGAAATGAATCCAAAGAGTGAACCCCGTTAATTACGGCTCCTACAGTTAAAAATTTGTCGCTCATCTTTTTTTAATCGGTCTTTTAAAAATATATATATTTAATTTCTCTCCGGAAAAAATACCCCGCAAGATGTAATTTCTTTGAAAATTTTAGGAACAACTTCTTTGTGACAAAATAAAAAATAATGGAGTGAAAGCGGTGATTCGTCAAAATCTACGCGGATTATCATAATCATTATAATTTCAATGATAAGAAAACGTGTTTGAAATGATAAGCGGTGATATTTTTTTTATTGATTGATTTTAGGCTCTGATTTCAAATTTCCCTTTTTCATTTTTGTACTCCAAGTTGTTTATTGTGTTATTTTTTGTTCATGGCGACATTATGCCAAACGCTACTGACCAGTAAAACCATAAAATCTAATTAAAAGTACAAACCAAGGTTTTACTTTAATTTTTAACAATTTTATTCATTTACATAATAAATTAACGGAGGAAATGATTTTTAAAATGTCTTATTTGTGAATCCCCGAGTGAGGTTGATTTGTAGCCGAAATGGGCATCTGCTTTTCTCGAACTATTTATGGCTACTAGAACTATTTAACTTATCATCAACAACGGACCGAAGTCTGTTTTGAAAGATGCGTGCATCGCTCCATCCTTCCCTGTTTAAAACAGCGAATAACGGTGTTTTCCTCGCTTGCCTCAGATTTTACTTAATACATACTTGATAAGCTCATCGCATGAGCAAACGTTTATTTCCGCCTTCGGGTAACTATTAGTGGAAAGTATTTCCACCGATGATCTTCACGAAAAATGATCTTGTCGAAAACAATTACGGCTTAAAGTTTTATAAAAGAACAAAAATTTCGCGCGCGTTATTTTTGGACGTAACAGCGAGTGTTTTCACTGGGGAATCATCGAGCTCGTCACATGACTGGAAACAAATTCAATAAGAACAAGCATTCAAGTATCAAAAATTGAAGAAAAAATAGGTACGTATCTCCAATTCCAATAACAAGGATATGGAAAATCAGATGCACATATCGGCTGCAATACTCCCATCTTCAGTGGTAATTCACCGAAAGTAAATTCTAAATAATAAAGGCACCGAAGGTTTTTTTCTAGGCTTCTGCAGCGATAATTTTTCCTCTCTCTGCATTCGTTTGAGCGTAGAAGCTTTCAATTTTCGTACGTTCTATCATTATATTCCTTTTTAACCGGAAACCGAACAAAAAATGGCAGCTTCATTTGCTGACGCAATATGAAAAAGCTCATTTTATTTATTGCACTTTATTTAGAATTGTAAACTTAAAATACTTTATAAACTTCGTAATTCAATTATACGTCAAAGTAATTAATTCAATAATTTATTTAAAAGTAAGTTCATTCTCTTGCGCGTGTTAGGTTTCTAATCTAACGACTATTGGCTTACTACATTACTAAAGAGGGCCCTCCTAACGCTCTCCGATATCTCCGTAAAAAGGACCCCAGTGTGGCTCCCCGATTTTTAAAAAATATTTCTTTTGCAGTAAACAGTGAAGATTTTTAACTTTCCATCTATTCAGATTCTTGATTTGAGTATTTTTGAGGCACCCCCTGCCACCCACCGATTTCTCCAAAATATTTATTTGGCAGCGTAATAAATGGCATCGTAGATCACATACACCCTGCAAATTTCAGTCTCATATCTCTTACCGTTTACTTGCGATTTTTAATTTAATTGATTGCACATTCAGATTGTTTGTATCCAATTCATGTCTAATTAACCTCTTGCATTATTATAGCCATAACTCTTTCCATACCGAACATACACACAAGAGAAGAGGAAAACCCGGTGCCGGCATTAGCCTACTCTTAACGAAGAGCACCAAGGGGGCCAATTGCTTAACGTCCCTTCCGAAGGACGGAGCGCTGACTTGCGCGGTCTACTCAAATCTCACAAGTAGGGGACGGGACAGAACTTATGATGCCTACTTTCCATTTAATCATTTATTTAATACTTATAGTGACTTTAATAGCTTTAAAGTTATCGCGGATTTGTGTTCCCAGATTTCATAATTTAGCGTTATAAAATACTACAAATATATTCGAACGGAATATTAAATTGATCACGCGTATTTGTGCGACAAAAATAACCCGTGTACATATAAGAATATACCGAATCTGAGTCCAACAATAGTTGTTGCTATAGCAACACTCTCGTAATGAGTGATAAAAACTGCAAAATCGCCAGTATTTACGCGAAATTCTAAGAAATACAATCGATATGCAAAATTTTACGATAGAAATTAGAATCTTCATTCCTTTCCTCTGAGAATAGTACAAAACTCGCTCCGATATTACAATTCTAAGATATTTTAATGTACAAGAGAAAATTACCCTGCACGATGGATTTCAGATTTCCCATGTAAATCAAATGGGAAGGATAGTTTCTGGAATCGAACCCGGGACTTCAATCTTCGAACGAAAAACTATCCTCGAGAGCTCGGCCCATGTAGCAAGAGATTTCCACCAAGTTTCATGAAATTAAATCTATTGGTTCAAAAGTGAATAGGGGGGACGGACAGACAGACGGACACATCGACAAAACTATAAGCCTATTTCCATTCTGGAAAGTAGTCTAAAAATCCGACCTCCGCAGGATTCGAACCTGGGACCGCTGCGTAGAAGGTCACCGCTCTAACCAGTCCCTACATTCGGATAGACAGAGTGAAACATATGAGCGTTTATGAAATTAAGCGCGCTAAAACATGACCAGTAATTGGGCGCGAGGTTAAAAATTTCAATTCGCTCTTGCCACAGATGACATCTCATAAAAGCGTCCCTTTAGTATTATTGTATAGCCATCGAGTTTACACGCGTGAGATGACTTGGCAAGCTGTGTCTGAACGCGAAAGCCAAATGAAAGTAAGTGGGACTCTCTTTGAATACACTTCAGACTATGTACTCGTAAACACGAATGCGAGAGAGGTACGCGAGTGTACCGGAGGTGTGGAGGAGGAGAAAAGGGCACTCGAAGGGAGTGAGTGGCAGAGAGCTCTCGGGAGGGAGGCAGTAAGGCGAAGGGAAGGGAGCGAGGAAACACGAGCGTGGTCAAAATTCGAGGAGTTCGGTGGTGACGAAACGTGAAAAACGCTTCGGATAACGAAAACTTGGAAAGTTTTGAGACGTCCCGGGATTCCGGACAAACATCGAAAAGGAAAAGGCGAGAGAAAACACGCGTTTCCGTCGGGGGAGCGGCGGGGAAAGCCCGTAATTTCTATAAACACGAGGCAAGGGTCTAGCTCGAGTTGAGGCGTGTTTGCCGTTCCGAGCGTGAAAAGGATTTATTTCGAGCCGTCGCGGTATGTGGCCGATGTGAGGGACGAGAGGAAGACGCGGAGCGCGAGGGAAGGATTTGAAATGCGGAAAGAGAGGATGGGAGATGAGGTTTGAGGGGATTCGACGTCCGTGGAGCGCTGATAGAAAATGCCGAATTGGCTCGGGCTCCTGCGGAGATGGAGGGAAGCCAATGCCTACTTACGAATGTAGATTATGAGGAGGAAGAATTCCCGCGAGGATGCGGAGCGATATTCGGACGCGAACGAGGGAAATTTCGGATGACATAGGAGGAACAGGCGGTCTAAAAATTATTCAAATTCTGCAAAACCCAAGGAACGGAATCGGTCTTAGAATACGAATAGAACGCGTTACTTATCGGGTCTTTTTATGCGGATTACCTCGAGCGTAGAGAAGTAGTTTGCCTGTTTTCATCTCCCGAGAATTATGTTATTATACGTGTAGATTATAATATATCGTAATTTATTTGATAACTTTCGTTATATTTTCACGAGGTTTAAAGCGAATTTTTTCTACCCCGTTATCGGTGAAGCGTTCGTTCTGTCTATGCAGCGTCGCAGTAAGTCTAAATACGTTGGGTGTCGCCAGCGTCACCCCTCTGGCTTTCTGTAGCATATTTAGAAGCACTACAACGCAAAATAAGCCGAGAAAACTCTCTGCTCCTGCCGTAAGTCATAAAGGTTTTTTTCTTTATTTATTTTCGTGCTCATTCGCGCGGAATGGCAGATAAAGAACCGAGACCAACCGAAGCGCATTTTTAAATTTCAAAAGGAAAGTTGATGGCAAACTAGCGATACCTATTTTTACATGGGACTTTTACCACGGTTTATTTTGGCCATATCGTGTTGCCTTTGTAAATTGTGTCACAGTAAAGGCTAATATGCATAAGCAATTCGGAGTTTTTCATTTCGAATTACCTTCTATCTTTGTGTATCGGAGAAATATTGTTTACGAGCACGAACATTTTGCGATGAAAAATAGTCGTCGAAAGATCTTTGATACAAGTTAAATAAATCAATGAATTTGCGTAACGACGAAAACTCATTCGTTAAAAATGTAGTATGTCTCTTTATTTCTAGATAAATCTCCGCTGATTAAAGGCTTCACTGCGAATTACGTTTTCCATGCAGGGTTTCTGCAGGTGGTGAAAGCTGCAATGTATTCGTAGGAGAGCCGAGAGATCCATACGCGCGAGTAAATGCGAATTGATTATTCGAGCTCTCGATTGCATGAGCTAGTGGTTTACTGGTGGCGGCGGTTGGATTTCTTTTTACCTGCGCGCCATTCCCTTTGGAAAGAATGTTAAAAAGGTTTGCGATTGCCATTATGAGATTAAAATTATCGGTGTAGAATGCGTCGCGCAAACCTTCTCATATCCGTACGGTTCCAGTCCGCCCAATAGAGTCACTGCTGACGTTAATTCGTATCTACAAAGAAGTTTTACCCATAGCAACATTGCTGTAGTTGCTAGCGAGACGAGCTCTCCGGTAGCTGGGTGTAAAATCTCATGTTATAATGTCACTGGACGCTTAAGAATTATTTTTTGAAAAATATATGTCATACATTATTGTTTACGACGTTAATATCAATAAATAGACATTTTAATTAAAATGCATGCAGCCGTGTTTGAATAAATCGATATTTTTTTGAAAATCGACAAGAACAAATTGCTCTCCGTCGTTGCGCGATTTGTTACATGTCATGTCTTCTGGGTAATATTCTGCTTAAATACGAAATTCCATCAGGCTGTCAAACCATCTAGCCTCTAGAGCCGCGCACAGATAACACGACAAAGGAAGAATTGCGAAAAAAACTCGCACTTTCGGACTCGGAGGCACCTAAAAGCGGTGTATGCCCATCTAAACATCGAATTCGACTTTTTCGCGATCACAATACTTTATATGCTTCGTATGTGGAAAAGTAAGATACTTTTCAAATCGACGATATGTTTGGAAAGTATTCATTGCCAGATATTTCTAGGAGTTAAAGAAGAACAATCCAAATTGTAATTTTTATATGTTAATACTTTCGGGCCTTAACTGTGGCAGCATGGGTCATATGCATGACTTTAACTTAACGATGGCTGTGAAAATGGCTTTAAAGAACAAGAAACGAGTTTGCTTACGTTATCGTGGAAAATGGAGAGAGCAAGAAACGAGTTTTATTTCGTTATCGTGAAAACGGTAAGTTTTTATAAAGCTTATCTTCGGTGGCCTTGGCAAATTTTCTTAATATTATTGAGACAATTTTCGAAACCGTCACATATGCGAAACTATTTGTCTTCTCATCTCCCCTTCGTTTCCCTGCAATTCCGCAAAAAAGTCAATTCCGCATCGGACTCTCGAGCTCCCTCCATGATTGGACCTATAATCCTTGGTAACTCGAAAAAGACGTCGAGGTACGTGAACTAATCCAAAGAACTTTTTCTCAAGGTTCCAATAGTACTCTGTGTCCGGAACGATTTTATTTTTCTTCTCCATTGAAGGGGAGCGTTTTAATTTTCACCACGAGTGACAGGACACACACCCTGTCGTTCTTTAACCAATTAGAAAGCGTCAATTTAACTTCACGAGTAAAATTTTACGACCTCGGGAAGGGAACTTAACAAACGCGCGATAAAAGGTTTTTAAATAGATTGTTACTTTTTTACTAAGCCATCCCTCAAAGATATCTATTTGCTAAATTTAATGGCTGGCTGTTCGTCTCGGAACCTTTCATTTCTTTTCGCAAGTATTCCAAGGAAACATTTCCTCTCAAAATGCTTCTCGCACACAAAAAAGAGAAATTTCTTTCCTTCCTTCCTAGGAGATCTATCCAGTGCAGGTATCTGTTAATAAAATATAAAAGCATTCTCAAAAAACGCATTCACATAACACTTCGTAGAACTAGTTCGTTAGAATTTTTTTTCAAAAATATATGCTATATTTAAGACACCTGTTGATTGGAGATTAGAACAAATTCATTCCGTCACGTTTTCTTAAACAGCGATGAATGCATATCTACTATATATCTACTAGACAAAATCAGAGTAACTGTCAACTGCTGTCAACCGCTCAGTAAGCAATGGGGAACTTATCAACTTATATCAAGCAAAATGGCCGCCGTTCCGCTATGGTACACAAGGAACGTGTGGCGCTGTGGTGATATAGTAGAGAGAGAGAGAGAGAGAAATAGAGGGAAAAGAGAGAGAGAGAGCTGCGACTGCAGCGCATTTGGTGGACCCCGTATCATCATAGTGAACTACGTGTAAAACCTGGGAATCTATTCTCCCAAAAGGGTTTCATACCCCTGCAAGCTCTCATCATCAGTAGCTCGGGAAGAAGAGTGTACTGATGATGAGAGCTTGGCTCTCAAAATACGTATTTAGCGCTTGGTTCTTCTCGCTAAATCCTTTGTTTGTTTAAGTTCGAAGTCGACTCTTCAGGTCATATTTTGAAGGTTTCTTTAAAACTATATAAATAATAATGGAGGATGTCTTTAATGTTTTATTGGGCATATCTGGGATTATGTGTACATTCCAAATAATGATTTAATTCCTATCTAGTGATAATAAAAATTGTCATTTTCAGCTCAAAAAGTGGTCTGTTATTATCATTTGTCTAAAATTCCATTTTCTTTTGTGTTTCAGGAAGAAGAAAATCTAGTCGATTTACATATGCCAGCACAACTTTTTCTTGATGAATACATGCGGTGCTAGTGCTGTTGAAGGAAACCATGTTACCCGGGAATTGACTCGAATAAATTTCACGCGTCACAAGATGTTCAGAACTGGATTTGATCGTGCACAAAAACAATCCAATGGACATCATTTGTATACATCTGCTTCCTGGCTCATTGCGATGGATGGAGAAACGCAAGGTAGTATAAAAGCTTGATTTCTCGTAGTGTCTAATGTTTGGATCTTGGAATATAACGATGCTTTTAGGGATTTCTTTTCAATTCTTGTTTTTATCTGCGTCTGTCTGAGACAATCTAGCAGTGTTTTCACAGTGCGGGTTCATAAGAAAAAATTGAGCTCTCACCGTATGACTAGCTGAAATATATCGAAAATGACAAGAAACGATGCTCCTTTTACGTTAATGTCAATGGTTTAGCATTTGGATATAATGTGGCGTTGTTAAGATTATTTATTATAATTTGATGTTTTATTTTAACAACGTCACATCATATCCATATTATGGAACGCCTCGAAGTCTCGGCCTCATCTATTAATTTTAGTTTAGCATTTATTGCTTTTTAGTGCGACTTCACGAAAAATTTAATCGGAATATTATTTATCGTGTTATCTTCCCTTACACTGGTTCGTGAGACAAGAAGTTTGAAAAGCATTGATATAGAACATTGTATCTACGTCTTTCACGGTATGTAACAAAAAAGGAGCATTATTGTGCATGCTGCCAGAAAAGCTTGCTTCGAGAGGATCATCTTGGTTTTCATAATAAAAAAATATTTCCAGCTCTAAGTTCATATTGCAGTGCACTTTTATAGCGAATCGTGAAAAGATTGGAAATGATGGGAAAAGCTGTTGAAATTTCGATAATCTTGTTTTTGTTTAAGTAATACTTATTGTAATTGTAATTGAATTTTTAAATTTACCAATTTTCCAATTTTTCACCATCGTCTTAATTATTACAGAAAAGTATGGTCGACCACTCTTTACTCTTTTGTTCTCCATGGCAGGATACAACTTCCATTGCAAGTGTTCTATGTGGCAATAAATTGAAAAAAATATAACCTCATCAGCATTGAATATATCTTGTGCTCCGTATCCACTTATAAATGTCTGCAAAATAACTCTCCACTCTTCTTGAACGCTTTAGTCACTGATGCTTCTTTCTCGTACACATTCAAGAATGTTAGGTTCCAAGTATTTTTGATTTCTCAAGTGTACACAAGTAGGACGCGGCGACGCTTGAACAAATACGTTATTTAATACCGCTTTTAATAACTTTAGGCGGTAGTGAGTGTTTTTAGCGCCCTAGGCAAATCTTTCATTCGGCGCCCTCCCCGCGGGAGTTCCCAACCAATGAACATTATTTCGGCGCCCCATCTCATCCAGCGCCCTAGACAAATGCCTAGGTTGCCTACCATATCACTACGGCTCTGAATTTAGGAGTAAGTAAGGATGGTAATTTCCATATATTGAGGTAATATTTTGCCGCGGGGCATGTTGCCGACACGATATACGTAGGATTACGAAAATGCGGAGTTGACGAATTAAAGATGTTTTTGCTGTATAATTATGCTGTCGTGTCAGTACCAGGAAAACCGGAGAACCTTCGTATCGCTATTCGAGATACCTACCCGAGATAAGTGCTTTTTTCAATTTTTTAAAAAATTCAACTGCTTTTTCTTGAATATACGATACAATATGGAGAGATTCGCTACGTAGAGATTTTACGAAGTCCATAAATCGGCAGCTCAAAAATCGGAATTGCCCGAAAACCGGACGTAAAAAAATCCATTAAAAAAGCCGAGGTGCACCAATCAAAATCACTTGACGGGACGGAATGTAAGAAAATGAAGTTTTTATGCAGGGACACTGTGCTGAACATAAATTTCAACGGAGAGAAGGAGAATATACTGAATTTGACCGGACGTTGAACCCGGGACTCCCACTTTCCAGGCAGGCGCTTTTACCAACTAAAATACCAAGCGAGCACGATTCTCCGCTCTCCAATTGGGATATTCCACGTGAGGAAGGGCAAACTGAGTAGTAAAGCGTACAATACCGAACGTCCTCACTGAGGAAAGGACGGCTTTTAATTGCTTCGGGGGGAGGGATAGGAAAGTAGCGAGGTTGGGTGCGATACACAATGCGTTTGTGGGGAAACAAACATGTGAGTATTAGCGCAGTGGTTAGTAAGTAACCTGCGACCCTCGAGAGCGTTTTATGCGGCCCGTGAAGCTATGATTCGAAGAGATTTAACACAAACTCATATCATATACATTCAAACAGCGGCAATAAAACACTTGATATTGAAATGTTAACCCTAAAAGCCTCATTTAAACTTGATTTTCAACGATATGGTACCTCAGAATGTCTACTTAAATTCAGATATACCGTATTTAGTCGCGTAATTTTCCCACCTTTTCGCGCGATTCTTTTACACTAAAACAAAGGAGGGGCAAATATGCAGTTTTTCCCTATCGTATGAAAGTGATCATATCAGAAAAATGTAATCTTTGATTTCCTCCTCATAGTTCGGGTGGGGCAGTTACGCGATGGGGCAATCATGCGAGTAAATACGGTATACATCAATTGCATATGAAGAAACTGGATCGTCCTTCTGCACGGGAATTATCACTTTCTCTCTCAATTAATGGCTTAGGTACAAAATTCCATACGATCGATCTTCAACTATCATATGAAATATCATGCTCGGTCACCTCCAAACTTCACAAAATGAAATTCAATGCACCCTACTGTGAGAAAAATCTCATTTTGTATCGAACGCGAGGAATGTAAACATCTGTAACCTGGTGGACGAAAAGAAACATTACATTTCGTATGACAATGGCTCGTCCAATAGAATTGCTTTCTGAGACCGGTAGAGTGAAAATATCTACGTTCGTTCTTTAATAACCAATCTTCAAAATAAGAACATTACATTGGTCGTTAAGCGATTCTTTGATAAGAACGTTTACAAGAGTTATTTTATATTATTATTTAGCCTTTAATGTACGGCGTTTAAATCCTCCAGTAACCCGCGGTGGCCAGAGTTATATGGCCATAATTTTGCTAAATTGATCTAAATTCGTGTGAATACGCATTATTCGAGATCTATAAGCGATAAAATGTTAAAATAAAATCATTCTAAAGAAAAAAGCTTCACAAATTACCTTAAGTAATTATTTTACAGCGTAAAAATGTTTCACCAGAGAAATATGCTTACAAACTCGAATAAAACGGAAAATATTACAGCTAAACTGATAAACGAATTAAAGTTGAAATCTCAGTACGATTAAAAGGTCTCCGTTAATAAAATAAAGGGGAAAATCCCTCCAAGACGCTTTATCCCTCCACTACGCCCGCTACCTTTCATTCTCCGCCGGTAGGATTTCTACAGAGCCATGCGCATCTATATATTTAAGCACCCCTTATATTTTTCATTATCAATAATATTTACGGACCGTTGAATGAATTAAAACGTACTTTAAAATTGTCTTAATAAAAATTAATGAAGGGGGCTGGAGTAGTTTCTCGGCCGGGGCGCCAGAATACCTCGAGCGGCTCCTGCATGTGCATAATTGTGCACGCACGTTAAGGTGAAATAAGAGAAACGAACGAATGGAAAAGACAGGTAAACAGGAAATGTCCAATGCAAGCTCAAAAAACTGACCGGAGAATTCGAAATTGCCACGCGTGAATTTACGATGTTTTTGCAGTCCAAAATGGACTTATAAAATAATTTAGCGGTACGTTTCAAATCATTATAAAAGCAATGGATGGCAATTTCCGAGATGCAGTAAAAGACAATCAGGGTGTGCGAAATTTACCTCTTTTATATACCTATATGCCACTTCATTCGATACTGACGCAAGACGTTTTTTGCGATAAACCGCTAGAAAGTCTAGCAAAAAGGCAAGTGGAAGCCATAAATTTCGCGTAAGACGTTTGGCCGGATTCATATCTCTCGAGCTAGAGAACAATAAATTATGTGCGCTCGACGAGTTACTCCCTCGTATTAAACCCGGTTAAGGTTTTGTGATAGTATTACCTACTTGGCGACTACCAGAATGATAAAAATGTAAGGGAAAAATTTAGTCGCAACTATGTACTATTTTTAGTCGCCAATGGCGAACCGGCGTCTGGTTCTGTCCAGCCCTGATAATCGGGTATGACGAAACTGGATACAGCGATACTTTTCTCAGTCCTTTGATATTCTTTACGGGCGAGTTTTTATGTACTATATACGGTTTTTTTACTGAAGAGCTCGTTGTCGTTCCTCGAAAAGTATTTTTTATGTAACTCTTACAACTTATTTTGTGTAAATATAGTGAAAATCCGATTATCCGTGTTAATTGGGACTTGGGTATGCAGGGATAATTGAAGAACATGGGTAGTCCTCATTTTTAAAAGCAAACTTTGGTACAATTTCTGCCAAATATGTACTGTGTAAATTTATTTACGTAAAAACGAGTCGCATGCCGTAAATATAAATCTATCAATAAAATCAAAAACTGTGATTACGGTGGAATAAGTGAACAAAAAATTAAAATTTATTTTTACAGTGACCAACAGAATATCGTGCACATAAAAAAGACGGGAGATTAAAATACAAATGTTACTAAAGCATTGATATCGCGGCGAATTTAAGATGGTTCTTGGCTTGTAAGAACCTCTCGAAAACAAGAGGAAAACTTAGCTTCATTTCCAGTAAATAAGTTAGGTAAACCAGTGTCTCTTTGGCTGGAGCAGCTTTTGTTTGACTAATCTGATCTATCACCCGGTTAATCCGCACACGGGTAATCGGCGGTCCACCTTATTGTGGAAGAGGAGTGGCTAGCGTGTCTGCCACTCAACCATCAGGTCGCGGGCTCGAATCCTGCTTTGGGCATCGATGTATGTGATTGTATTTGTTACTGTTAAAAGATCTTTGTAAAAGCCCATAGATGTGATGTTTGAGAGTTAATGAAAAATAAATAAATAAACCGTTTAACCTTTAGGCCATTGGTAAATTCATTTCTCTTAATATGATCTTCCGTCTGAAAGTGTTGCGCGCAAGTTTTATAATATTCAAATTCCAATTTTATG
The DNA here is from genome assembly GCA_028673005.1 of Tanypteryx hageni. Classification (NCBI taxonomy): domain Eukaryota; kingdom Metazoa; phylum Arthropoda; class Insecta; order Odonata; family Petaluridae; genus Tanypteryx; species Tanypteryx hageni. The sequence continues at coordinate 63,672,788 of CM054120.1, read as the reverse complement.
ATAGGAATAGTGCCTGTTAATTCTTATTGGTAAAACCGCATTCCCACTATCACTGTCAACAACTCGGGTGGTTTCCGCATTTCCCTTCGCATTATTCTGTTCACCTTAGTATGAATAGCCCTAGTGTACTCGAGCATCTCTCTCTACGTTGAATCGTTGTATATTGAGTTTAAAAGAAGAAATAGTGAGTAATTAGAAAACAAGCTTTAGAAAAATTAAGCAAAATATTTTTTGATGGTTGATTGTATATTTAATCAATATAAAAATTAGTGACATAAGTTAGAGAATAACTTAAAATACGACTAATTGATTTTGTAGATATTAATATTATGGGTGCATTTGACATTAGAGCGACAAATTTGTTTATACTTTCTTAATTAATAAAAACCACTTAGCACACGGCATGTATGATTTCGGAGGGTTTGTGTCTCGGAATATTTTTGTCGTTAAAATATGTCATCTTTGTTTTGAATATTTTATGTTCGGCTGAAGTTAGAGAATATGTTTACACCAGTCTGGCTTCTAGACTGATTTAAACATATTAACAAAAGGAGCAGGCGTGCCCTTCGGGATACGTTGTGTTATAAAGGCATACGTAAAAAATTAAATATAAGAATTGATATCTTCACTTAATGTATAGTGCATGACTTTGAAACCAAAGGTTGTAATTTGAAAACTAGTAATGATCCAATAAAACGTTTTGGGCACTTTTCTACTAACAGATGTGTTGAATTAATAAAGTTATTGATATCTTTTCGCGTGTTCTGTTATATAAAAGCCAAGTGTCTGTTTGATTGACCGTTCAACGCTCGACCGTACCGCCTCTCTTAAAGAGCGGGAAAATCGAGAACTATATATGTGATATGAGAGTAAATATGATGTAGCGTATTATTTATTTGCAGTTTTAAATTACTTAGAATTGCGATATGAATACGGGACTTGACGAAGGGAATGAGAAAGACGGAGGTAAGGAGAATGATGAAAGGAGAAAGATCCGTCATTTTTGACGGACACTTATACTATATACGTAAATGTATTTTTTCCCGACATATTGACGGGCTTTTATACTAGTCTTTTATAAGAAGCGTGCCCAATACGAAGCAAATTTAACCCTTGAGAAGTCGCATGGGCTTTTTATCCGAGCCGAGATACCGCACGGTCGTTTTGGCCATATTGGATGAAGATACTAAAACTGAACCTTCTCATATATTTTTTAACTATGCTCAAGTTTGAGTTTTATATTTTAACCTGAGTGTGGCTCATTTCATCGTCATTTCAAAATACCGTATTTACCAGACTATAAGACGAGTCGTTTTTGTTTTTTTTCAACGAAAGTTGGGGGGGCATTCTTATATTCGCGAACGAAGAAATAAATAAATAAAAAATAGTGGCAGTGATTATGACTAGTATTCAAGACCAAGTACTTAAAAAGTCTCTCAGGTATCTCCATTTGTCACAGCAAGGTTATAAAAGCCATATGAGCATTTCGGCTACAAAGCAGCTGTCCAGTGGCAATTCACCGAGAATAGATTCTAAAAATGTTCTCTGGAAAATGTTCATAATCTATTTTCGGTAATTGCCGCTGAAGGCGGCTGCTTTGTAGTCGAAATGCGTATCTGTTTTTTTATAACCATGTTGTAGCTAACGGAGATACCTGAGATAAGTATTTTTTCAAGTGCTTGTTCTTGAAATTTTCAGGCATAATACGAGCTCGATTGTTCCCTGTTGAATTAGTCCAGCATGGTATACACCACATTTAAATTTGCACTGCGCGTTTTGATGACAATTTTTAGAGAAATAAAAAACGACTCAAAAATCTTGTTTAATATATTTGCTTCAGAATACCTTACGAATAATTTTTTGTCAAATTAACTTCGGCAAAGGGGACTCGATTTATATTAGAGGTCGTCATATAGTCGAGTAAATAAGGTTTCCCTCTCTTTATTCGGGTTCGCTTTACGCGAATTCGCTATTATGCGACAAACTTATCGCTACCGGAATTACTTTTTACGCGTCTTTGATTCGCTTTTGTGTGGTTACGCGGCCAGTGCAATACAAATGCAAGAAAGTTCTCCACTACACCACAAGGCGACCATTCAGTCTCTCATTGTTTCTTATGCTGTGCGTATTAGTACTACTGTAAAAGAGATGAGAGTGGAGAGGATATTGTAGAGGAGATGAGACGGAGATTACGTGTGATACTGTTTGAGCACACTTGAGAAGTTTTGTCTCCTTGCCCGCGGAACTTGGATTGGGCCAACTACCACTATTATGTCACTCACAACAGCCACCACTTGTGCTCGTCTGCTTCCTTTTATTGGCGAGTATAATTTAGTGTTAATTGTTTTAATTTTGTATTTAGCGCATAAGAAGTCGTTATGGAGCGAAAGAAGAGCGTCTTGGAGGGGAGTTAGGATTGCTTGTGGAACGTATCCCTATCTTTTACATGTAAATAAGGGTTCTGTTTATGCGATTTCGCTTTATACGTCACTTTCCTGGAACGCAACCCCCGCATAAAGAGAGGGAAACCGTATGTTAGGGGAAACGCGATTACTTACACAAAAAGCCCAGCAAAGAAAGGTCGAAGTACGCTGACCCTTAGCAAGCCCGTGGACCATAGGATGTGATACATTGGTTATTTGTACCGTAGGCTGAGATCGACAAGTCTGATTATTCCAAAAGAAATATTATCTTTTGGTTACGAGAGTTACCTAGATGGTGTTTTTGCCGACCCCTTTCCGACCTGTTCGGTTGAATATTGGTGCAGGTACAATAACAGGGATGAGAACGGGAGAGATTTACACGCACAGTAGGACCCCGATTATCCGTTGGGTGGGTTAACCGGGCGTCCGTGGGTTCTGAAGCGAGTGTGAGTTTTCCCGCTCACACGGAAAATGAAGAAGACGCGACTTCCACTGATTTATCAAACATCCGCCGATATGTCAGCTTAATCAAACAAAAGCTGTTCCAGCAAAAGAGATAACACTGTCAGGGTTCTTTATCAAAAAAATAAAGTGTGAACTGGTTAAGCTACCATTTTTTACCCGAAATCAAGTTTTCCCTTTTAGTTTAGAGAGATAAAGATAAACCAATGACCATCTTATATTCGCAGCGATAGTATGTTTCTCTTTGTAACATTTTTGCCTTTTTGTCCTGTATTTTTTGTGCGCGCACATTGCGGTGATCCGTTGTTCAGGCAGAATAATCTCTCCCAGAAACAAATGGTAATTTTTTTTCATATATTACACGCTTATTGCATTTTCGGGTTTTATCGAATGCTTTTTATTTGTGGCACGCGACCTACCTTTTACGTAAATAAATTTTTACGGTATTTAGCAGACAATATATCAAAATTTGCCCTCATAAATGCGGTTTATCCGTAGTCTTCAACTCTCCCTTCCCACCCAAGCATCAATTAAAGCAGGTAATCGGGGTTTTACCGCATATATTCTCACGGGGACACGTAGATGGGACTCGAAGCTATACAATCAACCTTAACGTCATAATAAGCAGTTTCCATCGCCGTAAGTTAAAAGGATTACTCGTTTCCATCGCCGTAAGTTAAAAGGATTACTCGTTTCCATCGCCGTAAGTTAAAAGGATTACTCGTTTCATTACCTCTTAATACTTGGATAATTATGACTACGCGTTCGCTCCGCCGGCGACTCCGTCCTTACCGCGCATCCCTTTGAAGCAGTCTTATTCGAGCAGCGGCGATGCAGTCCGCGGAAGGGACGCGAAACGCCGTGCCAAGTGGCCCGTTTGATGAATGGAAGCCGAACCCTCCAAGTGATGCGCTTGGCCCAATCCTAGCTATTCTCACGGAGCTCAGATTGCTCAATCCTTGGCCGGAAATACCAACCCATCCTCTTTCACACCTCGAGAGAGAGAGAGAGAAAAAAAAATTTTAATGGTTGGAGAGGGACCTTAGGGCGGAAGGGAGACAGGGTTAAGGAGATTGTGAGAAAGGAAGAGGAGGAAGTAACGACCGTTGAAGGAGTGGTTGGAAGTGGCGTGGGAGGGGGAGAGGAAGACGGGAAAAGAATAAGGAGGTGGGAGACAAAGGAGAATGGGAAAGTGAGAGGTGGGGGAAAGAGGAAGAAAAAGACGGCGGGAGAGAGGGGGGGAGGAAGGAGGAAAGGATGGGGTAGGCGGTAGACGAGGAATGAGTGGCGCTATTAAGCGGAAATCCAGTTTGGAAAAACCGAATGGAATTCTCAATTTCCTCGGAGAGCGACACCGGAATTGGAAGGGAGTCGAGTCAGCTATGTTCGTCGAAGGTGGACGAGGGGCTTTATGTGAAAAATTCTCGAGTGAGTGCCGGACTTGCTAGAGAAAAGATGTGTAATAAATGTTTTGATGGGGCTAAATTATGGCGGGAGGCCGGAATTATTCAGAAATGACTTATCGAGATGCCTTAGTGCAGTGATTTCCAAACCGCGTCGCGACGCATCAGCGCGTCGCTACGTTGCAAGGAGGTGTGCCGCTAGACATACTTAAAATATGTACAAGAAAATTTCAATATAAAGTATAAAGCAAATAAATGGCAATACTGAAAAACTAAACAAAGAAACAAATAAGTACAACCTAAATAACAACATAATAGCGTGTGGTTGTAATATGAACTTTAAACGCGTTAAACCAGGGTTAGGCAACCTGCGGCTCTTGAATCAGTTAGTGATGGCAAACTCACCATTCGCTGCAGCGGTACATGCCGCCGGTCTCTCCTCACGCATGAATTTAACTCATTTTTAACAATCCTTAACATAACCTTAACTAACCAGTGGCGTAGCTAGGGTTTTCGGCGCCCGGGGGCAAGGCCTGTTCTTGGCACCCCTAGGGGCCCCAGTCCGGGCCATATGAGCTTTTTTTCTTGTCACCAAATTGCGGTGTCTTCTGTACTCAATTTAGCATGTTGGCGTCCTTAGGCAATTCCCTGTTTTGCTACCCCATTACAGTGGCTCTGGGAAACTCAAGCATGCAGCAAACATATTTGAGAGTATTTATTATATACAGGTATCCCCCGATTTATGCGAGAGTTGCGTTCCTGGGAATCGTCGCGTAAATCGAAAATATTTTTCCCATTCAAAATTATGTAGTAGGCGTTGTTTGCGTTCCTGGGCAGAGGTGGTCCACTTAGAAACGTCTTTAAAATTGATTCCAACCCCTCAAGCGTGTACAATGATATATGGCGACCCGTGCAGCGTCCACTTTTACAAATCCTTAATTTTTTGAGCCTTGAGTTTCACAGATGTGTCGATGCTCCTTCGATCAGTGAACATTCCTATATACAACTATATTCTCCTCGCCTATCTCAATGAATATTTTTGCGAGGGTTTTCCCCCTTCCAGTTGTTGACCGCTAAAACAGTGCGTCACTTCCTAGAAGAAAACCCCTCTTCAGGACAAAAAAGAGTGGTTTATGGAGTTCCACAAAGTAAAGGCTTCATCCGTCGAGTTTAAAAAAAGAGTGGGTTCAAGTGCGTTGATTGCTCAACGAGGGGAATAAGTAAAGAGAGATTCTACCACCGTAGGAATACCCAGGAAACCCTTCTCTGTCGTACGATGCAATGAATGCCGTCTCTGCACGGACGATTAACGGGCAAGAATCGACGAAATATTTAGTAAATAATAAAATATATTAATGGTACATACTGTGCGCATAACGAAGCGTTAATGCAAATACTCGACGGGTATATTGAAAAATTGTCGTAAGAATAAAATCGCGTAGATGCGAATACACGACGCATATATCGAAAAATGGCGGTAAAAATTAAATCGCCCATATGCGAAAAAATGACCTGATTAACTTAGAGTGATATTGTTAATGCTCCAAATAAAACAACATTCTATCAAAAGAGATATCCTAATCTAATGAAATATATTAACTAGTTTAAAGTAGGGAATCATTTTGAAACGAGAAAAAAGTCTGCTATGACCGGGAATCGAACCCGTGTCTTCCACTTGCCGGGCGGATATTCTACCACTGAACTATCGTAGCAGTTCGATTTTCTCGTTTCTGAACGCGAATGTTTTCTTGGTTGGGACGGAACTAGCCAAGCTAGTTTTTAAAAATATAAAGGCCTAGTGAACTAAAAGGAACCACAAAATCAGTATTACTGATTATTATTACTGACTCTTATCTCTCTAAAGTCTTAATCCGCTAGGATATTACGTTACTCCGCGACCTCCTAGCGGATCTGCTTTCGCCGATAAAAATCGGTCCGTGGGTTTGCGCCCCTTAAGTCCTGCGCCCGGGGGCAACTGTCCCTCTCTGCCCCCCCCCCCCCTCTCGCTACGCCACTGATACTATAACACGAGTACAAAATAGAAAGTGATGGAGGATGTTGGGTGTCGCGATAATTTTGTCATGTGGCGTAGGGTAGAAAAAAATTTAGAAAACACTACCTTAGTGACTGCAATGCAAAGGACAGTCAAGGTAATGCGGTAATCGGTGTGTTACCGCCGAAATGCGCTTCTGGTTTACTCGATCGATTTTTTTTGCTATAGATGTTGCATCGCTTATTAAAATACCGTGGCGAAGAAGAAGAATATTTAGGCTCTGATACTTCAAAAAAGGAATACGAGTTATAAAAAAATATTGGAATTACAGGCTTAACCTTAACCTTGAGACTGCCGGAAGGGAATTATGGTAATAACGTGGTCGTGAAAAAAAAGTTGTTGAAAAATGAGAGGTGAAAGCGCTTATCAAGATGGAAGCTGTGAATAAGTTAAAGTGAGGAAAGGGAAACGAGGAAGCGGTTACAATCGATATCGAGTGAAATGCCACGGTGGGAAATTCAGATTTTGCTGCAGGAACTTTCGCACTCGGCAATGGATTTATGATGCCCAGGTAAAAGAAGCAGTGGAAAATCAGGAATCTCTGCATAAGGAAGAGGAGCCCATGTCGACGTAAAAGTAAATCCAGAAAAACCAGCGTGTGTATGTATTTTTGACTAATAAACCTTTTAGATTATTATAGCCATAACACCTTCCACACCGAACACAATCACAAGGTAGGAGGAAAACCCGGTGCCGGCATTAGCCTACTCTTCACGAAGAGCACCAAGGGGACCGACGGCTTAACGTCCCTTCCGAAGGACGGAACAGCTGAGTTTCCGCGTTCTCCTCAAACCACGCAAACAGGGGACCGAGCGACTTTGGAAAAAATCCTACTTGCGCAGGATTTGTGCCCGTTGCCTTTTCGAGCAGCAGGCGAGTAGCAGCCAGCGTTCTAACCACTACAGCACCGGCACCCTCTCTCAGAAAATCTAGAAATAGTGAATTGTTATATCGTCATATATAGGGATACAAGAGATTAGGATCAGCGATAGTATCTACATGGTTTACAGAATAGTAAATTTAAATTAACCATCATAATTGCTACGAGCTTCTGAAAAGTCGAGAAGCAATCTATATATTACAAAGATAAAAAGATAGAAAAATTGAGATGCGTGACGCTTATCTCCGATGGAGCTGCTGGTCGAATACGCTTCAAATATGTAAGATCCTCCAGAAAAGGTCACATATCGAAGGCAGAGAAAATAGATATCAACGACAGACTGCGACAATCGTCAGAGAATGAAAGAATCATTAGAGGATTTAAAATTTAACGTGACTTGAATGACGTCAAATGAGTATTGAAGCTTCTGGAAATTGTAGGTTGGAAAGACATTCTCGAAACCTCGACCTTTGTCTGAAGGCAAGGCCGTTTCATCCAATAGGCACAGTGCCTAGGACCTACGAGCTTTTCAAGGGCCTACGAAAATGTTTGAGATCTGAAAAAAAAAATCACTTACTCGAAAATAGGAAAAGGAAACGGCAAAATCAAAATTAATAACTTTTTAATTAAATGTCTTTACAAAAACTTACATATGTCAACTCTTAATCGACTTAAATCGTGTTAACTTTGCGAGTCTTTTTGATAGGAAAATCGCATATAATGTCTTCAAATGTCATTTCCCGCATTATATCATTATCAGTTGCAAGTAGCGCCAAGGAAAGATATATTCCGAAAGCGATATTTACATTTAGAAAACTTGTAATCAGCTTATCCTGTATTTGTGCACTAATCATTTCGGCCACAGCATTCTTGTCTGCGTACATTCGTGAGAACAATAGAAACTCGTCAATAAATGCATCTTCGAGATCTGAAGAATATATTTCAATTAATGCCCTTGCTTTAGAAACCACTTCACCACTGGACATAGATCTGTCGAGAAGAAAATTAAACCTTTCATACAGCGTTACGTATGCTGCTCGCATATTAGTTTGTCTATAATAGGATAGAAAGACTGGGTGCGTAATTTGTCGCTGGCACTCAGGCTTAAACTCGGATCAGTATTATCCATTACTTCATCGAAAAATCGATTTCTCATTTGTTTGCGTTGTGTACATTCCTTATAGTCGGATGGTGTAAGTTTTTTTGCCATGGTCTCGAACACATCAAATTTGTTGCGGGTATCATGAAAATGTACTAAGAGACTATCATATACATAAATTCATAATGGTACACAACTCAACGCCAGTCTCCTGTAGGGCTTTATTGACAATATCAATATTTTGCAGCAAATGTTTCCAAATGACACACATCAACGCTGTCTCAAAATGATCAAGGTTTTTAATTAATGATCGTGCTTCATGAACAGCTGCAGGCGGTTGTCGTTCGCTTTCAGCTATATCAAACAATGCTTGACGAATTTCAAAATAGTTCACATAAAGAGCTCTGGTATCATCGCTTCGTGCAGACCATCTTGTTTCTGATAAACTTTGTACAATATAGGTATTTTCTTTCATATTTTCTATCAATCGGGCCAGCGCCGTGCAACATAAATAGGGAGACAGCGTTACGAATTTTGGGAATATAGATGGCATTAGTGTCGCGACTGTGATTAGATGTATTACCGACGCTGGACGGGATATAGGCAGTTTGGTGATATCCGCGTTAGTATACTATGTACCGGAGGGGACGGGGGGCACCATCAGTATATTCCTAGCTATGTCGGAAATATGCATTTCTTTTGAGTTATTTGTTTTACAATAAAAGGATTTATAATAGCGTTTCATGTGGTTTAAAATGTTTTAAGTTATGTGGCATTCGCATATTATCATATTCGTGGGGGTGCCGGTGGTGTAGTGGTTAGGACGCTGGCTGCTACTCGCCCGATGCTTAAAAAAAAGTCATCGGGTACGAATCCTGCGCGAGTAGGATTTTTCTCAAGGTCACACGGCCCCCTGTTTGCGTAGTTTGAGGAGACCGCGCAAATTCAGCTGTTCCGTCCTTCGGAAGGGACGTTAAGCTGTTGGCCCCCCTGGTGTTCTTCGTAAGAGCAGGCAAATGCCGGCACCTGGTTTCCCTCCTCCCTCCCCGGTTATTCATTGCACTACCTCTGAGATACCCATTTGTGCTGTAAGAGAGGCGAATTGACTGGGCATACATACATACATACATTATCATATTCGTGGGGGTGCCGGTGGTGTAGTGGTTAGGACGCTGGCTGCTACTCGCCCGATGCTTAAAAAAGTCATCGGGTACGAATCCTGCGCGAGTAGGATTTTTCTCAAGGTCACACGGCCCCCTGTTTGCGTAGTTTGAGGAGACCGCGCAAATTCAGCTGTTCCGTCCTTCGGAAGGGACGTTAAGCTGTTGGCCCCCCTGGTGTTCTTCGTAAGAGCAGGCAAATGCCGGCACCTGGTTTCCCTCCTCCCTCCCCGGTTATTCATTGCACTACCTCTGAGATACCCATTTGTGCTGTAAGAGAGGCGAATTGACTGGGCATACATACATACATACATTATCATATTCGTGTCCCGATCATAACCCCCCATTTTTCAACGTCTGGCCCACACCTATGGAGCAAACATTACAAAACTACTTAAAATTTTATTTATGCCAGCTAAGATTACCTATCTGTTCATCATACAATACAAATTAAATGCAATGATACAAAGACCAATAAAAAATATAAAGCAATTTGACCTATTACTTAGTGGGATTTCTGGTGCTGTACTGTGGAAGATAGTTCTTCTATAGCAGATGTGTAGTTTGTACATTTCAATGCTACACAAGCAGCACTAACATCATTAGTCAATCTATTTCTCCTGTCTGTCTTTATGATGTTCAAAATAGAAAACAAAGATTCAAACTAGTAAATTGATGAAAAAATTGTCAAAATTGCTTGAGCAACTGTTTTAAGCGTGTTAAACGTCTCAGAAATGATATTCCACACTTTCAGAACCTCATTGTCAGCACTCTTATTCATTTCTCCTGTTAACCGATCTTGCTCAACAGTTTCTAATTCTGATCTTAAATCAATAAACTTTTGTTTCCAAATTGAGCTGGACTGAAACTCAACTAGCTGCATTTCGAAGTCATTAAAATCCATCCAGTCAAACATTTATAATCTCAAATTTTCCAAGATAACTGTATCGGGATATTTTATGAATTTTGCAGTGCCTTCAAACTCCCTGAACTGTATAAATCTGGACGAGAGCTGTTCTATCATTGAGCTTAAGATCTCACTAAACTGTTTCCAAACCATTTCCGAGTCAAGTTTGTCGTGAAATTCCGCTTCGTTAAAATGCTTCTTCAAGCGGGGAAAGTACTTAAAACTACTGTTTTCCACATCACGGTTGAAGATTTGAAGCTTGATTTCGAAGCCGTTTATTATGTCTAACATAACATCAATAGTTTTCCCAAAACCTTTCAATTTAATATTCAATTCGTCCAAATTCAATGACAATTTAGTGAAAAACAAGTCTGCTGAGCCAAGCTACATCGGTTAGTTGAGAAAAAGATTCTATTTCTTTCTCGTCCAAAAACATTCGAATTCCATTTTAACACTCCACAAAGCGTTCAAGTACATTACCTCGACTAAGCCATCGCACATTGTCATGCATGAGGAATCCATTGTAAACTTCATTTAACAGTGACTAAAATTGTCTTTTATTTAGAGCCCGTGGAACAATGAAATTAACAACTTTGTCACCCGTCATTTCGTCTTCAAGTTCTTTTGATCCGAGTTTTGCACACAATGCCTCCTGTTGTATAATGCAATGGAAACCTAGCAGCGGATGACCAACATATTAATTTTACAAATCCTGCATTTCGTCCAACCATACTTGGTGCACCATCTGTGGTTACATATACTATTTTAGAAATTTCAGCCTGCGTATTACAAAGTTCTTTAACAACAGCTTCGCACATATCTGCTCATGTCGTATTTAAAAGTAAACTTGCTAACTTAATCAATTCCTCATATATGTCATTCTCTTTCGGATATCTTGCGATAATAGCTAAACGAGCTGATGATGTGACGTCAGTGCTTTCATCTAGACATATAGAGAAGAACTGACATGAATTTAAGTCCTTTCTTAGTTGATTTTCTACATCAGTGCTCATTTTCATTACTCTCTCTTTTACCGTATTTCTACTAATAGACAAATCATTAATACGCTGAATAATATTTAATTTATTCTAACAATCTTCAAATAAAAAAGGTGCACATTTCAAAAAAGCTGAACTCTCCATCACTAAATGGTTTACCATGCTGAGAAATTGCTTGTGAAATAACGAAACTTGCAGAAACTAAATGGTAAGGACCGGTAAGAAATTTCACTAGATTACCTGACTGAGCCCTGTTCATTTTTACCATACGTGCTACATCTTCTTTTTGTTCCTCTTCGCTTTTCTCTAGAAATCACCGGTGATTAGTTTCATAGTACCGCTTCACACACCAAGTTCTGTACACGACACAGTTACTATACAAAACACACAACGCTTTATCGTTCTTTTTAATCACCATATTTTTCAGTCCACCAACCTTGAAAACCCTTCCAGTTCCTTCGTTTGAAAGTTTTGCTTTTTAAATTTTAGATTCCGCCATTATACAAGGGAAGAATTAAAGGAAATAAAACAGTGATTAATCATAACCAAAATCATTCGATAAGAACAGCATTAAGTTTTCTACTCCGATCACTATATACTTGGACTTTACACCCTAATCAGCCGCGCTGCACTGACACATGAACGTTGAAAAACTCACTCGCCGCTTAGAGAAGAAAAGGGGTGTAGAAAACTGTTCTCGATTGCACACGGGCACAAAATTGGAGTTCTAATGGAAGCAACATAGTCGCCGTTTCGCCTCTAATTATTCATCCATATATACTATATACTGAATTGCTTGGGATATTGTTGCCATGTCTCTACACTCGCCACATATATTTATTTTTTTTCCATCTCAGCGGCGTGCCAGCAAAAATCGCCTCGCGTGCCATAGGTTCGCCATCGCTGGCCTAGGGCCTACGAAGATCTTAAAACGGCCCTGTCTGAGGGCACAAACATCGAGAAAAAAACACGTGATATCGATTGCAAGACAGAAATTCGTCGTTCTGTTACCATAGTGCTATATAGCAGGGGTCGGCGACCTTTTTTTACGGCGGGCCACGCTCGTAGTTGTGATGGCTTTGGAGGGCCGTATTGGAAATCACGAGAGCTTCGGCGGGCCAGATGAGTGTATACGTCAGAAGGGACCACAAAATTTCTAGGTAAAATGTTAGTGAAAATGAAGTCTAAATAATTTACTAGCGTTAAAACTTCACCAGAAATGGCTTTGAGACAATGATTATACTTAAAATTATGATATTGTCTAAATAAAATTTTACTTTAACTTTTTCATCATACCCTCGCGGACTTCATGCTGCCCGCGGACGATACTCTCTCTCCCCCCTCTCTTCCCTCTCCCCCTCTCTCCCCTCTCCCCCCCTCTCTCCCCCTCCCCCTCTATCTCCACCTCTCTCTTCTCTCTCTCCCCCCCCACTCTCCTCCCCTCTCCTCTCTCTCCCCTTCTCTCCCCCCTCTCCTCCACCCCCTCTCCCCCCCCCTCTCTCCCCCTATATATATATATATATATATATATATATATATATATATATATATATATATATATATATATATATATATTTGTTTTCTATGTATATTTTTTGTTATATAACAGATATGTATATTTTTTATTGCTGACCCTTTCTATAAACGGACAAATTAGGAGTAGCACTCATGTTGAGATAGCGTGGTATATTGAACTTCCTGTCACTCACCAATTTTCTGAATTGCATGTTAATATGCGTATATAAATGTAGATTCTGATATTTAAGCAGGTAGACGGGACGGCACATATACTTAATAAACAAGATCCAGAATGAGGATAGCAAGGACGAATTGATGCGTCGGCATGTTCTAATCTGCATAGTCATCTAAAAAATATATATACATATACGTGAAATTTTGTGATGGAATGTTGTATGAGCTGAGAGTAAAAGGGAACATGAGTTGTTTACATACGAGATGTGTGTAGGGTTGAATAAAGGAAATAAGCTGGATGAGAGAGAGACCGAATGGCGGATGATTAGATAATTTCCAGGAGAAAAAATAAAGTTTAATGAAAGTGATGAAATGTAGGCTGCGGAAACGGTTAGGACAGACGCTGAGTGGGAATGGAATGTTAATAGTGGAAGGAATGATGGCATGTCAGAGTTGAATGGGGAGGGAGAAAGATTTTAGACTGCGTAAAGGGTGTGGCTGCTAAAATATGAAGAGGGCTATTAGGGGAATGGACTAAAGCCGCATCGGCCGCATCCGAAATGTGTACTTCAAGATAGCCTGCTTAGCCGGAAGCATGCTAGAACGTGACGTCATGATGACGTAGAAAATAGTCTACTTAGAGATCAGGCTACGGACTTCAGATTCGGACGATCTTGACGATAGTGGCGACATGAACGGCCGTTAAATGCATCAGGTTTGGAGTAAGTTTGTCAGCGTAATCGCGTAATGGAGGAGCTTGAGATTGTGGTGCTTACGATTAATGGTTGGAGTATGCACATTGCTAGAATCTTAGCTATAATGGTGGTATGGAGGCGTTAAAATAGAAATCTGGTAATTATAGAATGAAAATTCTGGAAAACTTTTACGTGCGCTTACGTTTAATATTTTGGCCAATGAAAATGTGATCGATTATGTATTGAATAATTTAAATTGTTTTATATATTATCAATTATAGTTTAAATTTTACTGAATATTTTTATGTTGCAAATTCGATGCATGTATTGCAACAGCCGACTAAGAACTTTTCTGCTACAATTCGTTAGATCTCCACATCTGAATTTTAGAAAGCATTTTCGGTAAGAGGTAGTGGTTTTATTGGATTTTATTGTCTATATGGATTTTGTTTAAGACTAATGTTATCGTTACCGAATAGCGAGAAGTAGTTTTGCTGAACTGCGCCAAATGTTATATATATATATTTCCTTGACAATATATTTTTAAAATATATTTTGTGATTGTTATGTTTAAAAATTTTTATTTCACGCTATAGATTAAAATATACATAATTTACAACGTCCAACCGTACTTACTCGTACGCTGCCTTGGCCACGTTTGGTTTTCCGGTGAATCTTCTGTCTCCTTCAATCCTTAATGAAATGAATTTAATTGTTAGATCATCCGTCCCCGTAGAATAAATAAGTAGCTATTTATTAATTATATTTAAGTGTTTCATAGTTAAAGATTCGCGAGATAAACGTGGTAGTATTTTAGTACTAAGTTGTAATACGTAATTTATGCATTTATTTATAATAAATGAGACGCTTTATTTTGGTTATTTAATTTCAACTTACAACTTCACAATTTAATATATATCACATTTAAAATAAGATGCACAACGATCGTACGTAACATTTAAAAGATCTCTTTACTTCCTTGACTGCTCAAGTTCACTTACTATCGGCGCCAAAATTATGTAGACCCAAATTTGCGGCTAAATATCTCAAAAACGGCTCCATGGATTTTAGCAGAAGGCACATTAGCGTGTAGCATGTTTAATTCTGTGTAGAATGAGAGTAGTTTTAAATTTTTTGGATTTTTTAAAGGAGACGTTTTTGGGGTGAGAATGAAAAAAGACCCCCTTTTTAGAGCTCTGAGACGGAAGGCGTCACTTTGCCGGTTCATAATTACAAAACGATTTGCCCGATTGCAGTTACATTTTAATAGGATGTGAGTCATAGTCTTATTATTACTTGTGCAAGATGTCAAATTTCTAAGTTTATTCGTTTACAACATTATATCCAATTTATGAAACCGTGTTATCTCCGCAACTGTAAGGCTGTGACACATACGACACACACTGTTAGCTTCGTCTTGGGCTCTGTATTACGAATCAATTAATTTTATAAGTCTGAAATGAATGGAGTATTTTATAGTGATTTTTATATTTGTTGAAAGCGAGCGAGGGAGAGTGGAAGATTGCACTTCCTCTGGCTACGGTCTTAGACTTTCGCTTCCGACTTGAATCTTGCATGCTACGATTTCGGACAGACTTCGGGTGTATCCGTGAAAGGTGAAAGTTTTGTTACCTACCAGGCCAAGCACGCTATCTAGCCAGAAGTACACATTTCGGACACGGGACTGGGCTATAGGAAATTGTTGATGTTTTCGGAATTGCGAAGAGCCAAGCTGATTACATTTTTTACACTTTAATTATCTTCATTTCATTACTGTAAATGACGCGATCAACGATTTTTTCCATTGCTATATTCTTCTTATGCCTTTACGGGAACGAAATGGCACGGGTTTTCAACCGGGGGTACGCGTACCCTTAGAGGGATGCGTCATGAGTTTTGAAGGGGTAGGCGGAAGTGTTGTGGCCTATCATTGTTCTTCTTACTTCGTCTTTCAAGCACGACTTCGGTATAAAAAGCTGCGATTTTACGGCAAAAAAATAACGCAACAAAACAGGACAATACTCCAAAACTGTGATTTTTTTAACGTTATAAACATGAGTTATCTAAATACATGTGTTATTCTTTTTCTGATCACTATGTGGCAAAAGGGTACGCCACCATTAAAAAAAATCCTCTTAGGCAGTGCCGTAACTAGGGCGGGGCAAGCGGGGCATCTGCCCCGGGCGCAACTAAATAAGGGGCGCAAAAATTGTTAATGGTAAATTGTGTGAGGTTGCATGGCACAGGGACAGGGGCGATTTCACTACTATACTTGTTCCAGACATACGCATAGCAGAAACTATAAATTTCGATGATGTTATTGATGAGTTTTAACATTCAAATCACGTATAATAGCTCTTTAATATTAAAATATTTATACTTTCTGTATTTTAATTATGTATGTGTGTAATTATGTATGTACGTAATTATATTTATAATTATGTATTTAAATTGTGTACATTTATAGTGAGAAATTACATCATTTATAGTTTATTTTTATTTATTAATTGTTCACCCCAAAATCCACATCGTAAAAAATGTATGTATTAGAGAATTTTTTATGGAGGGGGCGCGTATTTGGTAGTTTGCCCCGGGTGCTAAAATTTGACGCTGCTCTTAGGGGTACGCCAGCAAAGAAAGGTTGAAAATTACTGATATATGAGGCATATAGCTCGATATATACAGTTTTCTCTATTCGTTAATTTCTACTCGCTGTACAAATACGGCACTTTTTGTTGAGGATCAAGCATTGAACATCGAAACGCAATAAGTGCTCGGTAAATATTGCTGAATAGGATACGCGTGCAGCGGCCGTTACCGTCCCTATTGTTTTCACTGTAACGACGTTTTGCCATGTCAACGTGTGCAAATGCTGACCTAAGGCCTGGTCTAACACGCAACGCGTGGAGACGCTGAGTCATAGATATTGCACCTCACGTTTTGTTTAACCGTTTTGATGGCAGACTAATCACGCCTCTATAACGCTCATTCGCACAAATAAATTGCCGATTTTGGAATGAAGCCGAAAATAAATGGCGCATTGTATACGCCAGGGGTGCCATAACGTCGATCGCCGAACCATTTTTGGTCGATCTCAAGCGAAGTAATAAATAATTCGTTCGCAATCTAAAAATCAAAAAGTATAGGAAATTTCTGATAAATATTTTTTTAAATATATAAATTAAAAATTAAAGTCATTGCAAAAACTAATAATATAGATTCCTAGCCTCCAGGGCCGTCTTGAGGCAAGTGCCAAACAAAAAAAACAGGCAAAATGTCGTTTGACCGCAGTCTGCGCTCTTAGAGCAGGGTCCCGCCATCAAGGGGTTCGCACGCAGTCCCACAAATTATCAAACCGCTGGAAGTGAAAGAAATTATTATTTTGTATAAATTACTATGGTATGCCATTAAAAATGGCAATTTGACTTTTTGTTTAATTAACTTTTATTAAAAGTTCTTCTTGTGTGTTTCATTTCTTTTTTAAATTTGTGGACAAAAATAGATCTCGGCTGGGTAACCGTAAGAAAAGTAGATCCTATACCCAAAAATAGTGGGCACCTCTGTTATACGCTATAATATCCACGGGTGATACGTTTAGTTAAATCTTGAGATATATGACTTATGTAAAACTGGTAACAAGCTCCACGACTTGATGAATTTTAACTCAAATCCTTCGAGCCACGTTTGAGTAAATGGAGATTTTGTGAAATTCGACGGCAATAAATTGCCATCCATTGTTACGCGATATTGGTTCATTTCAATGATGTTTCTATTCCGGTCGGTAGCCGATGCAAATACAAAATGTCTTCCGATTCTGTTTGACTAAAACCCCTCAAAGCCACAGACAGACGGCAGACTGTTGACGGAACACAAAAGGAATTTCAGAAACAACTTATATCAATCGGGAACGCACCGCGGGGTGGGGGGGAGCTGACGGACTTCAGCCCCCTTAAAAAATCTTACTAGCCTTGTAAATGTGTATTTTCACAGGAAATATACTCTTTTGACATATTATATTTTTATATTTCTCTCAGCTTATAATTTATAATCATTAAACAGATACTTCTTGAATTACGCATATTTATATCGTGCGAAATTTCTAACACCTAGCAATCTACCCATGTATTTTTAGGGCTGAGCCTCCCTAAGAGAAAATTCTGGGTGCGCGCCCGATATCAATCGAAATCTCTTAAGACGAGCCTTACTGTTTCCTACGAAATTAACCCCATCCGTAGCCATTTCAATTTACTATCATAGCTATTTCAACTTATGACAATACGTCGTTATACTATCACGGAGCAACAGGTTTAACGGCAATCAACGTCATTTTCCGGAAAAATGAGCTCATCCGAGATTTTCGACCAGATCATTTCAAGTTCCACTGCTGGAGTGACCTTCGGGCGAAACACATCGGGTAATTTTTCACTCCTTTCCTCCAGAAGAAAAGGTGCGTCTTTGGTTCCTTGAAAATACTCCGAGTCACGCGAAATAGAACTTCTCAGATAATGATTTCACCCAAAAAAAACTCGCTCTGCGTACATATGGAGATAGGAAACGGTGCTGCGTGACCTTCCTTCCCCCACGACCGAGCCTCGTGACCTTCCGTTGCCCTCGCAAAATGTAGCGACGGATCACGGAAGGTCACCACCGCAGGATTAGAAAAACGAATTTTTCAAACGCATCCTGACAGCTTTTCTAACACAGCTGCTCCTTATAAAACCCCTCTCCTATGGTTAGTTTGTTAACAACTATTATAGTGACTTATCGCGATTCACACGTGTTTGTATATGTGTGTGTGTATATATATATATATATATATATATATATATATTGCTTTTTTCTAAAAAAAGTTAAACGGTACGCTTATCAAATTAGCGCACCAGTTATAGTATGAAATATAAGATATTAACCAGACGCCAGTTGTATTAACCGGTACGCGTACCGGCCGAAAAAAGCCCTATATATATATATATATATATATATATATATATATATATATATATATATATACACACATACCTTGTTTCCACCGTCATCACTACCTTACTTTTTCTTTTTATATATATATATATATATATATATATATATATATATATATATATATATATATATATATATAAAGAAAAAGTAAGGTAGTGATGATATATATATATATATATATATATATATCCATTTGAATGACATGGGAATTGCCGCAGCGTCTTTTTGATTTACACTTTAAAATTACTACAAGTAACCGTACGACCTTGAGATTGGAACCTAAGGACGTATAAAATAATGGGAATTCATTTTTCTACCGACACGTCGTTTTGACGCGAGAAATCGCGCAAAATTTTTTACGCTTTTTGATGTGAAGTACTTCGTCGTCAAGGGAAACCTCGTTGTTGCCAATTTAGCGAAATTATGTCAATTGGATTGGATCGTATGAAAAAGGAGTAATATTTCGTGAATTTACACCTGTGGCCACCGGTAGTAAGGTTTAACTGAACAAAGGATGAATACATATATAAATATGGAATTAAGATACACCCTATAAAAGGCGATTATAAGTTTTATATTAAATTACCGATAGTGCAGGGCAGTGCATTTCATCATATGAATGATGCATACATGGATAACATCTATATAAAAGCTGTTCATAAAAATTAATTTTTTACACCGTCAATTGTTTTTAATAATGCGTTATCCGATCGATGTTTTCCGTAGTTTTCTTGTTTGATCTAGTCGCGGGAACTTCGGATTGTGTTTTTCACCGTGCTTTGTTGACTCTTATTTCAGGCACTGTAATACCAACTTCGCGTGCCTTTGAAAAGCAGAGCGGGGTAGCGAGCCGGGGGCGTGGCGTGTGCCAGTGGGCGTTCCTCGAGACAACTCGGATATGAGTCAGGCTTCGGTAAGTAATGCAGTTAAAAAAATAATCGCCTCCGTTCTCTCCATCTCTCTCTTTCTCTCGCCTTCCCTCATGGTTGCAGTGGTGCCTCGAGTGAAAACTAATCGATGAGTTGAAATAATTATTTCGATCGAAGCGAGGCTTCGTCGAATGCACGCGATAACGGTGTCCAGATATCGTTAGTGATTTTCTTCCTTCGGATATTCGAAGGTCGATCGTTCTCGCTTTCGTAAAATCCCGAAACGTGTATATATGAATACGCGCAGTCGATTAAATGGGTGAAGACATTTCGTTTTTTTTGTCCTTGTTTGTAAAATGATGCGATGGTGAAAATAAAGGTCGTTGACGTTTTGGCGAGTGGGCTGGTCGCCCTATCTTCCCCCGCTCCCCCCGTCTCCTCTGTACCGCACGTTTTCGAAACGCCCTTTCCGACAGGACAATTCGGGAAAAAAGTCACGACTTATTTGTTGCGCAATATTAAAAAGTAAAAGAAATTTGTATCACACGCTTCCCAAATACGGTAAACTCCCGATTTACCGGTCACCTCGGGATCAAACCTATTCCGGTTAATCGGGTATTCTGGTCGATCGATGTGACTATTTACTCGTGCCATGGTAAAAACAAATAAAATAGGTAGGCTCTAAGACTGTAAAGAAACACTTGGAGAAAACTCCAATTCAATCTTGCAGTATAAATTAAGTTTACAGGTTAAGCAATACCACTCTGCGATATTATACTCTTTTAAATATCGTACGTATGCATGTACAAACGTAATGCGGTATAAAAAACTTTCAAGTTGTAAGTTTTTTAAATTCCTGATATTCCACATCCAGTTAATAGGGAGTTAACTGTATGTTGATTCAATTGTTTGATGCAATTTGTGTCGTTTCTCTCTGTTCGTTGACCTCTGCAAGATTAGCAGCTATGTATTTTCTCATTCCTATTTAGCGCATAACTCTGCTAGTTACTTGGAGTATGTTTTTAGTGTTGTTCTCGCAATTTTATGTAATACTTCTTCCCTCATTTCGCGCCAAACGCTCTCGTATAATCGGCTTATCCGTTAATGGTTTTCCTTGTTTTGCTCCCAACCTATTCGCTGCCCTGGAAATAATTTCAAAAATACGAATTTAATGCAGCGATAATTCTGCTCCGATCCTCCTTCACGAGCCAAAGTTGACGGAATTTTTAAATCGCCGTTCTTTCCCATATATTAACACCCTTTCTAGTATCAGTTAAAGCGAGCAAATGTGAATAAATGGATAAAACACGCGGCGCGGAATTACGGCAAGCGCGAAACGAGGATTTCTTCGTGACCTGTCGGCAATGAGTCAGGTTAAAAAGCTGCCGTTTTGAAGGGATTCGCTTTTCCGTGATTGTTTGCGAGTCATGTCGAGTGGGCAAGTGGTTATTTTATTCCCACCTCTAATATAAAGTAGATAGGCGCAGAAACGTACTTTATGGCTCACCTCAACCGTAATATGTATGCACAGAGGCATTACCTAAGTAATTTATTTCGTATAAGCCATAATCTTATACGAAATAATTCAAGTTTTAAACAGGCCGAAGAGACTTTTAGCCTCTTTGCGGTCTCTTTACCTTTGAGGTGGAAAGAAAGTCTCGATAAAAATAAATAAACTCGGAATACATGAGTACAGTTTTACTGCCAGTGGAGTAGATATACGGTTTCTCCTTATTCCGCTACTTGCTCTGGTGAGATCCCAAAGAGAAATGTGGCGATCTGGCATGATTTTAATACTCTCTATTTTCGAAGAGAGAAGACTTCTCTCGAGATTCTTCGGTAGTTTAACTTTAGTTGCTTAGGCTAACGTATCCTAGTATCCGAGTTTTCCCGGGAGTCACACGCATGGTGTGTAGCCATTTCTCCCCGATATTCAATGCAGGTGGGTTTTTTTTAGTAAACGCGTATGTTGTATGTGATCGTGGATAGGGATATGATGGATCTGTTTGTGTTTGAAGGTACGCGAAATGTTAAAGGGATTTATAACGATAAAGGAGATTTTTGAAAAAAGATGAGCGTGAATGATCTCAGTATGTCTCTCCAATAGTCATAATAAAGTTTAGGAAAATTTGATTCGCATTTCGTCCAAAAATCAGCCGTCGTCAGTGGTGATTCGTCGATAGTAAATTCTAATAAAGAACGAGTGCGTTTTCTTATTAGAATCTAGTGTCAGTGAATCACCACCGATGACAGATGCATTGTAGTCGAAACACGTCTGATTTTCCTAGCTTTTATATGGTTATGGGAGGGGCCAAGGGCGACGCTAATGAGTAGCAAAACAGGAAACTGCTTAGGGGCGGGAGAGGCATTGTATTAATTTGACCTTAGCCATAAGGCGTGCTCGATAACTCTCTATATTGAATGAATGATTGTCTATATTGTTTTCATTAAGTTTTACTTATTCCAGTTGGAGAGCACCGTAATTTTCCAAATACGTTTCCGAATAATATACGCACCCAAATTTTCTCGTGAATATTTTTTCATTTATTACGTTGTGTGATACGCACGTATAATTTTGAACAACTAAGGTCTACGTAACCTTTTACCTTGAGGAATATTTTTTATGGAATCAAGTTATTTTCCTACGAGTTTCTTGCAGGGATATCCGAAATTCTACTCCCCTCTCGTCTTTAACTTTAATCGAGCTTTCGACTTCAACCTGAAAATGATTTTATTATGTTAATGACGTACGTCTCGAAACACTCAGAATGTTCACATTGGTAACGTTTCTAAAAACTGAATTTACATTGAGAGAGAGAGAGAGAAAGAGAGAGGGGGGGGGAACTTATTGTACCGTTCGCAAACAACTATTTTTTGTTTGTAACCATGCATACTACGCACCCCAACTTTCGTATATACTTTTTTAATCCATATAATATTTGGGTTATTACGGTATTATGTGTATACCATCGTGACATTTTTAAATTTATTTACCGTACGTGTTTTACTTACCCCCACATAAGACATTAGCGTTCCTCTATCGAGAAAACGTTTACTTTGTGCTCGTGTAAACATTTTCGTCATCTAACTAGTCTATAACATCTTCAATACGATACTTATAACGCAAAAAATGGTCATTTTGACATCATTCGCTCGTCCCGCGAGATTTTAAGTACTAAAATGTGTCAACTTGGGCCGAAAAAATGAACGGATGAGGAATAGTGAGCTACGCACGAAGAATTCGAAACGAAAGGCCCGGCGGAGATTGAACGTGATAAATTTCGTAAACGTTGTTGCGTATGCCCACAGCCAGATTAAGAGACTCGCCCTCAAAACGTGCTAGCCTTCGTATGCGTGCTAAAAAAAGAGCGTAACACGACCGAAACTTAGGGCGTCGGGGTAAGAAAGCCATGGTCGCGGCCGATTCTCTCGCTTTGCACCCCGTTGGAATGTTTAACAACCGAATTTCTTTTGGAAGATCAAGGGGAAATGGAAATATAAAACGATGACGTCGGTTAGTCGAGTCTTAAAAAAGCGAATTTCGATGTTTGTGGCCGCAGATCGAGAGCTGCGCACCCCTCGGGAAGTTTATTTTTGCGGGAATCGTTAGCGAACAAAATTAAAAATAGTTTTCTTCGAAAGACGTAAAAATCGAGAGTATTGTCACAAAAATTTTATTTTCACATCGACATGTTTTTACGAGCTGCAAAAATTTACATGTATGCATGTATATAGATTTAACTTTGTGCATAAAAAGTCTGAAAACCGTGAGCCCCTCCTTCTGGGCGCGCCACCGACTGAGTGAAGGCTTGGTTAATAAAATTACCATCCGACTGTGCGAGTCGCAGTGGGATATTTTATAGCCGCAGTGGATTGGAGTCGGTCACTCTTGCTGAATGAATAACACGATGGATAAAAACTTCGCCGAAATGTGGCAAGGAGAATAGAAATGTCTTTGCGATCTTTTACGTAACCTTTTCATAAGTATGTTTGGTGGTCGATAACATCGAATGCGGTATTGGGTAATGGAGGAGGTGGAGCGTCGGAAAACATAAATCCACGGAGCCGTCAGGGCGTTCCCCGCACCGTCCTCAGACGAACAGCCGTATACGTCGTAGGGAGAAATATGTGCGTTCCGTTGAGCGCTCTATTTAAAATTCGTCTGGATGGCTCGGACTGAGAGGCAAGTGCTTAGCACTTAAGATGTAGCGCAAATGATGGCCTGTTCCCTTCGGCGGTAAGCATTTAAACAACATGATGGAGATTTTTTTACTATTTTAAAGTAAAAATTGACACTTGGAGTAAGGTCAGTTAAATATGCAGTCGGCGTTAAGTATGTAGTCGGAGTTTCCGTTTTTACTTAACGGCCAGTCTAAGGAAGCTGAACAATGTAGACTTTGAGTGATGAATACTCGAAAGAAACAGAATAAAAAAACTGACCCGGGAGATACATGTTTAAACTCGGGAGGGGAATATTATTGTGGCAAAATAAATGGCCCAAAAAGATTTCGGCAGATTTTGAACATTTCAATTCATAGCGTGTTGATAACTTGCAATAGAAAAATTGATCATGTACATTTAATCAAAATCCAATTGGGAAGGCTCGACTTTGTGGAATGGCTCCACAATGCTAATAAAAGAATTTGCAACTTCCAAAGGAAAAGATTCTTAATCAGATTAAAGAATTTGTTCTTTTGGAAGTTACAAATTCCGTTATTATCATATTACTAATATACATTATATACTCTGAAAATATAAGTTAACCGATTTCTGCCTAGCGTGACATATATGTTACGTTTTATATTTCTCGATACTAGAAGAAAGGTATCATAATAAATTAAGTTCAGACTACTCATTTTTCAACTATGTCTATCGCATTTAATGCTTCAGCTGTTTTGGCATTGCTGGAGTTAACTGCAATGTACTGGTTAGTGTTTGAACTCGTGCAGCAGTTCTAAGGAAGCAATGTAACGAGTAAAAACACGTTTTTTCAAGATTGTTTGTTTAAATTTTGATGAAAACTGTATATTTGTCAAAATAAATAATATTTCAATCCTAGTAAATAATTTTGAGCCCCTTTAAACGTAATAAATGGTTTGTTGATGTTATTATTTGAATGTGTGACATATATTTCACATCTTCAATATCGAAAATTGAATATCGAAATTCTTGCTTAATAGGTAAAATATTTTTATTGGTCCATTATAAACAAATGTATTCTAAAAATTGATTTTGATAAAAAATAATCCAGGCAGAAATGGGTTAAATATTTATTGGTAAAGCTTAATTGTCTGTATCTACCTGCCAATACGACCTCAGTGTCCGTGGCAAAGGTCGCCAACCTCTTGTTCATGGCGCGCCACTTCGGAAGCTGCAAACGCTTTGGCGGATACGATAAGAATTTACATCGGAAGCTGGCTCGAGATTCTTTGGTTTCACACGAGTGAAAATGAGTCAGCATAATTTATTAGCCTTGACGTTTAACCATTCAATTTTCAGACACAATATTAATTTTCAAATACGAAATTTCTTGTTTAATTTTTTTACGGATTGCTTTTCATCGCAGCTTTGCGGTCCGAATAAAACACTCTCGAGGTTCCCATGCGGCTCGAGGGCCGTAGGTTGCCGACCCCTGGTCTTGAAGAAAACCTTTTACCGAAAGAATTCCACCGACTCAAAGGAAAGTCGTAAACTCAGAATGCGCCGCGTGTCGGAGTCACTGAAAAAGAACTGGTAATGTTCGCTGGTGTGCTTAAAAAAAAATTCCGAGCGTCGTTAAGAGAAGCGTTTGGACAAGTACCGCACATAAACCAGTAAATGAGCAATTAAAGCAGAATATGTTGCCCGAGTACGCAGAAGCTAAATCCTTTCTCTGCATCAACCCGATTGAATATGATAAATGCAGTCTTTGATAACGATTGCTGAACCGATTCTAAAACGTATACTCATTTCGCACATGCGGACATAATTTTAAATAAAGTGCGAATACTGCCGCAAAAATTCGCTAACGCAGAAAGTAGTAAATTATATGAAAATATCTGCTGGGTTGAGGAGTTAAAATATTCTCGTTCGGAGGGTTTTTATTAGATTTATCTCCTTTGTTGATTTCTGAAAATAAACTTTATATAAAATATAGCTTGATGCAGTTTTTAATGGATAATGTTATTAGTTACTGTAAAAATAAAATAATCCAGTTGGCATTTTATTGAAAATCACTATCGAAAGACAGATCAGTTGTTAATTAAAAGCAGCTTTTCCGACTTTCTTTGCTACTCTTAAAGATAATGGCTCTTGGTCGGTGCCCCGAACTTTCTTGATGCCCTACGCGGCTGCGTGTGCCTAAGGACGGCCCTGGATGGGAGCATTGGAGGCGATCACTTCCCCTTTTAATGAGCCCATCATCCCCCTTCCCTATGGATACAATCTTAATTCCATTCCGTACGAAATCTCTCGATTTGGTGCAGAAGATTATTTCTTAGGACAATGGCAGGAAACTTCCTGAAGGAAAATGGTACATTCAGAATGATGGATCGTTGGGATCCAAGGAGATGGCTAAGGGGGCGATCACCCCCACCCTTACCTTTGGTGAACTTCTGGGTCCCCACATGCTTCATAACCAAGAAGTCCGTATAATTCATCGGTATAGATATACATTGTCTGTCACTATTGAACAGACATTTTTTTTAATCTTAAAATCTCATTTCTTTTAACCTCTCATTGGCTGTTTCGGTAAAAAAATTTAATGGATGATAATATCCGATGATTGTTATTTAATTTAATTATTTTAATGCAGATTAATTTAAAATTTCTTCGTTTCTCCCCATAGGTTAATTAGTGCTGTCTTTTTCGCCAGTCGCTAGACTACGGGAAAAAACAGCTAATGGCTTCATTCAGAATACGGGTGCTTCACTCTTTAGTGCTGGGGCTGGTAGCAGTATCCCTCGTCATTTATTCCTCTTACTACACCACACCGCTACAAGTCCACTACATCGAGAGGCAGGAATATGGTAAGTAGGGGAGAGTAATGATTTACCAGCAGTTACGCCCTTGTCGCGTTGTTACTTTTTCTGCCCCACCGTGGTTTTATGAGTGTTAAAGAACTGAATACCAGGTTTTTTAATTTAAATTTGCATTTTCTTCAACCTATCTCACTTTTCCTTTATCCTCGCCCTCCTTTCACTTTTCCCTTCTCGACTCATTTCCTTCCCTTTCACTATTCGTCCCCTTCTCTTTCAAGCCCCGAGCTCAATCCTATCGCCTATCTCCTGTTTCTCTCCTTCGCTTCATTTATCCCTCTTCCATATCGCTCTCTTTCGCTCGACCCTTTCTTCTACCCCTTCCCTCTCTCTCAGCTTCCCTTTCCGTTCTCTCCCTTCTTTCAGATTACCGCAGTGGCGTCGTGTGCATATAATCCATTCACCCGCTCATAAATGCTAATGAACTTTAATTTTGTTTCGGACCTTTCCATTTATCGCTTTATGAATTTTTACCTTTAAAAGGCATGTGTGTATTTACTCGGTAATGGTGGATTTAATTCTCACCATGGACACGAATTAGTCCCCAAAAGATTCGTTTGATGTAACTAATGACAATTTTTTCAGAGTAATTACTGTTATTTGGGAAATGGTGATTGACAGTCATTTCTAAGGAGCCATTAATCGATGCCATTGTGTTTGGTATTGCACATTGATGTCGCGAAATATTTTATTTATTATTATTATTTATGCCATGTCGATTATCAAGGTAACCCCTCTAGCCATTTAATAGTTGGCTGAACTAATTGCGAATTTCGGCGACTGTTTAGCCGTACTGACATGAGTGATAGTTTGCTGATCGTTGATACAACGACTTTCTAGCCAAAGAACGCATTTGGCTTACACGGCCATTTTATGGCTGCAGGAGTTGCCTTGATTTTCAATCGTATTAAGGCCACGAGGGGAGTTCGAAAATTTAATTTTGAATCATTCATTTTGGAAGAAGCTTTATCTAAATCACTCCTCTCTAGAGATTAGTGAACTTAATTAACTGTAATATATGTGACTATTCCAGTGATATTGTTCTGCAAAAAATTGTATCGTTTTGTTTGACACGAGCTAATTATTTTCCTATTTTTTATTTAATTCGACGTGTCAACTGATGGCAGGTAATTTCATGAATGCTTTCAGTAGCGAATCCCGAAAACCTTAATAAGATTTACATAGGTAACTATCTCTTTCTTCATTGAAAATTCTATTTGATTGGGTTTTTATCATGCCGAAAAGGTTTCTGTAAAAAATAATTGTATTATAAGTTTAACAATTTCATTGGTCGTGTCTTGATTTTAACACCAAATAATAATTTTACTGAAATAATTTATTTTTAGCCCCATCTTATGCATAAGCCCGTGACGGCGTTTTCTAATAAAAATATTAGCAGAAGGACTGCTCAATATTTATTGTGAAATAAAAGTATTCTGGTCGAATGTTGACAAAATTGTCCCCTAAAAACGCTATCATTCTCAACGTGAAATAATTTCACGACGAAACAAAAAATTAACCCTCCCGACGTTTCGTTACAGGTCAAAATTCGTCCCGGGCATCACCTCAACAATCACCAGAGGCCGCCGTTCCGGTAAACCCCGAAAAGGTCGCGTCATCCACGCAAACCGAAGATTCTTCGACGGGCCTCTCGGCGGCATCGCTCGTAGCGTATCCACTCATTTCCTCCCCGCCTCTCTCGCCGTCTTACGTTTCAATGGCCACCGTAACCGACTACTACTCCAACTCGTCCAACCGGCCCAAGAGCGCCGACGAAGGAAATAGCCCGCCGCGGGAGTCGGTTTCGGTGAGGGAGCTCAAGGGAGCGAAGAAGCTGGATTCTCTTTCCCTTCCACCCTCCCCCTCTCCTGCCCGCCCCGGCGGCTCCGCCCCTGAAGACGCGGCCTCCACCTCTTCGGAGCCAATGGCGCGCGGTGTGGTCACCTCCTCCCTGTACGCCAGCGGTCATGACATTGCCGCGTCCGAGTTGTGCCCTGATGCCGGCAGCGGGATGCAGTTGCTCGTCTTGGTGACGTCGGCGCCACGCCACGGCGAGGCTCGCATGGCCATCAGACATACTTGGGGCCATTTTGGAGCTCGTAGAGACGTTAGTGTGGGATTTTTTGTGGCGACTTCATCGGAAGACGAGACGCAACGCGCGTCGGAGGGCGAATCGGCCCTCTACGGTGACATCATTCGAGCCAATTTTCTCGATTCGTATGTGAATCTTACTCTTAAGACGATCTCCATGCTGGAATGGGTGGACACTTACTGTCCAAGGGTTCGTTTTGTCCTAAAGACTGATGATGATATGTTCATTAATGTGCCTCGCCTGCTCGGTTTTATCGGAAAACGTATAGGGGAAAAAAGGACTATATATGGTCGGCTTGCTAAAAAATGGAAGCCGATAAGAAACAAGAAATCAAAATATTTCGTTTCCTCTAAGCAATATAAACCGGCCGTATTCCCTGATTTCACGACTGGACCAGCATATCTTCTCACGAGTGATACTGTGCATGACTTATATATTACTGCTTTAAATAAGACATACTTGCACCTTGAGGACGTGTATGCAACTGGTATTGTGGCTCAAGATATTAAAATAAGACGACAGCATGCCAACGAGTTCTTGAATAAACGAATTCCTTTCCACGCTTGCAATGTACAGAAAGGAATCAGTATTCACATGGTGAAATACCCAGAGCAATTTGACTTGTGGAAAAAGCTCTTGGATGGTAGGACTAAGTGCAAATAACTAGGAATTTTCAAAAAATTTATTATAAAGATGGATGACCAAATGGTATTATAATGATCACTATATGGTGGGTCCTTTCCATGTTGTGATGTGACAAAAAAATCATCTGTGATTTAGTGAGTTTCCAAAACTCAATTAAATGATATACATTCCTCAAGGATAGGCATAAAAGTGACAGAAGTGTAATATTTTTATTGGACAGCTACATACAGTTTATAAAAGGGTTTGTAAAAGTTTCAATACAGCTAAAGTTAATTTTATAATGTGATAAAACTAATTCGAAGATTTATTGGATATCTAGATTAAGGAAAACAAAATAACAGAAGTTGTTAAGGAAAGTAATTAAAGCGTCATATTTTTCTTTAAAATATATTTTTTCATGAAATAGCAAAATTTAAAGAAAAAATTCCAGCATTTCAAATTAAAAGCTGTATAATAAAAATGCATTTTTCATCTAAGTAATTATAATGAAAATGGAAGAAACAGCATCAACATTTTTTGACATATCCTGCTTGCTTTTTGTTGAAGCCAAATCTATCCAGTAAATATTGTCGAAGAACTGATTAAGAAGGCATTAATAGAGCAAAATTTCAGACTTTTTAAAGGGAAAATTTCCTCTATAAATGTCTATTATTGTAAGCATCTTTTCTTTTCTTTATTTGTGAGCTTGATGTTTGGAAAGATGGAAATTTATGTTTCCTCTTGCCTTGACCATGCTTTTTCAGAAGGTTATGAATGTTAAGTTGTAGTCATTTGTGTTACTGGTATTTGGCCAAGGTTACTGTGTTAGTGGTTGTTTTTATGCCTGGGGCCGATTTTGTCAACTGTCCCCCATGGTACCATAATGGTGACATGGTGAGAGTGATAGCTGCCAGGCTGCAGCCGAGGCAGCTAACCTCACCATAGTTATGCCAACGCTTATATTGCTTCCTGTTTAAATAATTTGTTATGAAAATTATGCCTCCCTAGAGCAGTAGTTTCATAAAAAATCCTTAGAAGTGAACAGACGTACTTTATACATGTTTTTGTTTCCTTGTATTGTTGGATTCCAGCTTATAAGAAGCATATAATTTATGGTATATGCAGCTGGTATTGAATTGTATCTGGAATCATATGAAGAAATCTTTATTTTGTACCCAAAGTGTGATTTGATTACATAAACCTGAAAATTCTCATTTCTTCTTGGTGCTGTGATTTTTAAGAGAAAAAACTTTTCTTTCTCTCTCCTTTCCATCTCCTGGACAACTCAACCAATCAAGGGTATCACAGTGGATAAATTCCCTTACAATTGTCCAAGATTAATTTTTTAAATCGTATGAAGTTTCTTTAAGATAAATTATTTCATAAATTCATTTTTGTGCTTTTGGTGCTTACTAGTACAAATGTCTTGTTGGAGTAAACCCTTGTGCATCAGAATATTCTTTGCAGTTTATATTTAGGTTAAATTCTTTTCATTATGACATGATAACCATAAAATGTGTTCATTTGTGGCAATTTCCTGGAGTTTAAAATGACCACTCTTTATAAAAATAATGAATGAATAACATGTTAACAAAGATTTTAAATTTGCTTGATTACAAGCATTTCGTTAACTTTTGCTTGGTTTTTTGGGGACGCATAAAACATGACCCAGTGGAGTCCACATATCCAAACTTCAGATATTTCTTTTTATCCTTCAAATCCCAAAAACATTAGTTTCAATAAATTTTCAGGGGTCAGTTAACATGAAAGTTGTTTTAGAAATAACTGCAAATAATAAAAAAAAAGCTTCTGAAAACATCACAAATGCTAAATGAGTTTAAACTATTTGAATAATACAGAGTTTGCTATATTTATGTATTGCTTGCCTCAGAACGGTATAAGTACATCTTAATAATCTAATTACCTTTACATTATATTTATTTGTATTGCCATTCTTTCTGAAGTGGCAAATCCATCCAAATAATTAAGTCTAAAAACCTAAGTTTGAGGTATTTTTTCTCAAATTCTAGTTCAGCTAAACAATTTAGAAACACTTTAAAACTTAGCCATGAAAATATTTTTAAACTTCGAATGAAAGCTAAAATTATATACCAAAACTCATCTTTACTCGATCTAACATCATTCCCTGGGTGTAGATGAAGAATAAAAACATTTTGACAGTTGTAGTGTATGAATTGTTGTACACAGCTTTTTTTGTAGAACAAGAGGTGCCGGTACTAATATCTTGATAAATTTTTAAATGCCCTCTCTCACCCCTCATATCTTCCTATGCCCCTCCCATCTCTATTGAATTTGTTTTTTTTCTCAGCAAAAAAGGTGCCGGGATGCTGTACCGGCATATAACGTCACAAAAAAGGCACTGGTGGTACATAAGGGGCAAGTTTTTGGCATGTGAAGTGTAGCAGCATTTGTCCCCACATGACCAGAGGCCCCAATGCTATGAACTTTTCTTTCTCTTTATGTATTTCTATCATACAATTTCTTTTCCCAATTAGATTAAAAACAAAAACATTTTTTGTTATACATAAAATTTCTACTTTCCTTACCCATAGCAGCTCTATATCATTATCCCAATACTAATACTGGAAATTTTGTGACAGCCATGCAAAAGGTAGTATCAACCCTGCCTCTCAATAGTAAAATGTCAACATGCACCATAAAATTATAATATAAAGAGCATAATTACTCCCATTATAGAGAATTCAGTAATGTACTAGAGCGATAGTTCCCACCCTTTTTCAACCCAAAAGAATATTTTCCATTGTCTCATAGATACTACCCCGAACAGCAAAAAAATCATACCTCAAACTAAAATAGGTCTGATATGAAAGAAACAAATAATTTTTCTCGTTATATCGTGATGTTTTCTTTTGCGACGACTTTCGCTACCATTCCAGGTGGCATCTTTAGGTCTGGTATCATTTGCAGAAACAGTCATCGCAAAAGAAAACATCATGTGGTAAAAACCTGGATAACATGGATCAAGTGCAGAAACACTGCGGAAGCCTTGGCAATAAGAAACAAATAATTGATAAGTATGGATAAATGAAAAGTATTTTTTACAAACAAACTGAATTGGTGACATATATTTAAAACATGTTTAATAAAACAATAACACCAGTGTAATTTCTATGGTAACCCTGAAATTGATGTGATGCAGTTATTGTACAAATTTCAGACCTTATGTTTGATAAACTCAATCTTAAATCGCCTATCTTGCTTATTTTCAGTCGATTTCTCTGCTTAGTTTGGAGATGCACTACAGCTCTGTAACCCTTTTCCACCAAATTAGATATTGGAAATAACTTTATTTCTTGCCAAACATGAGGGTACATAGTTTGCCACTTGATCCAGAAATCCCTTTGATTGAACTGTGCCCTGGTCTTGAAGTCATTTTGAAGAGCAGTGAATTCCTATTGGAAATATTGGTGCATGATATCCCCATTAATAAACCAAGCAGGTACTGCAACTTCTTTCAAATCTTTAAAGAAAAAAATCTAGTCTTTGCTTTATTTCCTTCTTTCTCGTAAGCAAGCAGACTATTAAAATGATGTTGCTTTTATGACCAACCAAAATAAAGTGATTAAAAGTCAACTCTGCACTATGAGAGAATATGAATGATCATGCAGGAGAAGCAGTATAAGATGGTTTCTGGGAATAATCATATAGTGCTATTTACTTGCAGAAATAAGATACTGTATATGATAACCTATAAGCCTGTTCGCATACAAGGCGTTTCCAGGTAAAAACAGTAAAAAGTATGTGACTGGCATATAAGCCCCGACCCCTGTAATCTGAGATGATGACACAGAAAGCAGAGCAGTGACAATTCTGTTACTAGGAAAATCGAACGTCATTGGCATCTAGTCCATATTTCTGATTTGAGATATTTCGCATTTATACTCTTTTCGAGTTTTGGTTGATTCAATATTTTCATCAAAGTCTTTCGGTAGCTTTTGTGCTTTGATCACTGACGGAGATAGAGACCATGCCTGTTCATGAAACGGGTACACCAACAAGTCAATGCTACAAATGTAGATGATTTCTCTGACTTGTATTTATTGTCTTTCATCATTTCCAGAGCACACAGATGAATTCCAGTTCTTATCCATTTCGTCGACATTCAATAACCCAATCATTGAGCACTTTCTCCAATTCAGGGAATTTTTTGACACTAGTGCGACTTGCAGTGGCGGCTCGTAGCTAAAATTAGTTGGGGTGCTGCTCCAGAAAATTTTTAGCCTTTGTTTTAAAATTGTGTAAAAGGAAAAAAACATGTATAAAAAGAAAATTTATTCAGGAACTTGATAAAATCTTAACAAAAAAAACCAAACATTTTTTACTTACTTTTACTTAAATTGTTACAGTTCAAGCTTGATCTATTCATTTAAAAATGAAATCCATTCTTCTTGTTTTAATTTGCGCAAAAAGTTCAATAATTTTCTCCTTGATCTCTGGATGACAATTGAGGAAATTTTTCTCCATTGAAAGTACTGCAAGCGCATTTAGTCTTTCTGAATTCATAGTGCTTCTTAAAAAAGTTTTTATTCTTTTCAATGTTGAAAAGCAGAGCTCTGCCTCTGATGTAGTCATGGGAATTGTCAAGAGGATTTTTATCAGTTTCGTAATTTCACTAAAAACATCATCTAGATTATTTTCCAAGATAAATTTCAGCAGCTCAATTAATTTGCAATATTCATGAATATCAGTCCTACAATAGAATACTTTTAGTTCAGTTTCAAGCTTTTCTTTGTCAATCATGGGATAAGCTTCAGTGGTCAGTACTATCTCTTTTGTGGGATGTTCATTCTTAAATCTAGTGAAGCATTTCTTGTTGAACAATTTAGCAGCTACTAAGTGTTTAGTGAAAGAATATCTGTCCATTATATCAACACATATACAGTCACACACTTCCTTAGCTTCTGCCATGAGTGTCTTTGAAGGATTCTCACAGTACTTTGAGTTTCTCAATTCTAAAATAGCAGTTTTGAAATTTGTTGTATATTCATTAACTTTAAACACACTAATTTCTCGAGATTGCATTTGGTTGTAAATTATTTCAACATGAGGCATAATCTGATGAAAAAGCTCTAACCAAAACTTGAAATTATCATCATTCAGGTATTTTAAAATTCCTGTTGCTTCTGCAATGGTTAGATCTGCATTTGATGTTGACTGAATTTCAGTAAGGCAGTTTTTTAAAGGTTGCAAATTTTCATGAACTCTGTTTATGGTCCGTATGTTGAAATTCCACCTTGTAGAGGATGGACGTGGAATGCTGACGTCCATATGTTTCATGAGAATGGACACACGTTGTGGTGATCTTGAAAAGAATGTTGGAATAGCCAGAATGTTAGAGAAAAATATTCTTGCGTTTCGTGTAATACTTGCTGCATTTCTCATTATTAAATTAAGTTGATGTGCATAACAGTGAATGAAATGTGCATTACTATAAACTGCTTTTATTTTTGCTTGAACTCCTGCTTTTTTGCCTTTCATGACATTTGCACCATCAAATGTCTGAGCTATCAGTTTTTGTCCATTTCCTTGAAGGATTATGTCCAATTGTTCTAAAATACGTTTTGATATGCCATCTGCAGTTTGATTTTCTGGAATAAAGAATCCCCAAAAACGCTCAAATATTTCTTCATTCAATACGTACCGTAGAACAAGGACCATTTGAGTGTGTTCCGAAACATCTGTTGTGTCATCAGCCATGACAGCTACAAAGGAAGCTTTTCTAATTTCCGTCCTTATCTCCTCATGGTATATTTGTAGCAGGCAGTCAAGTATCTCATTCTGAATGGTCTTAGAAACACCTTTGAAGACTGCACTGGTTTCTAAGTGATTCTTCAAATCTGAATCTAATTTAGATGCAAAATTTACTAATCCTCAAAATACCCCTGGATTTACTGAATCATCTTTTTCATCATGTCCACGTAAGGGAGTTTCAAAGTTTCCACAAAAGTAAATGCAGTCTATTATTTTGGACAAAATTTCACGGTTCTTTTTAACTTTTATATTATGCTCATTGATTGAAAGTCTGTATGCCTCACTAAGTTTCTCCTTAA
This sequence comes from Tanypteryx hageni, assembly GCA_028673005.1. Classification (NCBI taxonomy): domain Eukaryota; kingdom Metazoa; phylum Arthropoda; class Insecta; order Odonata; family Petaluridae; genus Tanypteryx; species Tanypteryx hageni. The sequence continues at coordinate 63,637,343 of CM054120.1, read as the reverse complement.
TACTTACGGTTCCTAAAAGTGACAGTGAAACAACATTATCAACGTGCTTCTTTGACTTCTCATGCTTTTCAGTTTTTTCTTTCATTTTGTTTATATTTCTAAAACCATCTTTTGTCCACGGTACATCACCTCCAAACAGCAAACACGGGAAGCAAAACTGCATTTTTTATTTCACAGCCGCAAAGCCAACTTTTCCGTTGGTACCATTCAGAATTAAAGCTACGAATATATTTCTTGTTGTTGCTTTTGCCTGGCTGAGATATTAGAATATCAGGTGTTGAACGACCTCTTTTCTTAACTGTAACTTTCTCATGGAGAGATAGCTGTGAAAACTTAAGCTGTTGAAGTTCACTTACAGTCACAGAACTTATTTCTTGGGGATGCAAGGCCATGGTTAAAGTTTTCTGTTAAATAAAAGAACCAAAAAAAAATTAATCAAATAGAATAGCTGGAAGCAGAATAATAATCTACTTCTACACTCTTCTACACTTTATCACATTCAAGAATATGGTACACAGTTTTTAAGCACAACACACGCTGAGTAAAAAAAAACTTCCTTCCACCATCACACCAGAGCCGGCACTGCGAGAGCAACAGTGCTCTCTCTACCTGGCAGTCCCGTCTTCCTCCCCACCCCCCCTCCTATGTGCGCATGCGCACAACAGTCAAACACCATGTCGCTGGTACTGTGAAGCGCACAGTTCCATACAAAGATTTTTGTATCTTTTTCATAAACTGGGGGATGGCTACTGAAGTACTGACATTAAGCTTAAGGAATATATATTGTACTACAAAAATAAAGAAAGAATTAAAGAAAAAAGGACTCATTATATTAAATGTTATCGATAATATCTAGTGGAAATAGGGGGTGCTGCAGTTCTGCAGTGCCTATACACGAGCCGCCACTGGCGACTTGGTTCTTGGCATCTCACTATTGCCAATTTACTTATCTCCCATTCATGTACTTGGTTCTCATTGATATAAAATGTGGGTGCTGCAGCAAAGTTATTATTTGTTTATGCATTTTGCATTTGTTTTGAGTACTGTTTACATGGGCCCATTAGAGAACAAGGTGAACGATTACATTTTTTTTACTTTTTACCTTAACCTGCAGATGTGCCGATCCCCTTCCTTCTAAGTGTCTACTTTTTTCCAAAAATATTCTGCTTATAGGCAAGTATATAATCAAGAATGGTATATTTTTAATACATTCTGTATGAGGGATGGAAGCGACTGTGGCAGATTCATCTCATGTGGTGAGTGACAACTGCAACTGTTTCACCCAGCTAACCTAATAGATTCCTCTAATGTCAAGCCTCCATGGGTGGTTATGCTTGTCAAAAACTGGATCTCTTTATTATCATACATACTCTGCTACAATATGGTACTAATTATCATTTTAACAAAACAATGTTGAGCGACCATAGTCTTATCTATACCCTACTATTGTGATTTGCAACAACTATTTCTTAAATCTTTTCCTTTAGCCCCTGTGATTTTCTGCACCCCTAAAACCCCTTAACACCCCTTTGGAGGCAGTACCACCCACATTGGGAACCACTGTACTAGAGTTAACTGATATACCAATAAAAATCAACAAGGCCATTTATAGTTAATAAACTGTTATGTAGCACCAAGATGGAATGTTCAAAGATATAGATATTATACATGAGTGCATAAGGCTAAATATAAATGTGGTTATATCACCTATCCGGAAAGTGGGAGATGCAGGTTTGATTCCTGATGAAGTTCAGAATATTTCTCCTCCAAGTTCAAATTTATGTCATGAAGTAATTAGCAAATCCACAATAGTGTTAAAAATTGGATGCAAGTACTGTAGTTCTTACAATACCAACCCATACGAAGATATGTTATTAAAGATGGGTCTTAGGGCGAATACAAGTAGTTCCCACTTAACACGAGAGATATGGTCCTAAAAAGTGTCGTGTTAAGGGAATTCATGCTAAGTGAACACATAAACCACATAAGAAACCAAATAAAATGTGGGAGAATGTTTAAGTGAGAGAGATCGTCGTATCACAGTGGATAGATAAATTTTTATTCATACATAAATATACTTAGGTCATTAATGTATAATTTGCATCTGCAAATTCAAAACAAAACTTCTCATAGTACTTTCCACGACTTTAACCATGACGAAAAACATGAAGTAGAATTTGCGAAAGTTGATTTTCCCTCCGTGGGTGCAGCAGTGTCTTGTCACTTATTTCGTGTGTTTTAGTCTATTGTTGCCCCATTTGTGTCCAGTTTCTCTTTGAATGGAATGCAAAAAGTTTGAATCAGTTTCTCTTTTTCTGACATCGCGACTTGAAACACCAAATTTACAAAAGCATGAGGTAGAATTCAGAAAAGATGAGCTCTGTCTGTGAGTTTTCATTACCTTAGTGGTGGCTATTTGATATTCGTCGTGATCATGGTATGTCTTATGTTTTGATACTGTTTTTGGTTTTACAGCTACAACTACAAGTGTGCTTTTTTTGCAAAAGGCATTACAATCAGAATTCATCTTCCAAAGCTTATTTTGCATGTTTTAGTCTAGTGGTCCTTCATTTGTGTACAGTTTCTCTTTTTCGTCTTTCACTCTTTTGTGGTAAATGTCACAAAAAATGGCTACTTTACTTTGACTTTAGACCGAAAATTATATATCTAGTATTTTATGAATAAATATAGATTCATATACATGTTGCCTTAACCCATTAGGGATGGAATTAAATGCCAGAAAATAGCTAATTTGTTACCTTTTTGGGAAAAGTACGATAAAAAAGAATGTTAACTCTAATCTTCTTGAAACTTTCACTGGCCCATATTAAGAGTCTATATTAACTATTAAAGTACTTACCGAGGCTTTTTATTCCTTAATTATTGGAGATTCAGATGGAATTCTCTGAAGCAAGTGTCAATGCATAGCCCGTTTTCACAAACAGAACATACAAAAATTGTCCTCTTCCTAATTCCTTTTCCCTGACATACCACACATTCTTTGTGCAAAAGTATATTCTTCTCATTTCTTTTCACTTGATTTGGATAGTGGCACTCTACGTCCACGCGCTTTTCTGCTGCTGTAGCCTCCAATGAGGTCTCCGATTATATTCAAATAGAACTTTTTAAGGGGAAAAGTTGGCTTATTGGTAGCTTGTTTGTAGTAGATATAAGAATTTACTACCGTTCTATTTATTAAATCAAACATCAGTCTATGCCACCACTTTTTTGAAGGAATGTGCAAACTGTAGTAGCTACATAATTGATCGTTTCGATCTAATCCTCCCATGATTTGATTTTATAACCTCACAGTCTCAGGACAGCACACTTCCACCTTCGACCCATCCTTCTCCTTCCTTTTCACAGACTGCATTGGGTATGTGGGTGAATCATAACCCAATGACAAAAAGAATATAGACCTTTTGTCACGCCAGCCTAAGGAAACGAGTGGGGCAGAGGAGAGCCACTCACAGTCCCCTTGGTTACTTTGCTTCCAGTCCTTGGTGTTTGCTACCAATTCTTAGGGTTAATTGACGCGGTTGGTGTTTGCTGTCCCTATGGCTCTCAAACCTTTTTTGGAGAGTTCCATAAATAGATCTAGCGAGGTAAAAAATCTATCGCAAATAAGGGCGCAGCCTGACCCAAAGAGAGGCTCTGCAAGTTGCATCACAGCATTTCCACCCAAACCCAAATTATTCTTTTTAATTGTCCCTTACCCTGTATATAATTCTAACTGAAAAACAAATCCCGATGTTCCATCTGCTCTTCCCCACCACTTGAATCCCCTTTTGAATGGGTTTCATTGGCATATACTGTTTCATTGAAGAGAGACCAGTAAATTTCACCACCGCTTCATCGATCGATGCCTGATACTCAGAAAAGTTATAATATTTTTTATAATTGTTATTTAAACTAACCAGAATAGGTCTAATTTTGTAGAGTTTATCAAAATTTAAGCTATCTTGTAGAGGCTGCCGTGAATTATCATTTACGTGAAAATTTCGCAAAATTGACAAAAATCGATCCCTTGCCATGATTTCTGATACACCTGGTACATTCAATGCCCTATCTGTGGACCAATAGTCTTTCAGACTTGGAAGATCATGAAATCCTATTGTAAAAATAACACCTACCTAAGCTTTCAACTCATCTAATGTAAGATCTTCCCAAATATATCCACCTCCGCCCGCAGTTGACATTTTTTGCGAGGCATACAAATTAGTCTGCTTGACGCAATGGTCCAACATATCGCCCGTAAAAAATAACATAAAATAACCTAAAGGTGAAGAATTTTCTGGTAAGTAAGTATTAGGACCAGGTGTTAACTGAGAGAGACTAGTGCCTAAATTTATCAAACCTCTTCTGGACCAAGTCAATCTGCTTCTATTAGCCTGTTGAACTGTCTCTTCAATTTCACCATCGGATTCATTGTCTAAAGTTATAGGTGAAATATTTTCACAGGGTTCAGGAATTTCTTCCTCATGAATATCACTATCGATCGAGGATATATCACTTTTTACTCCATCATCTGGTATAGAAAACAATAAATCCAGTTTGTGATCCTCACACCGTTTTCTCTTGGTCACCACTGTCAAATTAAAAAAGGGCTAAGTTTAAAAACATGTAAAATGGTAACCGCTTAAGAAAAACACATGCAACTTCACAGGATGAAACTTAAAACTGTTCGTAAGCTGCTAGCAAAAAGAAGGAACTACAGGTAATTAACACCCCACACAAGAGGGCAGAAGAGGACGGTACCCTAACACCACCGTGGTGTGCTCCATCCCTAATCAGTCAATGGCAACATTTTTATTTTTCCCTAATGGATCATGCTGCAACTCGTGTAAAACCTAGAATTCTTCGTGTAAAGTGGACAGGTCCCCAAATGGTAAATCGTGCTAAAGTGAATTTCATGTTAAGCAAACTCATGTTAAGTGAGAACTACCTGTATGTACTGCCTTAAGTTGCCTGTAAGGGAAGGTGGGGTAACCTCCCATGGTTGTCATCGCTCTGCGATATTCTGTATTTATAAGTCAAAATATATCGTAAATTCTTTATTTTAAAACATTTTAGAACAATTTTGTTATAACATTCATGGAAGTACTCCATAAAATTAAAATTTGAAATGTTAAAAATATAAAAAATACCAAGCTTTACATCAAGTGAAAACATTAGCTGAAGAAGACCAGTTCTGCATTGCATTTTAAATTTTTAGCAGACAAACATTCATTTATAACTTTGTCGCAAACCTCTTGGATGTTAAAGGTAAAAGAAAAGACACATACAATATATTTTAACACAGTACATTTGATTATTTCATATGATAATCGCACGTATCACAAATTCCTATTTTACATGGAGTATTTTAATGGCTATATACCATATAAGGAGTTAAAATTAATACAAAGTTGAACATATCCAAAACTCCAATCCCTATTTAAAATTTACTCATCTTGATTTCATTTCAGCAAGTTCTGCATGTATGTTGCGGAATCTGGAAAGTCAGGAAATCGCTTATTTAAATATTCCTTTTTTGGGTATATTTTCCTTTAAATACTTAATGTGCACTTTCGAACTCGCCTTTTACTGAACAGATTTTCATGAAATTAGGTGGACATATATATAATGCGATAATGTACGAAGCCAAAATATCAAATTTATTGGTTAATCAGAGCCACTAATGTAAGGATGTAAAACTATTTATAATAATTTATAAAAAGAATTTTAGAATCTTTTGTTCATTGTTGCTTGTTATTCTTGGGTTGTGGTGTTACCATATATAGCAGGGGTGGCCAACTTGTCTTCGGCTGAGATCGACTTTGATAATTGTCTTTTTGGCTGCGATCGACTTTGATACTCTGAAAAAAATTGAGATCCACCATGACAAAAATAATTCACGATTGAACTTTTGCGCTTTTATTACAGTAAACTTCAGTGAATTTCCAGATTGAATAATGTATTCATTGAATATTATAAGCTTAAAAATTTAAAGTAATTTAAATCATTCAATATTTTAGAAGCTTCCCACACCCAATAAACAAAATACAGTCATATTTATCAAAACAGACACAATTGTAAAGAAATGCAATAAAATGTTTTAAAAACATCAAAATTATTAAATACTTTTTAATTTCAATTAGTGAGAGACTTGTGTTTTTATTTCTTCCACCAGCTTTTCATAATTTGACATATACCCTGACAAAGACAATTTTAATGAATCTGCTACGTGGGAATCAGTCAGCGAAGTGCAATTCTTTGTCTTCGTAAGATTCAAATATGAAAATGCTGATTCACACAAATAAGTGGAGCCGAAACAGCAATGTATGTACTCACTGCATTTTTTGATGTTCTTATATTTTTCTTGACAAACATACTTCCAAAAATCTCCTTCTGAAGCATGAGCTTTTAGGAATATATCTGCTTGTAGTGTTAAAATTTCAATTTCAGTGTCACATCTTTCCAAAAGAAATATTTCGGCTATTTTACCCGCAATGTATTTAGCATCTAAATTTGTCTTAAAGGGAAATGACAAGTACTCAACAATTTCTTCAATTTTTTGGAAATCACTAAATCTAACATTAAAATCTTCCATAACATTGTAAACTTCAGCTACATATTTATTAGGTTTCCAAATGAATCCAGGATGATTTTGCAAATGATCTTTCAGATTTGGGAAGTGATCAAAAGTTTGTTCTTGAAGATCAGAGATTAATATTGGAATTTTATTAATTTTATTTATGCTGATCATTTCAGTGATGGTCTTGTTTTTCCCTTGCAATTCTAAATTCAAGGCGCTCAATTTCCCAGTAAAATCAGCTAAAATTGCCAAGTCACAGCGCCAATTTTCATCATATAACTTTGTGTAGTCTTCATTTCTGTTTGAAGAAATCTACTCCTACAAAGCCACCTTACATCTGTATGCAATAATAGCTCCGGTTGATCCTCAAATTCTCTCTGGAAAAGGCATCTTTGAAGAGATTTCCCTCTAATAGAATAAAAAATTTTAAATGAAATGTCCATAATCTGTTCTGTATTTAGCCACTTACTGGCTAATACTTGTTGGTGAATTATGCAACGATAATTCAAAAAATTTGGAAATTCATCATCTTTTATGCACAATGCAATGAAACCATTTGTATTTCCTATCATTGATTTTGCTCCATCCATGGTAATTGACACTAGCTTATAAAGAGGTAATTTTATTTCAGATATGAAATCTTTAAAGCATTGTAAGTATTCACACCTCTCATTCTTTCTTTCAAACTAATCATCCCGAGTAATTCTTCTTTAGCGCTCCAATTATCAAATACCATATGAATGAAGACAAGAACTTGTGCTGTGTCACATATATCAATTGACTCATCAATTTGTAACGAAAAACACACATTTATTAATGTCACTGTGCAGCTGCTCTGTTATATTTTCACTAATCTTCTCTATTCACCTCATCATAGTATTTCGTGAGAGTTGTAAGTCTCCAATAACAGATTTAATTTCACTTTTGTTTTTAAAGTCTTCAAAAAGGGAATCTGAAATGTCCAGGATGAATTCTTTCAGGAATTCGTCGTCTGAAAATGATTTGGCTCTTTTTACTAAAAGATAGCTAAAAGAGCTGGCTTTGAATGACGAGATGGTGACTCCTTTTGATTTTGTTCAGAATTTTGTTAGCTGTTTTTGCTGTGCCAATAACTTAGACTTCAGGTCATTGACTTTGATTTTCCACACTTCAGTTCCAGAGGGAAAATCGGAATTATATTTTCTATGGAAAGACATAAAGTGTCTTTCCAAATTTCCTTTCTTAGCTATGGCAATGGAGGAATTGCAAATGAGGCAGCAGCACCTCCCTTCTACCATAGAGAAGAAATATGCAAGCTCCCATTTTTCATGAAAGTGATACGTTTTTGATTTTTTTAAAGCACTCATTTAAGGGTAAGAAAAAAGTATATTGAAAAAAAGTAGTTCAAATTCACGGTAGTCCTCAGTGTTATTGCAGCATTTGACGTCGAGCACATGAATTTCTCTCTCCAAAATTTTTGACAGTTTCAACAAAACGGCCACCACGACTAGATGCGCATGAAGATATTTCATTCAAATAAAGAGCCAAGGTCACCGACGCTCACTAAAGAACAAAAACGAAAGAAGGTCCTCTGATAAATGCTGCAGCACTAAAATTCATATACAGATGAGAAAAGAATAATAGGAAACTATTGTAAAAATGTACTGAAATCGTACTTACCAATGAAAGAACTAGAACTTTTTGGTTCCAGTAAAACAAAAACAGAGTGATTCAGGAAAGAAACTGAACTGAAAACACCACCAATGCAACTAACGGGTCTACCATCTAAAGAATGCCTGAACACGAGGAGATTTTATTCAAAGTAACAGAAATTTGAGAAACTTTGTAAAGAGATAGGAGAGTTACAAGGAGACTAGAACTCGGGCGCCAATTTTGTCTCCGGGAATGTGCCGTGTAATCATTGTTGACACTGTCGCTAGGTTCATCCACTGCAAAACCCCTTGATTTCAGGCAGGAGCCAAACTGTCACAAACTGTTTGATTGAGGCACCCTATTGCACCCATAGTAGAGGAAAGGGTGGCGACACCTCCTGTAAAATTATTTATTTTCAAAATAAAAAAAATTTAAAAATTCCTAGTGTGGGTGCGATCTACCGAAAACCCTTCCACGATTGGCCTGTTGGCCACCCCTGATATATAGCAATGGAGAATGTCAAAGAATATTTGCTTAAGTCAGGGCTTCCCAACCTTTTTCACGCACATCCCCAAAATCCGGCCTAGTCCACTTAGCAACCCCAAAATATAAGACACTATTCAAATCTCGACATAGAAGTCGCCTTATAATAAAAATAATATTTAGAATATAAAAACAACACTTTATGCGAAACTTGTATATGAAAACATAGATGGGATACAAGAAGTCCAAACCAGGACTAATGCAGGCTGGTTTCCCAAAGTTGACGTCCCGAATTGATTAATTATATTGACAGGAAATGTTTCAGTATGTGTTAGTCATTCCAAGGAATTCTCATACCATAAATACAACTTGTAGTTCATAGTTTATCAATGACAGAAAATTGGAAAAACAAATTAATGGAGCATTATCTGGTTAAAAATACTAAAAACAATGTAAAATTTTCTTTCTTATATTATATTTTGCATGTATTTTTTAAATAAACGAATTTAATAAATGTTACTGTTTATATGCTAATTTGTATGGATCAACTGTCCATTGCTGAAGGATAGTTGAGCAATAAAAAATAACCCATTTGTTCACTCGTCTATATTCAAGCCGAGTTTGATAATAATCGTCTCCATGGCAACAACCCGATAAAATGCAATTTAAAATGAAAAAAAGCTGTTTTAGTATAAATACAAGAAAATACGATTATTTATCAAAATTCGGTGATAAGAATTAGAATCTACATTCTTTTCCCCTTGGAAAAGTATAAACCTTGCTCCGATATCACAATTTTAAGATCTGTTAATGTGTTAAAGAAAACATCTCCGCACGATGGATTTGAGACTTCCTATGTAAAACAAATAGGGAAAAACATTCCTGTAATCGAACCCAGGACTTCAATCTTCGCCAAATAAAATATAGCCCAGAGGTGGGCTCTGTCAGCACGAGCCTCATACCAAGTTTCATGAAAAAAATGTGCATTGGTGCAAAAGTTGTTAGTAGGGGACACACACATACAGACAGGACCATTTCATAAAATCTGTTTTCTTTGGAAACCAGCATAAAAAGAGGACATATACCAAAGAAGATTTTTTAAGTTTCAGAAGTTCGCAACCCCAAGAAAAATCTATGCTACCCCAAGGTTGGGAAGACCTGGTTTAAGTATTAAATATTGCCATAAATTCAGTCAAATTTTACTTATTATCTCTTTCAAATACTCTATCGAATGAAATGAATATTTTATTGATAGCAAAAAAACAGCAAATTTTAAAGTGGCTTGATTCGGGGTTCGGTGTGATAATTTTCATAAACAGTTTGGTTCGGGTTTTGTTTTACCCAAATAGATAATTTAAATAAATTTAGAAAGATCTGATGCTTTCCTGGCGAATCGATGAGGTGAAGAGTTCCCGGGTTTCCAGCCAGGTGAATATGTAGTCTACCGACGTTTCGGCACCTTCCTCAAGTGCCATCTTCAGGGGTCTCCTGAGTGCCGTACCAATCTTTCGTCCATGTATATATACTACTCCGGTATTGGAAGCTCGTTCCCCATTGGCTGTTGGGTCGGCCTATGGCGTTCCGTGATTTTGGGGAGTATGGGATTCCACACCTTGCTGAGTGGGAATCCCGTGTCCCTGTTAATGTTGTTTTTCTCAGTTCTTATTTCAATGGCTTCTTTCACTAGCCTATCCCAAAACCGTTGGCCTTGGCAATTACTTTGGCCTCCGTGAAGTTAATTCGATGGGCTGTGGATATGCTGTGCTCTGCGATTGCCGACTTTTCTGGCTGATTTAGGCGGATGCACCTTGAATGCTCTTTGATTCGCGTTTCTATTGTCCGTCCCGTTTGGCCGATGTACTGCTTGCCGCACGAGCAAGGGATTTTATAAACTCCGGCTGTTTTGAGGCCTAGTTGGTCTTTGCTCTGCGGTAGGAAGCTCTGGATTTTTGGCGGCGGTTTATGTGCCACCCTGATGCCTTGTCTGCCTAGAATCCTCGAGATTCTCCCAGAAATCGTTGACAGGAAGGGTATACATGCCGTGGCTACCAGTAGCCACGGAACGCCGACAGCTGTATGAGTTTGCCTCAGGGAGGACTTTGCACAGCATTGCCTATCGGCTTTCAGTGCTTGGACTAAGTATGTTTAGTACGATGTTCCGAATTTGCGGACTGGTGGACGGTGTCTGCGTCCGTTTTTAGGTCCTCCTCCTCTTGGGATAGGGGAGGTCCTCCTCACGCCCGGTCCCAGCCCTCGGGCGTTTGTGCACATCCCATGGCTTTACAGAGACTGAGATGTCCTTTATGGAGTTGCAGGCGTGTGGCAACCTGTCATAAAATGTCTTGCTGGATTCTTCCATCCAGGTTTTAAGTGTTGTGAAACCCAGGGCATCCCTGATATAAGCGTTTGTTGTCCCGAGCGGTGGTCGCAGGGCCCATCGGAGGCATCCATTCTGGACCACTTCCAGTCGATCTGTTGATGTAGCTCTTCCCGACCAGGCCGGGGATGCGTACGTGAGTATAGGTCTTATACACGCCTGAAATAACTGGGCCTTGACTCTTGGTTGGATTGAGCCTGTTTTCAAAACGGGGGCGAGGGCGACCTTTGCCGCAATGGCTTTCTTTGCTTGTTTGAGGACGTGCTTCTGGAAGTCCAGTTTGCCGTCAAGGGTCACCCCGAGGTAGGTGACTTCCTTTTTCCAATTGACTAATTTTCCATTCACTGAGAGTCTTGGGACGGCTGGTGGTTTTATTTTTCTGGTAAAAATTATGGCTTCAGACTTGGCAGCGTTAACTCCCATCCGCCATTTCCTGTACCAGGAGGTCAGTTGGTCGAGGGCTCTCTGGGTAAACTCTTGTGCTTTCACGGTTTTTGTAGAATGTGAGATTACCGCGACGTCGTCCGCATAAATCCCCAGTATCGTATTGTGCCCGTGGGACGTAGGCAGATCTGCTGTATATAGGTTAAAGAGTAGGGGGCCAAGGACTAAGCCTTGGGGGACCCCTGCTTTTATGTCTTTTATCTGAGACCATGCGTTGCTTCAGTGAAAAGTCCGCCCCGTCAGGTAGGAGTGAATTAGTTTCCGAAGCCAGGTAGGAAAGGCTTGATCATGTAGTTTCCTATGTAAGCCTGCATGCCACACTTTGTCAAAAGCATTTTCTAAGTCTAGAAATGCAGCGGCGGTGTGTGCATGTCGATTAAAGCCTTTAGTGATAAAATCAGTCATGCGGACCAGTTGGTGGGTCGTAGCGTGCTCCTCGCGGAATCCAAATTGTTCCGGGGGTATGATGTGGTTGCCATATGCATGCTGCTTTAAGTGGGGGAGGATGACCCTTTCAAGTAGCTTGCCCAATCCCGACAGTAGGGAGATGGGCCTATAGCTCCCCGGGCTGGTGGGCGGTTTACCCTGTTTCAGTATGCAGATGACTTTGGCTTTCTTCCAGGCGTCCGGGAAGTGGCCGAGCTTCATAGCTGCATTAGCTATGTGGGTGAATGCTTGTCCGGCGTAGCGCGGCATCGCAATGATTGCTTCGTTCGGGATGTCGTCGGCGCCAGGGGCTTTTTTCATCTTTATTTGTTTTAGTGCCCTGAGTAGGTCTGCCTCCGAGCATTCGGGCGGGTTGTGACCGTCGTCCTCCATGGTGATGGCAACTTCTGGGTCATTTGCTGTTGGCGGGTTTGGTGTGAATACCGTTTGTAAATGAGTTGCCAGAGCCTCCGCTTTCTCTTGCGGGGTAGTCGCGTCCCCTGATGGTGTGCGTAGCGGGACATCTCTCGTATGTTTAGTCACTCTCCATACGGATCCGTCTCCCTGGGTGAGCGTGGCCGCGAAGTCTTGCCATGCCTTTGTCCGATGGTCCTTGATGTCGGCGGCTATTTGCCTCTGCATCCAACGAACCTCGTCCCATATCCGTGGATCCCCTGTCCTCTGGTGTTTGCGCCGTAGCTTATTTTTGCGGGCTATAAAGTTTAGGATTCCCTCCGGAAGGTTGAGGTGGTCCGGTTGACGGGAGATTCTATATGGAGTGGCGTACCTTGTTGCCGCTTGCATTTCACGGCTCAGTATGGCAGCGAGGTTATCTAGCTCGGCTGGGGTTTCCGGTTGCCTGAGTTCTGGTAGTGCATTAGTCAGCTGCAGTCGATACCTGTTCCAGTCAGTCAAGTCTAATCTAGCTCTCTACCTTGGTGGCAGCAGGGTGGGTTTAATTCCCAGGTATATTAATACAGGGTTATGGTCGCTTGAAAGTGCGGCGGCCGTATATACGTTGATGGAATTGCGGATGCCTCGGCATATCGCAATGTCAAGGGTCTGGGCTAGCCTAGTGGGCTGGGAGGGTGCCGCTATAGTTGCTCCGACGTCGTCAGCCCATTTCCTGAGTTTCCTCCCATTAGAGTTGATTGAGGTTGAGTTCCATGTTAGGTGGGTGGCGTTGTAGTCGCCCGCCGCTATCGCTGGGTTGTCTGTATCAAATATGGCGTCGAAATCGCTGGTTATCAGTAGCCCGCTCGGCCGAATGTAGGCGGACGTTAGTCTTAGTGGGCCCCTTTCTGTGGTGATGGTGGCCGTTGTCTGTTCAAGAGAGGCCGTATCTATTACATTTTCGTATGCGGCCACGTTTTCTCTGATCAAAATGGCAGTTCCCCCTGCTGGTTTGGCGCCACGGGGTACGTCGCGATCTCGTCTATATATTTTATAACCGGGAAGGCTCCACCTAGTGTCAGGGCGGAGGTGCGTCTCCTGGATCAGAGCTAACGTTATGTCGTGGTGGCGAAGGAAATTTAGAAGCTCAGGGGATTTGTTCTTAATTCCCCCGTTTACATTCCAGGTGCAAATGATTGTATTTTTCTTTACTGTTCTTCTGTCAGCCATGGTGGGTCATAAGTTGGTTTATGAGTGATGTTAATGCAGACAGCTGCTCCTGAAGTGCACTCGCGACGCCTGCAAGTGCCGTCATGATGGAAACGAGTGGTGATGCTATTCCGGCAGCTTCTACTCGTCCTTCTATCCATGGGGCAGGTTTTAGTGGTGGCTCAAGCCTTGGCCTTTGCGTGGTCCTTGGTCTAATGATCGGGGCTTCCATGCGATTTCCCCAGGGGTTCTGTCTCTCAGGCGATGTCATTTGCTGGTGCGGTAACGCCTTGCGGGCCGCCTCTGCTGGCGTTGGAACTTCCTTCCATGTAGGTGGCTGTGGCCTTTGGGCCTTGTGTCGCCCATTTGCGCTGGTGATGGGCTTTTGCATTGGCTTTTTGCCCCTGAATTTAGCGAGTTCTCGTTTGTAATCAGGGCATGTTCTAGATGAGGCCGTGTGTTCGCCGCTGCAGTTGCAGCACTTGGCTGGTATGTTAGCAGGTTTTTTGCAGTCAGAACCTTGGTGAGGCCCTGCGCACTTAAAACATCGTGGTGCCGCGGTGCATTTTTCGGACCCGTGTCCGAAGCGGTTGCATCTGTAGCACATCCTGGGTCGAGAAAAATTAAAAGGTTCAATGCGCACCGTGCTCTTGATTATACTGCGGATGCTGCAGACGTCCTCCGGTTTCATGCTGGCGCTGACAGTAATTGCATATCAGTCAGAGGGTTCTTCGGTGGTTTTGCCCAGGTTCCGGACCCTTGTAACCGGGATGCCTGCGGCTATAAGGTCCTCCTTTATGTAGTCAAGGTCAGCCATGCGGTGTAGTCCCCGGACGAAGTATTTTCGGGTTTGCTCCTCTTTTGTAGCCCATGTACTTGTTTAGGCTTTTTCAGCCGCAAGCATCCTGCGAACGCTATTAAAGTCGTCTTCAGTTTGAACTTGGAGTTTTGTTACTCTTTTGGAATTTTTGATGGTCAAGTTTGTATCCGCGCAGGCGGCTCTTATGGCTTCGAGAAATAGCCTGTAGTTTGCTATTTCGTATATAGCTATGATGGGAGGTAACTGTCGCCTTGGGATGGCGGACTTGGGTGCTTCCATCTCTGCTTCGGCGGTTTCAAGATCTACGAGCGCGTCGTACCTGTTTGATAATGGGACGGCAGCGCTTTCCTGCTGCCTTTTCCGTTTTTTGATAGACTCTTCCACTGGTGTGAAGGCTTTGGTCTTTATTAGTCCCCTGCTGGCGGTATGCACGGCGGTGGTGGCTCCGTTTGTGCGGTTTACTTCCTTGTCAAGTTCATTATTAAAATTTTTATGCTCCTGGGTGGATTGCCTGTCTTGAGAGGTCCTTAAATGGCCATCGTCAGAATGAGAGACGTTATCTTGGTCGGTTAAGTCGTTATTTTTACTAAAAGCTTGTCCAAAGAGGACTTGTCCTATGTTTGGAGGTATTGCCCCAGAGGTTGACGGAGCATTTTTGGCCGGCGGAGACCTATTTAGCGGCATTATGGACTATTTTAGGGTACCTGGGGGGGGGGGGGAGTCCCCCGGCCTACCAACTGCCACCTAGACCAAGTGACGAAAGTACGAGCGGGTGAGAAGGTGGGGCCAAGTTAGCCACCCCCCGTGAGAAGAAAGTGAGCTCGCCCGTGCAATGGCCCCCCAGGTGCTCCGCTCGCAGCGAGGCATGCGGTTTACCCCTGGGTGTAACCTGGGTTCACTCGGAAAAACCCTTGTTGCTCTGGGCCACAGCGAATTACTGTACTTCCTCCCCTTGGGGGAGTTTTTCGACACCATCCAGAGCAACGAAAGAAATAGGGGAGTAGTTAAATGAATGCCGCTATTGCCATTAAGCATAAGCGTAAGGAGAAGCACGATCGATCGATAAACCCCGCTTTCTCTTTTCCTTTTCGCTTTGCTCTTTCCGGCTCGCTTTCCTTTTCCCACAGAACGCCATAGGCCGACCCAACAGCCAATGGGGAACGAGCTTCCATTACCGGATTAGTTTATATACATGGACGAAAGATTGGTACGGCACTCAGGAGACCCCTGAAGATGGCACTTGAGGAAGGTGCTGAAACGTCGGTAGACAACATATTCACCTGGCTGGAAACCCGGGAACTCTTCACCTCTTAAATAAATTTATTTCTTCTGTAATACATATATCTATTTATCGTAATACACACAATATTTATTTGTATTAATTGACATACTGATGGAAGATAATGGATGCTCTAGATCAGGTGTCCCCAAACTACGGCCTGTGGAAATTTTATTAAACATCATAAAATCAGTGTTTCCAATTTAAAAACAGGCGCATTGATCACATTAGAATTTTTTATTACATTTATTCACATTTACTTATAGTTATATATACATGTATGCTTAGGCAATTATAGAATAAAATATTTTAAATTATGAAACATGGTTTTTTTTCGATCCGGCCCACCTAGCACTTTCAATATTCCTATATGGCCCTCCTCTCAAAAGGTTTGGGGACCCCTGCTCTAGATGGAAACAAAATGCAACTAAAAATAAAATTAAGAGAAAATATTTTATTTGTGAGTCCTAGTCCACAGCAATGATTTGGGATCATTTTATTTGGTGTTCATTAATAGAGAAACTGTAAACAAGGTAAATTTAAATTGTAATGTCAAAAACATAAAATCGAATAAATTATAATGCTGTACATAAAAAAACCCCTTTTCAAAGTGGGTGCTAATTCACTGAATACTTGGCCTAGAAATGCTTCAAATCTTAAAATTAGGCTCTTAAAATTCGAAGTGATTTTATTGTACTGTTTCATTTTAAATCTAATATTGCACATGGAATAACATAGAATGAAATTGTTAGTAAAGATTCAACACTTTTTGCATGAGTAATGATTAAAATATGTTTGAAGCATCGCAATTACTTAATAGGAAAAACAGAAATGAAATACTAATTTTTCAGATGTCTCATTATGCAAATAAATAATGGATATGTAAAAATGGCTTATCTCCTTTTAAATATTGCTAATATTGAATATTAGAAAAATCCTAAAACAGCTGATTCTAATGTGACTCAGATCAGATCTCTAATTGGTGCCACATTATTTAGGGATTTTGTGATTAAAATCGCTGAACATCTCACAGTTAGTTGTGAGTGGCAGTATGACATCATTCACTAATTACGTAACAGGATTTTAACATATTCAACCCCCTGTAGCACTCCATAACAAAATCTCTTAGCCCCCTCAACATTATATAACAACACTTAAAACCTCGAGCATAAGTTTTTTGGTTAGGTTCAACTATATGACAAATTAATTTTTACATAAAAAGTAATTTCAGAGATCCCAGTTTAAAATTACCTCTTAATTCTAATTTAAATATACCTACAGTTGAATGCTTTTTGTTAACATTTAACTAGTCAATTACATTTAAATACATTAAAATGTGTGCAACTTTCATAATTACAGCATTTTTCTCTATCAACATTGTATGCTTTTATGGCTTAAAATCAATGTTGGAAAACATTATGCATATCATTATGAAATCATTTTTTATTAAAATAACGTAGAAGAAATTTCAAAAATAATTGTTGAACATTACAAAAGAATGAGATCTTTCAGCCACAGAATGCAGTTACACATACAATATGGTAGGACATGTTATGTGTAGTGGAGATGAAAAAACCTGTCACATCGCATTTTTGCAAACACCATTAATGCTTGTAACATTTCATCAAAACCCTCCCCATCTGCTTTATACAATTTGTGAACGACCCCAATGAAAAAAGTTGGATTCTTCATCACAGAAAAATCATCTGTATTAATAAGTAAGTACTGCTTGTAACAGAAGTGTAAAATTAGACAGAAAACTGGTTCATGACATTCTTCACATTTATTTACATAAAACAAATCACAGCGAAATAATACTTGAACCACGTTAAAAATTTCCTTCGAACCGCTCATAAAGGTTTATGGGAAAACTACTATTGTTGCACTATTGTCACAGCACTGAATTTCTGCCTTCTATTATCAATGAAATAAATATCTACTAGAATTTAATTTAGGATTTATATTAAAATGAGACTTACTCTTATCTGCTGAATGATATCTCCCTCAACCTAGTCAATGCCATCTAAAAATTTTGAAATAAATATAAAATTATTATCTTTGATCCTTCTTAAGTTTACAAATTGATAACTAATAAAATATATACTTTATTGATATTTACAATATATGTAAAGAACTACAAACCTGTAATAAGCTATTGCAAATGCAGGGTCACTTCCGAAGCTCAAGACTAATGTTTTCTTCACTGACACCCAAGGGAAGACTGGTGGCTAAAGCATAAATTCCGATAAGGGATTTGAGCACGTGGTGCGGATTTCTCCAGAGTGTGGGGATTTCATATTTCACATAGCCACTGGAAAAACCTTTGGTGGAATCAGGAAAATATCATTTCGAAGGATCCGCTCCATGGGATGCAGGTACAGGAGGGCAAGGAATGGAACAGGACTGGTGAATGACCAGTGGCACTTTTATGTACACACTCTGTATCAATTCTTTCCTCCCTCTTGATATCCCTAAAGTTCTCCAGCCTTTGGGATGGTCGAGATATTACCTATCTTAAAAATGACACCCTTCATGAGGTAAGTGTACATGAGTGATGAAGCGCCCTCAGGGATTTTGAGGTCGGGGTAGCATGCCTTTTGTCTTGGGCTGGAGGCCATAGACCTGAAGCTGCCCAGCGTGAGATGATTGTGGAGGATTCACCATACATGCAACGCAAAAGAATTTCCGAAATTCTCGATGTTTTAAAAAATGTCTGAGCCTGATGGCACCTCAACGATATTGCACCTTGAGCAGTCACTCCTCAGCTCCATCCCACCGCAAGGCCCTGCTCCCCAGGACTTGTCCTAGAATTAGTTTTGTAAAGATAACACTTTAAGCCAGCGGTTCTCAAACTTTTTGGGCTTCGGAGCTTAAAAATTGATGTGGGGCCCCAACGATCCACTTTTTGTGTTGTACCTATCGATGTTGGCAGCATTAGACCTCAAAATTTTGAGAAATTTTGTAAATATATTTATTAACTCATGTGGTTTTATTCATAAATAATAACAATCAAATCATTTATTTGTTCAATACTTTTTATTCAGACATTAAAACAACATTTTTTATAAGAACAATTACTGAATTTTGACCAAAATTAAAAACAATCATTATTTTTGTGAGAAGAGTGGACTTGCTTTTTATTCTTACAAAGTTCTTTAATGTCTGGCTTAATAGAAGAATGTTGGATTCGCATGTCTGCTTCTGCATCCAGTCTGTTACGGTATTAATTTTGGTTGATGCATGTAAAGAAAATCCGGCCTCGCACAGATAAGTAATGGTGAAAGGAAGGAGTATTTTAACAACTTCCTTCGATAACTGTGGATATTCTTCTCTGATACTGCACCAAAATTCCGGAAGTGGTAGTTTCTCAAAGGTTATTGTATTGAGGAATATGAAATCATGTCAATGAACATTTCATACTCTGTTATAGTGAATTCTCCTGGCCTTTCCCGAAATGGAAATGGATTTTTAACCCATAAATCATTTTTTAACTTCTCGTCTTAGTCATCTGGGAAATACTGCTTGACTGAGTTCCAGATGTTGATGAATTTCATCACACAACATCAACATACCACATTCTTCAATGTCGCCATCAGTCTCGTCAAAGAAGTCCTTAAGTATTGGGAAGCTGTTAAGTTCATGGTGGTGGATGCAAGTGGCCCAAAATTCTAATTTCCACTTAAAAGCTCAAATTTTGTTGGAGATGATATGTGCATTATGCACAAAAGCTAGTCATGAGATGATTCAAAACCTCAACTTTCCAGTATGTCACTTTCCTTGAGTTGACTTGACTCTGCCAGTATGAACTTAATAAGCCAAAGAGATTTATTTAATTCAGTTGTGGATGCAGTTCCTGTTTTTTGTTGATGGGCATTTTATTGTATTTAAATGAAATCCTACTCTTTAAAGTTGATGCACCCTGTTCTTTTGACATTAACAGAGGACTACCATATGAAAAAATAGAGTGGCAACACCAAGTTTGAATGAAAAAAATATTTTCCTTTAAGTTAGAATCACAAGCTAAATTCAGTGTGTGTAAAACTAAATATTGTGTGACAGAATGCCGTCAAATACAGATAATGGCAATGGAAGTTATAATAATTCCCCTGAAAGATAAAAGTAGAAATTCTAGATAAATTTTTAACTTTTGTTCAGGCATAAGATGACATTTTTCTTTCTAGTACAGAGTAACCTCAATAGAACGAGTACAGTCTATAACAAGAACTTTATTATAGCGAGCAAAAACACTGTCACCGTTAATTTATTAACACTGCATCAATTGAAAAATAACAAAAAAATGGCTGTTTTTGTGGTAATTTCACCAAAACAAGCATATCCTAACTTGCCCCTACTTTTTTCCTGAACTTTTATGCAGAAGTGCAGTGTTTTCTTGTATATACAGTACATTTTTAATAGCTATTAATTTTATAAAAATACAGTATCTGTTGTTTCTCTTGTTTTAATAAGCAAGGCTCTAACTTTCAAAACATTATCAGATGAAAAATTGGTACTTCGGCATTTCATGGGCACGACCTCCGCAGTGCCACTAGGGGTGAGATATGGAACTGCAAGGCACTGAATGTGGCAAGATTTGAAATTACGTGGAGCAGTACTCCATTGGAACCCAGCTGGGCCAGGGAAGGGAAATTTGAACATGAATGAAAATTTTACTCATCCCTACTGGGTTGGGTAAGTTGGTGGAAGTGTTTTTCATTCCTCCTCATGTTCACTGTGTTCAAAGGCATATCCATTCAAAGAAAAAAGAAGGGATACCATTATAAAAAACACAACTCCCATCTGGATTTATTATGATGAGGCTCATTTTTATTTCAAATGTGGTAACTTAAATGTGTTAATTTGATATTGCTACAAAATTAAAATTTAAGGTTCAAAACCTATACACCCATATGCACCTATGAGTTTAAATTTTATTTTTAAAATCAGTGCAGTATAATGACATAAGTATGTAGAGGTTAGAAGACTCACTTCAAGATTATTTTAACCATTTTCTGATATTACAAGTACTTGTTAGAACAATTATTTTTCTGAATTTTATAAATTTTCATTATATCGAGGTTTTACTGTATTTTTAAAACAGAGAAGTTAGGGTTCATTAATGTCTATTTAGATCTGCATTTTTTGATTTACATGCAAAAACTTTTCCTACATAAGCAAACCAATTTATTTCTTGCATAATAAGATAAAGCTTTTGAAGTTATAATAATTTTCTTCACTACTTATTTTTCAAGCTTTTTATGTGTTCTTTGCACGAAGCGAATGCATATAGGAGAGGTTGTTTCTGTCCGTTCACATGTTTCAACTCGGGCACTGTTGGACATATTTTGATAAAATTTGGTATTGGGGAGTTTTAGTAAAATTTGTTGACCAATTTCAATTTTGGTTAAAATAGGACAATAATTATGACCACTTTCCATGAAGATCTACATGTAGTTTGCTACGTACCTGTTTCAACTTCGGAACCACAGAATGTATTTTAATGAAATTTAGTATTGGGAGTATTAGTAAAATTTGTCAACCAATTTCAATTTTGGTTAATACCGGACAATAATTATGACAACTTTACATAAAGACCTACATGTATTTTACAACATACCTCTTTTTCAACTCTGGAACCACTTGACATATTTTGATGAACTTTGGTATTGGGGACTTTTATTAAATTTATCGATGTCAAAGAACACATTTGGAAACTCTGTGCACTTCGAATTTTTTTTTTAGTGCATATTTGTTTAATGTCTACTTCATCATAAGATTTATTGTTTTAATCATGTTTTATTTTATGATTGTTATTTCATAATTTTCAGTTCATATTTGAAAAAGAATGAAACTGGAAGATTCCCATAAGAGAAATGCTATTTTGAAATAGTTATGAAATATACAAATGATAACCAGATATAAAATCTGACCATTGGACTAAAGATCTTCTAAGATGTGCTGACCTGAGGGTACCTATTTTCTCTTTTGCTGGAATGTTAAAAATCAGCAGATAAAGGTCAGTAATGGATTTAACCATTCTAGGGCTGTAGAAGGAACCTCAAATTTAGGCTCAATGATAGCATTCTGTTGATGTAATCATTTAGAAAATTCAAAAGAAAATAATGTATGAATGCTTCATAAAATATTAACTGTCTTATTTAAATGCTCTTCATCCCTTTATGTTTAACTTGCTATATGTATATGAGCACTTTTAATTTAGGCTCCATGAATTGGGGGCCAATGTTGTGTGCCTTTTGCTCCTAGTAATAAATTCACCACTGGCTAAAGAAAAGTTTTTCAATAAATAACTGCAGCTAGATTAAAATAATATTTTCCTGTAACAAAGTGAGTGTTTAGCCCTCTCCCATTTAAAATCCCCAAAAACACTTGGCATGAAATCTAGATGAAATTAATTTTCTTTCTCATTATCAAATATTTCATGGAGCAATGAATAATGAATAAATAAACAAGTTCTTTTAAAAATACCTTAACAAAACTTTACAGTAGGAGCACTGGAGCAGTTTCTCGCCTTGGGAGTCAAAATACCTTGGGCCACCCCTGCTCTCATGATTACAAACATAACAAATATCTGACATATGCCAAATGTGGTACAAAGCATACAGTGTTGTGGATAAGAGCTGAATTATAAAGACGAGCAAAATTTTCAGTTTTACTTTGTTTGCAATGATTTTATTTAATGTTGCATCAATGGAAAATAATATCCACTAGTTCAGGAGTAGCCAACCTGGGTCTGAGCAGGAGCCACAATACTGCAATGGACACCACCAAAGAGCCGCAGTAACATTTGATGAGCTAATAAAATATACAAGGGGAAATCAAAAAGTAAAGGAAATTTGCATGTAATAACAATACACAATGTCAGAATGCGATCTCAAGGTTATCATACTTACTATGTAGTTAAACAAGTCTAAACTTGTCTTCCCAGTTGCCAATGTTCATTGTATCTCGTAAAGTTAAGGGGGAAACATGTCAACTTCGCTTTCTAATGTCAGCGTTGGTGAACAACGTGCTGTCAGCAGATTTTTGTGCTCAGAAGGAGTCAAAACCTCCGAGATTTACAGGAGAATGTTAGCACAGCATGATTAAAAGTGTATAAGTCAAAGAAAAGTGTACGAATGGGTGGAAAGGTTCAAAAGTGACAGAAGAGGTTTGCTTGACGAAGAATTTTCGGTCCATATGACAAGTTCAAGAACAGCAATGTTGATTGAGTTAATGCTCTCATACGAGAAAACAGACGGAATACTGTTACTGCTGTTGCTGAAATGTTAGACATCAGCTATGGATCTGTGTATTGGATCATGCACGATGACCTAAAATATTGCAAAGTTCGTGATATTCTCAGTAAACGCAGAGGATTGCTGTCAAAAGGTGTTCTTTTGCATCATGACAATGCTCGACCTCATTTAGCCACTGCAACCATTGAAACAATTCAAGAGCTTAAATTTGAAATTCTTTTTGTCAACATCTCGTAAAATATGGGAGTTGCTAACTATCTATTCCTAGAAAAATAATTTCCAATCTTTGACTTTTGAACAATGCCATGTAGATGGATTCCAAAAAACAATTTCACTTCCTCTTTATCAGTTTCAACCCAATCTTTTTCATGGCTTCTTTTCAACTTTTTGGGTATAAAGATTTGTTTGAGTGGCTATATTCTCGCAAATTTCATCATAAAAAAATGTTCAAATATATCTAGTTGATCATTTTTATTTAAAAGTTCACTCGTAGGCCCTGCAACATACCTGGAGGGAAATTTTTGTCTCGGCTTACCACTCTCAACCCACTCAAAATCAATCACCTCATAAGGAAGGTATTTGATGCTGCTTTCCTCATCAGAGGCACCTTCAGATGAGGAGTCTACATGTAACTCAACCACTCTTCTTTTTATTGATGGACCAACTCCACTCGGGCCCAGGTCTGGCCTGTGCTATGGGCGAGCCAGGTGGCTGCCCAGGGCGCCAAAGTTTTTGGGGTGCTATCCTGATCATTTATCTAGGCACTACCTGCAAGTGAATAAATATTGGATACCAATTTATATCGACAAACAGGCTAGAATCTTGATGGAACTCCTTTTAATTTTTCATTATCAATAACTTTTACGGAGTGATGAATAAATTAACATGTACTCTGTAAATATCTCAACAAACATTGGAGTGCTATGTCACCCGGGGCACCAAAATTCCCCTGCTCAGACTAGCTATGCCTTCAGCAGACACAATTACTTCATCTTCACTGTCGCCACTAATAATAATATTTTCTGGCATATTTGAACCCCATTTTGCCATTTTCCACAGTAAAATAAAGTTTATTTTACAATAAACAGAGTAACCACTTTGAACCACACACAACCACATAAAAAAAAGAACTGACCAAAGATGAAAAACATGGACAGCATAGGGGTTCTTGTTTACGGTAAAAACATTGGAACTTTCACTTTTATGAGGGTTTAGGGACTTCCAAAGTGCATAGGAATTCATTGTGGCCATGTGCAGCAAAGCTGTGTGGGGTATTTTAGTTCGTTACGGGATATTTTGAAAATTTAGTATTTTCAATAAAAATTTATCTCTATCTATACAGTAATCCCTCCATATTCGCGGGTTTCATGTTGGCGGTTTCGTGTATTCATGCAGCAATTATTGTAGCAAGTTTCAATATTCGGGGGAGGTAAACTTCACTTATTCGTGGTCGCCTATCTTTAAATACCATGCGATACACATGCTACGTAAAAGGTGGCGTAGTAATGTTCTATGCCTATCTACGCATTTGTTCACTCCAAACTTCATCCAAATGCTCTCCAGGTAGTGGAAATATATCTTTCCATTGAAATAATTTGCTAATGTGAATTAAAATGACATGTTATGATCAAGATTCCATGGAGTGTTGACTCGGCTGTTCTCTGCTTGGCTATCTGTAATTCAGGTGACTAAGAAGATATTTATCCAACCTAAGTGAGAATGAAGCAAACCTAGTTTTTTATCCACTTTAAAAGGGATTAGGTAGGCTAGAATGGGAGGAAGAAAAGAGAAAGGGAAGAAGGAAATTTTCCAATGTATTACACAAAAGATATCAAGCGTCACAGTTTAAAAGTGAAATAAAAATAATCAGGATATTTGCTGTCCTGCTTAACAAATGGCTGGACCCTGCATTTTATTCCCAAGTAGGAACGTTTGGTTACCATAGATTATATGTGGTCATCCTTCCCGGAGGTTCCCATTTCGTAAAGAAATTGTTCAAGAGTATCTTCTGCATTCAGTTTGGAGCTGTGAGTAATTTTGTTGGTAGCCTAACATTCTTTCTAATACAATTAGTACTGTGGAATGATGCACTTTTAAATGCCCGGATGCAGAGTTACCATTGCTGTTTAACGCCCGCCTTTAAAGGATCTGTAGTATCAAAAATCTTTTTGTGCTTGCTCACATTATTTTATATCATAGCTCTAAATTGCAAAGAAAGTGAAATGAGTGCCAATAAAAGTGAGCAGAGCAAGAAAAGTTATGTCATTAAGTGAAAAGGTTGAATTGATAGAAAAGCTGTAACAAGGTGAAAGTGTAACATTCGTTGATAGGGCCTCTATGTATTCACTGTTAGATACATAAAGAAAAAGAAAGCAAGTATACAGGCTAGTGTAAGTGGAAGTGCGCCTAAAAGTGCCAAAGTGTCCTGCTATGCTCGTGATCATGTCATCGAGAAGATGGAAAATACCCTAAATATTTGAATCAAAGATAAAATGCGAAAAAAAGTTCCATTGAGTAGCCAGGTGCTACGCAAAAAAGCGCTTCGCTTGTATGAGTGCTTAAGGACAACATCGGCCACTGAGGGAAGCAGCACCAAATCATTTACAGTAAGTAAGGGATGGTTGGATAAAATTTAAAAGAAGATATGCTTTATATAATGTTAAAATAAGTGGAGAATGTTATTACTATATAAACTGGGGATAGCTGTTCTCCAAACTCCATTTATCCCATAAGCCTTAAGTATCTATATTCACCGTTTCTATATTCGCGGCGTTTTTCAGGAACATAACCCACACGAATATGGAGGGATTACTGTACTAATAATGCAGAAAGTTTGTATATCTGTCCACTAAAGTCTAAGGCACTTCTGCTTTACCTAGTAGGTTGAAATTTTGCATGTGGGTACCTTTCCAAAATTCATTGAACGGAAACATCCGAAAACTCCATATTTATTAGATTAAGTAGGACAAAAAAATTATTAATCTTGGAAATGGCTTTAGTCCAGTTTTTCAATGCTTGATGGCGCTGATGAAAGTTTGTGTAGAAATTTGGAAAAATGAAGTGTATCATTATTTATTCTTTATGAATAATCATTTTATGTATTGAGAAAAATGGTTTAATATATAAATTATAAAAAACACAGTTGTGAATTTCATGATATGGCATTTACCCATTATCTGATTTAAACCTGGATTGAAAGTTGCATTAGGGGATTATTTTTAAAAGGAAGATTTTTCCCTATCGACATCTGGGAGCTCTACAGTACTAAATGTGTTCAACCTCTTGAGAACTGTGTGGAACTACATTAGTAGGACATAATTATTTTCCTGGTTGGGTTTGATAACCCATTGCAGGAGCTCAACATTCTCACCCACTATCTTGCGTAGTTTTCATCTGGAATCACAAACATGTACACACACAACTGATTATTTGCTGTAAATGCCTGGGAGGAACACTTCATAAATCAGCAGTTACATACCATCTATGAGGGCAACTCATGAGGTGCACCACGACGTCCTTTCCAATACCATGTTTGATCATGTGTTATATTCTCTATTCTCAATTAGATTTCAGTATAGTAGGGCTGTTAATTATTGTTAAATACTGAACACCTTTTCCCACTTTGTAGACATTTCTAATTTATTCTTCATTTTTTAAAGAAAAATCTCTACTTTTTGTAGTAAATAAATAATATAAATAACATTTAATTGTAATATATATATTTAAAATATCAATATATACTTTAAACATTAAAATATTTAAATCTAATTTAACACGAAATCTTACTCAAATCCAGTGCCAAAATGCCTTGATCAGGTTCAGTGAAAGTGTCTTTTAGATACTACAGAGTTTTTAAAAAATCCAGTAGAAGGATACAGGATAAGCTATGAGAAGGATGTGTAACTTTAGTTGCTTTCCCCACTGAAAAAAGAGCATTTTTCAAAGTCAGGCTCCCCACAAGGCAAGCAACCCTGGCTTGCAACTATAGTCGTTTACCCCACTAAAGGGGTTAGGCTCAAACAAAAAATAAATTCTATGAATTCAGAACAAAAATTAAAACCTTTGATTAAAGACTTTAATCATTTAAATGGCAAAAAATTGATTTTTTGTTTTCAAATGTTATTCTTTTCAATTTCATGGCTGAAGAAAAAATAAAATTTGATTTGTCAGTTAAGTTAAATTATGCTAAGTTCTAACAAAGAAAGCAAGGTTCACGTTTTTGTTACAACCATGAAATTAAAAAAATGCATTTAGCAGACTTGCCTCATAACTGTCATCACTCTCAACTTTGGGTCAAGTCACTCAAAAATTCTCGATCATCCCAAGAATTTATATCAAACTAACTGCCCAGCGACAAATAAAAACAAAGACTAGAAAATGATTCTCCCTCAACATTCATAAGGCATTCTGGATTGGTAAAATCTCAATGCGAAAAGTAGATTTCATTGGTCAAAAAGAAGACTAAAATATTCTTTGTGTACATGCGAGGCACAAAGGAATCCCCCTTCTTGAGTATTTTGATGATTTGGTCCTACCACTCAAGTGCTGACAGAGGAGCCGCAACAATCGCTGTGAGAAAGGGGGGAAAGGTCCATCAAGGATCCCATAAACACTTGATAATTTGGGAATTAAATTAATAAAATTTGTTTGCTCTGAAAGCAGAAGTTGTTTCTTAGAGCTAAAGACGGTTGGGAATGATCGAATATCCACTCTTAACCCACCTTACTTGACATTAGTCTCCCTTATTACTGCCTGCTTAGTTTACTAATGGAATTTTTATGCTGTGTAAAAATTTAAGAAAATGATACTGTTGGCAACCATGGCTGTGGGATCAGATGGGATTGCACCCCCAAAATGCTTACACCATTAGGCAGTGCCTACCACTGCCTTAAGGCAGGGCTCAACTAACTTTCTTAAAATCTAGGGGCCAGCTCCAAAACCTAGGAACCAGAGCAGACATTACATAATTTTGGTGGATATTTTTATTATCATCAGAAAAACAACTTGAATAATTTAGACACGAATCTGCTACAATAATTAAGACATTTATTTCTGTCACATTATGTAGCAGAACAATTAAATGAGCCTTATACATCTGAAGAAGTCCAATGATATTCTGAAAACATGTTTACGAAAAAGAATAAAAACAACTTTTTTCTCTGGAACTTGAATGCTTCCGACAGATATATTTTGCTACTTCTACTGCTGAGCACAGCAATACAATATGACGACAGCACATGACCACAGTATAACCAAAACCTAACGACAGCATGCATATACAATATTTAGGCGTCAGCATGTAAATCTTAGGCACCATGGCGACCTGGTGCCCGGGATTGGTCGAGCCCTGCCGTAAGGTAAATCTGCTACGGCTGCAGTATTCAACCTAGGGTACACCCCTGGGGGTGCAAGAGATCCTTCCAAAGGGTATACAAATATATTGAAGCAGAAGGCTCATGTTTTCCTGTAATACTTTCTCACTCGACATCCAGAATCACCATCTTCCACCTACTCCTTATCTGTCTTGAAGTAATTTTTCTTTTCATCAGTTTCTTTTGGTTAAATAAACCAACACGAAGAAATTCTCCACTTGATTCATGGTAAAGTCAATATAGAGTGCAGAAATAGTAGAGGGGAGGTAGAAAAATGGACAATTGATGGGTGAATACAGTTAGGAAAAGTCAATATTGGAGGAAGGGAGAAAGAGTGAAGAGGGGGATGCATCAATAACTAATGCAATTACTCATATACCATGGGGTACAAATTTCTTCAACAATGTTTTAAGGGGTATGCTGACAAAAAAGTTGAATGTCACTTCTTTACTGAATACAAGATAATGCAACTTTTCCTATTAACATGTTTAATTTCTTTTCTTCTACATAATTTTTTTAACTTGATTTAAATTAAAATTTTGCACAGTATAATAAAATTGCGCCTTGATAAAATAAATTTTGATAAAACTTGAGTATAAATTTTGAACAGTAATGTATTTTTAACTTATGTACATGCAACTGTTTATTTAAAATTCAAATAATGGTTAAATGTCTAATAAAACTGACATTTCCTGTGGCTTTTGTTTATTTTCTAGAACCAGAAATAAAAAATTTGAAAACTAAAATGTGTAAAATCAAGTTTCAGATTTCCGGCAGTGTAATTCAAGTACATAACATATTAATTGAGTGTTACCTGTAAATGTGAAATAGTTGATATCAGATGACCAAGCAGAAAAGGTTAATGTGTAATCAAGTGTAGGAGACAGCATCTCTTCTTTTGAAGGTACCAATCAATGTTTGATCTATATCAAGGAATTTATTGAAAAAAATGCTAAAAAATAATGTTGAAGATATTTCTAATTTATCTATGTTGCTTGAGGAAATCATAATTCAGTCTACAGAGATGTGAGATAAAAACCATTCATGTTCTTTGACTTCTAGCTACTAAAATATGAAATAACAAGGACAATTTTGTGAGAAAGAAAAGTTCCACATAAAAATTCATGTGTAGAGCTTGAAATTAAGAATTTGAACACAGGAGATGACTTATCAGTTGAAGGTAAGTATCAGAAATGTTCTTTGAGGTGCTCAAGTGGTTCAAAATAGAATTTTATAATGAAAAGTAATAAGCATGATATATAAGACAGCAACATAAAAGAAACCTAAAATTGATGACAAACTATTTCCCTATAGGAAGTACTGAAACTCTGCCCCAGCATCCACTGTAATAAATGGAATAAATCCACTTGAAATAAATGGAATGAGAAGAAAAAGGATCTTCATTATGACTTATAAAGTACATAGTACTGCTGGAGTCACAATTCTTCATTAAGAGAGAGAGAACTTCTTATTCACAAATAAAAATTAAAACCACGCAAAGAAGAAAATTAAAACAATTTATAAATCATCATCATGCTGCTGTCCGAAGACAGGTTTCAGCTGAATTGCTGCCTCCATCTCTCTCTATCTCTCTACTTGGAAGCTTCTTTTATACCTATAAGTAATACATCCAACTTTAAATTCTCTAATATTCCAATTCTTTTTCTCCCTCTTCCACTAATTTTGCCTTCTAAGATCATCCTTTGTAAACATTGTCTTCTCAATATCTATGTGCCCTATCCAATTTGCTTTTCTTTTCCTGATTGTTTTTGTTTGCATCCTTTCTTCTCCCACCATTTCTAATACTTCTTTGTTTCTCTTCCTCTCTATCCATTTCACTTTCATCCTCCTCCTCCATACCCACATCTCAAAACTTTCTAAATAATTTTCCTTCTTTCTCCTTAAAATCCATGTCTCTTCACACCATATTGATGGCCAACCTGCACTAGCCTGTCTGTCATCCTCTGAAGTTCTTTCTCATCCTCTACTGTTAATCCCTGATCATCTGCATATTTAATGGTGGTAATACTTTTACCTATCTTAAATCCTTGCTCTTCCATAAAGGCTTCTTCTGTTATTGTTTCTGCATACATATTAAATATCGCTGGTGAAATAGGACATCCCTCCCTGCCTCAATCCCCTCCCTATTGAAGTACTTTCTGTTTCTTCTCCTTAAATCCTGACTATAATCTTTTGATCTAAGTAAAGGTTTTTAAGCAAACTTTTATCTTTCCAATCTATCCCTATTATATTTAAAATACCCAACATTTTATTCCATTTCACTCGGTCAAAAGCTTTCTCCCAATCTACAAAACAAAAGTACATATCCTTATTGACTTCTAGTGCTCATTCTATCATCATCCTCATACATACTATAGCATCTCTTGTCCCTCTTCCTCTTCTGAAACCAAACTGATTATCTTACAGCTCCTTTTCTGCTTTACCTTCAATTCTTTTGGTTATTATTCTGGTTAGAACTTTAGGTGTATGAGAAATTAAACTAATAGTTCTGTAATCCTTACAACTTTTTGAATTGTTCTTTTTCTCCAGTGGTACCATAACAACATCTAAAAAATCTTCAGACCATATGCCAGTATCATATACTTGGTTAAAGAATTTTGTAAGTTGCTTAACTGCTTTAGACCCCAAAACCTTAAGAACGTCCACTGGTATATCATCACTCCCAAGAGCCTCCCTACTTTTCATGTCATCAATTGCTCTTTTAACTTCAGGCTCGAGAATACTTGGTCCTAGCTGGTCTTTTTCCACATCCTCTTTTTCATATAATTCAATATTTTCTGGCTTGCCCTCTTTGTCATACAGCACCTCAATGTATTCTTTCCAGACACAAAATTTTTAGCCTACGTTTTAAAATAGTGTAAAAGGAAAAAAACATGTATAAAAAGAAAATTTATTCAGGAACTTGATAAAATCTTAACAAAAAAAACCAAACATTTTTTACTTACTTTAACTTAAATTGTTGCAGTTCAAGCTTGATCTATTCATTTAAAAATGAAATCCATTCTTCTTGTTTTAATTTGCGCAAAAAGTTCAATAATTTTCTCCTTGATCTCTGGATGACAATTGAGGAAATTTTTCTCCATTGAAAGTACTGCAAGCGCATTTAGTCTTTCCGAATTCATAGTGCTTCTTAAAAAAGTTTTTATTCTTTTCAATGTTGAAAAGCAGCGCTCTGCCTCTGATGTAGTCATGGGAATTGTCAAGAGGATTTTTATCAGTTTCGTAATTTCACTAAAAACATCATCTAGATTATTTTCCAAGATAAATTTCAGCAGCTCAATTAATTTGCAATATTCATGAATATCAGTCCTACAATAGAATACTAATCAAATAGAATAGCTGGAAGCAGAATAATAATCTAATTCTACACTCTTCTACACTTTATCGCATTCAAGAATATGGTACACGGTTTTTAAGCACAACACACGCTGAGTAAAAAAAAAATTCCTTCCACCATCACGCCAGAGCCGGCACTGCGACAGCAACAGTGCTCTCTCTACCTGGCAGTCCAGCCTTCCTCCCCACCCCCCCCTCCTATGTGCGCATGCGCACAACAGTCAAACACCACGTCGCTGGCACTGTGAAGCGCACAGTTCCATACAAAGATTTTTGTATCTTTTTCATAAACTGGGGGATGGCTACTGAAGTACTGACATTAAGCTTAAGGAATATATATTGTACTACAAAAATAAAGAAAGAATTAAAGAAAAAATGACTCATTATATTAAATGTTATCGATAATATCAAGTGGAAATAGGGGGTGCTGCAGTTCCGCAGTGCCTATACACGAGCCGCCACTGATTGTGGATAAAGTAAACAGAAACGACTTGAATATTATAATTCAGAATAAATAGGTTTTTAGACGTATGCTTTTCCATCTTGTTGGAAAATCCACGCTTATCGACGACTTCATTTTCGTTGACTTTGAAAATTTAAAAAACTCAATGTTTTTTGATTTTAATCAAATCCTACTAAGCCTAGATATAACATAAAAGGGGGGAAAATATAATACATATTAATGAAATTTATTCAACAAATTATGCATACCAGTTAATAATTACAAATATTTTTAACGATAAAGTTGAACCATATTCAGCACGGCCCTTACACTTGTCAATGTGACATACAGTGAGTTGTTATGCGAAAAAAGGACACAACACTTTTACTTTACAGGGCTGCCAATGTGTGAATAATATTTTTAACCATGCTGACAACTGCATTGATGCCAGAGATAAGAAATTTTATGGCTAACCACTGTATTTTGTTCAAAAACGTCAAAATGTTTGTTTTTTCACAGATATTTTGCATTTAATGCAAAGTGCGAAATTCACATAACTCTACTTATGCTGATTGCTTCCATCATTCACATCAGTGTATAATAACGACGGTCATTACGTTTTGTTCCTGAACCACATGCATCTCTTTTAGTACTTCAATGCGGCTTCTGAGACTATCTCTTTCTACTTAACAATTAATTGCTTGTAAATCAGTGTTAGCTCCCAATTTTAATGTTGGAAAGTATGCATTTACTTATAAGATATGTATTTATGTATCTACTTGACTTGAGAGGTGTAACCAGACCGCACCTTTTCCCCTAGGGTAACAAGTGAGGCTGAGACAAGAATGTAATAGTACCAAGCAAATTGTGCAAATTATGAAGAAATAGGATTTTTAAATATTTTCAGATGCCCTTCTGTGGCATGTATTGAATGACAGATAATTGTATGCATTTGCATGGAATTTTTCAAAATAAGTCTTCATAAGTATGAATTGACATTTCTTAAGTTAATACCTTCTTATTTACTAGAATTGCGGCTCTTCTTGTCTTGAGATTTATGGTATGTAGGTTTTAAAAAAGGAGCACTTATTGTTACATTGATAGCCAATTCCTGTGCTGCCTTTTACAATTTTGATCAGGCACATCCTTGAACCTTTCAAATTGTCCCTTCTCTTTACTTATTCCTTTTAATTCTGTTGAGGCATACCCTTTGACCGTTCATTCTCTGACCTAACTCTCTATCTTATGACCCCCGTGCACCATTAGAATTAAAGAACAGATTGTTGGGGACGTTTCCAAAAATAGCTGGAAAAAAATATTCTTTTTGGACCTGTTACAATTACTGTATTTACCCTATTATAAGGCAAGATTTTGTTTATTTTTCAATCAAAGATTGGGAATCCTCTTATATACCCAAATAAAGAAAAAATATAATAAAAAATAGTGAGGGTGAATATAACTAATCTATAATGATTTAAACCATGCATATCTTTGCGCTGAATGTTGTGATTATAATATTTAGAGATTTAAATAAAAACTAACTCCAATAATGTTGTTTAATTTATTTGCTTCATAATGCCTTATAATTTTCTTCAAAATTACTTTCTGTAAAGGGTGGGTTGTCTTATGTCTGAGGTCGTGTTATAGTTGGGTAAATACAGTATTTCAAACTTTTTATTGCTCCATATTATACCTGTCCTATATGTGTATTAATACAATATTTTTTGTGCTATTCTAATAAAGAATAACAATGGTTCCAGCTCCTAACCACTACTTACAGTCATTTTTGTTCTTATAATATTTTTTAAATTTTACAAACAGTAATATTGTATCATTACAATATTTGTCGTATGAAATACGTATAACTTGAGTTAAATTAACATTTTGCCATAAATCTTGATTTTATGATGATTAGACGGTATTTTTACAATTGTATTTAATACTTATACCATTTTCCATGCAAATTTGAACACAAGTTAAAATGGCATGTGACTGACAAATTATGGAACTAACTTCTGATGATCATCTCATGATTCACTTAGTGGAATATTAATAAATCAATACTGCTTATGTTTGCTGAAAGTATACTTTTAATATTGAGCAATATTTTTAGTAAGTTAATCATCAGCATGCTCTTATAAGAAAAATAATACCTGCAGACTTATACACAGAAGTCTCAAACAAATATTGCTGACCGAGTTAAACTTATTTACCCATTCATGTACCTCAGTTATTGCATAATGTATGAATTGCTCGGTATATCCTATGAAATGAAGTAAATTCAGGTGCTGTTCATATAAATTAAGTCAACTGATCAAAAGTTAGTATTAGCTTTCATACTCTTTAAGCATGATGGTTACTGAATCATGATTGAATTTGTCATATCTTGTGCGTAATTCAATACTAGAATTGTTTTGCACTATACAGGGTGTTTCAATATTAAGTGTAAAAAATTCACGGACATATTCTAGCGGACAAAACAAGACTAAAATGACCTATGACAATATTTCTGAAAATGCTTTATTTATATACAAACAATGACTTCATAATTACAATAAATGTTCGATGTGGCATCCATGAACTTGAAAGCAGAGCTCGTCTTGTCGCATTAGTGAGCTTTGAACATGCTGCTATGTGCACCATTGCATTCCCCCTCCCCTCTCTCAGTAGAACTCTTCCTTCTGCTGTGTACCTGTTGTTTCCTGACTCATTCATTCTTCACTTCACTTCACTACAAAATCTTTGTATGGAACTGTGCGCTTCACAGTGCCAGCGACGTGGTGTTTGACTGTTGTGCGCATGCGCACATAGGAGGGGGGGGTGGGGAGGAAGGCGGGACTGCCAGGTAGAGAGAGCACTGTTGCTCTCGCAGTGCCGGCTCTGGCGTGATGGTGGAAGGAAGTTTTTTTTTACTCAGCGTGTGTTGTGCTTAAAAACCGTGTACCATATTCTTGAATGTGATAAAGTGTAGAAGAGTGTAGAATTACATTATTATTCTGCTTCCAGCTATTCTATTTGATTCATTTTTTTTGGTTCTTTTATTTAACAGAAAACTTTAACCATGGCCTTGCATCCCCAAGAAATAAGTTCTGTGACTGTAAGTGAACTTCAACAGCTTAAGTTTTCACAGCTATCTCTCCATGAGAAAGTTACAGTTAAGAAAAGAGGTCGTTCAACACCTGATATTCTAATATCTCAGCCAGGCAAAAGCAACAACAAGAAATATATTCATAGCTTTAATTCTGAATGGTACCAACGGAAAAGTTGGCTTTGCGGCTGTGAAATAAAAAATGCAGTTTTGCTTCCCGTGTTTGCTGTTTGGAGGTGATGTACCGTGGACAAAAGATGGTTTTAAAAATATAAACAAAATGAAAGAAAAAACTGAAAAGCATGAGAAGTCAAAGAAGCACGTTGATAATGTTGTTTCACTGTCACTTTTAGGAACCGTAAATATTAAGGAGAAACTTAGTGAGGCATACAGACTTTCAATCAATGAGTATAATATAAAAGTTAAAAAGAACCGTGAAATTTTGTCCAAAATAATAGACTGCATTTACTTTTGTGGAAACTTTGAAACTCCCTTACGTGGACATGATGAAAAAGACGAATCAGTAAATCCAGGGGTATTTAGAGGATTAGTAAATTTTGCATCTAAATTAGATTCAGATTTGAAGAATCACTTAGAAACCAGTGCAGTCTTCAAAGGTGTTTCTAAGACCATTCAGAATGAGATACTTGACTGCCTGCTACAAATATACCATGAGGAGATAAGGACGGAAATTAGAAAAGCTTCCTTTGTAGCTGTCATGGCTGATGACACAACAGATGTTTCGGAACACACTCAAATGGTCCTTGTTCTAAAAATTTTGTGGAGCAGCACCCCCACTAATTTTAGCTACGAGCCGCCACTGCTGGAGATCATACTTTTACATTAGTGTGATTGTGATGGAGTTTTCCAATACTGAGTACACAGATATGCGCCTCATGTATGGTCTTGCTGGAGGAAATTCACTTGATGCAAGGCGATTGTACCATAAATGTTTCCCTAACAGAAGATTGCCAAACCATCAGACATTTACAGCCATAGATAGAGGGAATGTGGTTCATTTCACCATACCACAGGGCAAAGGCGGCCTCAAGTATATGGAGAGGACATTGAGGAAGAAATTCTTTAAAGTAGGTAGTACAAGAAGATTGACAGACAAGTACATGACGAATTGGTGCTGCTGTAGGGATTCCCAATGCATCTGTTCGAACATTTATTGTAATTATGAACAATCGTTATGTTTGTATGTCTGTTTGAAAGAATAATTTCATTTTGTACTGACTTGTATGACTTCTTTAAAATTTTATTGTATCATAACTCTGAAATAAAGCATTTTCAGAAATATTGTCATACGGAATTTTGGTCTTGTTTTGTCCTCTAGAATTTGTCCCTGAATTTTTTACACTTAATATTTAAACATTCTGTATATTCCAACAAATATATTAATTAAATCTCTATTATAAAGAATATCTTTTTTCTGTAAATTCCAAATTTTAATTTCCAAAATGTTAGTAAAATATAGATAGTAGGTATGTTTAGGGATAAATATTATAATGTTTACTCCATTTATGAGAATATTTTCCATTTCTCAAACGAAATCCATGAGTGGGTTACTGCTTGTCTTACGGTTTGCGTTTGAAATTTGATCTCATTTGCTGGCAGTTTATTCAAGTATTCGGAACCACGAATAAAAAAACAATTTTATATTATTGTTGTCATTTTCGTAATTTTATTTATACCATAGAAGATTTTAAAAATAGCCCATTCGTGCATTTTATTACGCTCATCATTATCTTTCATTTTATCAATTGAAAGTGTTGTTACGAAATTCTGGCTCAATAGAGTTCATTGATTCTGTCACACTAAAAGAATATTTCCGTTCCGAAACAGATCGCTGTCGACCTTGATCCTATACCCTCTTCATTTCCAGGGCATTAAATCATTCCTATCTTGAGAAGCGGGGGCCCACAAATTACGGGGAACTTGCGCCTCACTCGCTGTGCCGACGTTTCTGTTTGTTTAAACCACATACGTCAGCATCTACCACGGAAGTTACACGAAATAGTAATTAAAACACCGAACCACATGAAAATATGGAAGTCTTTCGAACTAGCGAATCTAGCGCATTGCTTTCATTTTAATCCAGTAAAGCTGTGGCTGGCAAAGATCCAATTGTTGTATTTGTAAATACAGTGACGGAACGGAATCTACGAAAGCCTCTTTAAGAACTTTTAATGCAATACCAGACAACCGGCGCGCTGCGTCACTACACAGGCTACACAGTGACAGCAAACTAACTTTTCGGCCACTAAGAATTTTCGAAATGAAATTCCAATTATTTCCTGGAAGATGAAATAATAAGCACCTTCAGTACATTAAAAAGGGAGTGTCTGGGATGTTGGTTTTGACTGCAACCCAATAATCACAATAATAATTTTTGTCGTACGCATATGGTATAAAATTCAATAAAACGCGGTGTTTTTAACGAAAGATACAATTATTATTAGAAAATTCCGTTTAAAAAAGTCATATTAGCTAAGAAGTTAGCAAGATGACAAGACTCGATAGCTGTTAGAATGGTCATTTGGATCGATAGTTACTTAAAAATATTGTAATTATTTTATTTATCAGTAGAAGGCTCACTTAAAATGAAAATCTTGATTACACTTGCGCATAAAAACCACATTACAGTTAAGCACTAAGAATTCTCAAGGATCCGTTTGAAACGGAACCGCACGCATGGTAAAATAAAAATCTATCATGTGAATTACAGATAAAAAGACGAATACCAATGAATCGCTGTTTTGACATTGACAGAGATACGGAAAATATTCCTTCTTCCGTGGGTGTCAAGGTCGTATATGCTCATACTGCTCATATATCACACCTGTAAGGTTTAGTCTGCCATCTAGTGAGTGTTCAAGGAAACTTCTTGGTTGCTTACTTGCTTACTTAGTCCCTTAGTCGTATTTCATGGACGGAGTCGATTCGTTTTGATTGAATGCGGTAAGTGCGACGGTTACCATGGCGGAAGATGAAACCTTCGAGACGGCTGTCGTCTCGGATGTGGAATCTTTGTTGCAAAGAACTATCAAGGAAAAGGATAACTTAATTCGTCGGAAACTCAAGGAGATAAAAGATTTAAAGCGTGAATTAGACATAGTGTTTAGTGAACGAGATATGCTGTTATGTGAAGTAAGCAAGCTGAAGTTTGAACTGGAGATGGCCGGTTTGAAGAAATTACAAGACGGAAGGTAAGTCCTGTGCCGTAACTGTTGCGTATTATTCCAATATGAATACGATTGTTTGATGAATACATTAATTTTGTTGGTGTGAACGCTCATATTTATTTAAATTGATCTTTTGGAGTTGTGATTATGGAATGCTTGAACGGTTGATTAATCCAAGCATTTTATTCAAATGCTATTAAAATGTGCTGTCGCCGTATCGATGGAAACTTCTTATACATTGGCTTAAGTGATTCAAGCGTTGTGTTTTCCGGAAACTTCAAATGCCATTTCGCGGGAATGTCCTTCGCACGGAAATGAAAGAAATGAATTCATAAATGCAAGTAAACGTACAGGTGTTACCTTTTTCACGTACTTTATGAAAACTAAAAGGCATTAGGTGTGTTGAAAATGAATGGTCGTTCAAGTAACACTTGAATAATTAGCCATTATTATTGAAATAATGAAGTTTCATTTCAATGATGCGGGAGAGAATTTAACCCTTTGTTTCATAACATTCTGTCGTAGAAGGGTATAGTTATAACAGAATAACTCTATGATTAACAATTTTCCATGTTAAAAAATGGTAGGTTGAGGCGGAGTATGGGATGTGGTATCATCGTGTGTGAAGCAGGCAGTATTTACGTTTTGACTATGGGCAGTATATTGTTGCCTAATAATTTACAGGAAAAGTTATAATGCAATATGTTTTGGAATTCAAATATGATGAATACGCATTTTGTAGAAACATAAAGGTTGTATGTATTGTTGTGTTTACGTAAGCCTAATCGCGAAAACGTCACTTCTATATTTAGTGCCATGTAAATCGTGTACAGAATATGAAAAACGGCAAAGTAATTTACTGGGAATATCTTTTCAATTCTTCCATCAGTAGCTTTTGTTATGTTAAAAATTCGTGAATATGGTTTTGTTTTAAATTAAGGACAGCGGCCATGGTTTTAGATATTCAGTTATTGTAATTGATTTCGTTAAACGCCAACTTTAATGAAGGGTATACTTCCCATAACAATCAGAATATATTTTTCGTTTTTCTGATGAATCGGATATTAAACCAATTTTCTTATGCATGTGTTCAAACGGCCATCTAACTGAATATTTACGTTTTATTGTGGAGGGTAAATACTATGTTCAAGTGCATTGTGAACGTCGTTGCCATTTTTGTTTTGGAATAATGTGAGAAAAGTGTTAATGGTTTCAGTTGTGCTTATTCAGATACCATGAATTTGTTATTGATTTAAGTATTTAGTTGGAATTTAGTTCTCGGTCAGCTTTTTTGTTTTTGCTGTAATGAAATGAAATCTTGCGAAAATTGTTATTACGGAAAATGTTGTCCTGATTGAAATAACACAAACGCCCGTGTTGGTTTGCGCCCTAAAGTAATGTTTTGAATCAATGGACGTTTTTTGCGTAGGATTTTTAATTTTTAGTAAATCATCGCGAGAGTTATTTTTTAAAAATTATCTACCCTGTGGTTATTAGTAATTCTAAGTTTATAGTTCCTTCAACGATATGCTCGTGCCATTTTTTTATTCGTGAAATTTTACAATGCAATAAATTGCCACCCTCAGTGCATACTTTAATTTTTTATTGTTGACACCGAATTTTTTCTAGATTTTAAAAATTACTACAAATTTTGTCGCTATGGAGCGTCTACGAAAATTCGTTTCGATTTTTGTCGTTCGGCGCTTCACCTTCAAAAATTAATTCAATCCGGCCCACCTACGATTCTATTTAGGCTACCGATTGGCACGGAATAATTTATAAGTTTGGTGTGACGCGTGAATGGTCAGAGCCAATGCGAAAAATTTCATTTCGCGCCTTGTTCCTCCCCCCGTCGTTTCGCTTCGCGCTCTTGTGTGAATGATGATTTACACCTAGCGAGCAGAGATTTTTTCAGTGTATGTGATTTGCACAGCTTTTTTGAATTGCCTATTTTGAGCTTCTAGTGCCTTAGGATAACTTCTGATGATTCCTGATGACTGGACTACTGGGAAATGTCTATGTGAACATTTATGAAGCCGTAATATTTTTATTGCAAGTGGAAACTTCTTTCTCTCTTTTGCTGTGAGAAACAGACTTATGTAGACCTTGATATTTAAAATAATACTGTTTCGCTTTTATGTTTTATTGTATCGTCTACCTCAAAAATCTATACCATATAATGGGGTTCACACTAGAAAAGATGTGTCAAAAATGTTTCCTCATAAGTGATAAATAATTCCAGAAAATTAATTGAAAACTACGTACTTATATATCCTTTTCAGATTAAGCCATTTTAAAATTCACTGTTTAATGGCCAATGGCATATAGATTTTTTTATGCAAGTCATTAGCTGAGCTCAGTAATTTAATTTTGGGTACCTTTATGAGTTAATGAGACCATGGTATTGCTTTTAATCTTTACATATTATTACAGTAAAGATAAGGCTAATAAATAATTTTATTGGCAAATGTAGTAGGAATTATCATAGAATTATTCTCCATGTTTAATTAGAATAGTCGGTTTGCTTTTATAATTTTTTGTAAAATTATTTTAATGCAGTAAAACATTTTGGCCTGATGGAACCTCTATTATTTATTAGGTTTTTATTGTTATGATGGCACATTTTTTCAAACTTTCATACCATTAACATGAATCTCCCTCGATTGTTTGACTGCTCTTGCTTTTTGCATTGAAAATGTCTTTTTACTGACAAGCACAGCTTTTCATGACTGATATTATTCCACATAATCCAGTATTGTAGTTGTTGATTAACAATAAGAGAAAAGGAAAAGAGTGCTGCTCGTAATGGAAATGAAGTTAAGTATAATAAATGTGAACCACTGAGAAAAGACTCTTGTAGTATAGGTGTAAGGAGCTGTAAAGTGACAGACTCTTGGGAAATTGTAAAACCATCAAATTTTTCTATAATGACAGTATCAGAAGTGTCTTTAAATTCTCAGTTTTGGTTTAACCAAGAAAGAAGTGGAACTATGGTTGTATGCTGTATCTTGAGCCATTAACTTATTGTTGTCTAACCTTAATAAATGCCCACTTATGAATTTCCATTCTATGTATTTTTTAATTTATCCAAGTGGAAAATGTTACTATGGATTAATGAGCATACCCCTAGGTTCTGTTTACCCTTGTTTAAGCAGGAATCCTCTGTATTTAGTTCTGATAGTATAGGTGAATGAGTGGAGATGATATGCTTTCAATGATTTGTTGTTGAATTTTGTTAGTGAAAACCATTAACACATGTTAAACAATTTATTGATAAATATAAGGTGCAGCATGGGTAATATGTTCATTATAAATTAAAAATCAATAACATAGAACGTGAGTGATTGAATGAAAAGTTGTGAATGGTAAAACTTCACAGAAATATCACTCAATTGTGGCTTTGGAGTTAAAATGCTTGCCTTTGTATTTTTGTTACTTTAGATCACTGGAATCCTGGATTGACTTCTAGTCAAATTTTATAAATTGTGCAATTAGCATCATCTATAAAGGAAGTTTTTAGAAACCGAAGAAAATGTTAATGCAATGGTTTTGAGTAAGCCATTGTAACATGCTATAATTTAGTCATTTTTAGCCATTAACTATAAAATGAGCTCTCTTACGATAGAGAACTAAAAATTTCACATGGGCAAGGGACTTATCTAAAATTAGGAGTTATTATAAAGAATGCTCCTGAGAAACTTGGTTTGTGAGATCCCTGCTTCTTTATTACAGTAGTTCTATATTTAACTACTCTTGAGCATTATTAGTAATTTAACCGATAATGTAAAAAAGTATGTGCTTCAGAGTCAAAGAAACTTTGATTAGGCTTAATCCTACAAAGCGTAGCTTACATTTGAACTGAATAGGAGGGTATCTTAGTTTTCATTCTATGACATCCTGGAAATGTTAAATGGTATGCTTAAGTAGAAGAGAAACAAAATCAACACATTAGAATAGGCACCTTTAAAGTAGCCAGGATTACTTGTAAATACGAATAGAGTGGGGTAAATTTTTGTAAACTCTGAGAACTGTCTCCAACATGCAATGGTGTAATTCTGCCTGTTTGCACCAACATGGGCCAAACAAGAGCTTCAAGTATATTTTATGTGGCTCGGCTTGGTTTTGCCTGTTAAATGTGATTAATATTTGTTTGAAGAGCTTTGAATTTTAAGATTTCCTTCGTCATACTATTGGGTTGGTCAAAAAGTTCGTGCGTTTTCAAGTGATGGCGTTACTATCGCTTAAGAGGTTGTCCTTAAGGACCAAGGTAAAAACAAAAGTGATATTCGACAAGAGAACATTGTGACCAATAAACAATCAATTTGGGAATCAAAAAGTTTTTTGAAGTTATTTTTTGAAACCCCAAAATGAATGGAAATCAAGTGCATTTGCGTCATGTTATGCTTTCGATTTTAAAAATGGTCTAAATGCAAAATGCAGTAAAAAGGATTTTTGAAGTGTATGGAGAAGGTACCTTAGCCTTTCGAACATATCAGAAGTGGTTTAAGAGGTTCCGTCAGGGTAATTTAAACAGGGAAGACAGTCAGCGCTCTGGATGCCCATCAGATGTTGATGACAGCACAGTTTGGACTTGAATCGAAAACAACTCATGCATGACATCAAGAGAGATTGGAAAATTGCTGAAAATCTTGAAATCAAGTCTGCTGAGCCATCCTAAAAAAATGGGGATGATCAGTAAGTACAGTGTTTGGGTCTATGGCAAGAACTATATCCTCACTTCTAAAGATGTAAGGATATAGAAAATCACATAAAACAATTTTTTGACTCAAATGAAAAAATTCTACAAAGCTGAATCAGGAAACTACCAGGCAGATGGGAAGAGGTTATTAAACAGGGAGGAAAATATGTAATTGAATAAAAGCATTATTTTGCTTATGAATTCAAATTTGGTTTTTATTTAAAAAAAATGCACAAAATATTTGGCCAACCTGATATATGGTGTCTTAAATTATTTGTTTTAGATCAGGGGAGAAATAAAGTCAATGGTGTAGTAAATTTATAGTTAATTATTAATGATGCTTTAATTTTCATAATGCTTGGAGTTGGTAGC
The DNA here is from genome assembly GCA_028673005.1 of Tanypteryx hageni. Lineage (NCBI taxonomy): Eukaryota > Metazoa > Arthropoda > Insecta > Odonata > Petaluridae > Tanypteryx > Tanypteryx hageni. Next base: position 63,593,932 of record CM054120.1, on the reverse strand, counting down.
ATAGAAGAGGGAGACTAAAATGACAGTAGAATAAAAAAGGATACAAAACTTGACAATATTTAATCCATGTAAAATAAATGATAATTTTTGCTGTAAATGTTCTTATTAAATTTATATGTTATCCTTGCTGTTCAGAGGTATGATCAAATTTCAACAAAATACAGTCGTACCTCGTTTTGCACAAGCCAGTTTGAAGTGGATTCATTGTAGTGGGAAGGTGTTAAAAAAGCAAGGCAGCCAACAATTGCGGTGGCCCAACCACTAATGTATTGGAAATTCTATTTTTTACTGGCTTGTGGATTTTAGTATAATTGTCTTGGGATCTCCATAGAGGGCCAGAATGTGGCAAACCCATGCTATAAAAGAAACCCCAGCATGGCATACAGTTTCTATCACTCAATCAACACTTATTTTGGCGTTATTATTTCTAAAGAAAGGTGGCATTCCGAATAAAACTTATTCACTGATTTATTTAGGATTTCATTCATACAGGAAATATTTACATTTTTGCCTGAATATAATTTAGTTTTTTATATCATTTGAAAATCACTGATGAGATAAGTTAATGAAAAAATGTTAAGATTTGCATCTGATGTTGATGGATGCAAGCTGACAAAAAGCTGTTTTTTTCAGGTTAACGGAATATTATTATTAACATAGCACTTTAGTTTTTGTCAGTGGAAGCTATCCTCAATGACATAAGGACCCTGTTTCGCACAAATTTGCTTAGATCGAAAACATCAGGAACCTATTCGTCGTGCAAATCGAGGTATTGCTGTACTTAGATCAATTTTGCATTTTGTTGATTTAAATAAAATTAAATTTAAATAAATTATTCCTTGTGCTTCAAATAGTCTATTTAGCTTGAATAAATTGAATTTGGGGCCCCAGGGCTAGTGGGAGATTTTTGGAATTATGTTGGAATTGTTTATAGCAAACTGAATGATAGCATTCTTTTACTTTAAGCTTGTTAACTAGCATTCTGATGGTGAGATTTTAATAACTGCTAATTGTAAAGTAGTTGATTCCTCTGAAATAAATTTAGTTCCTGCTTCAACTTCACAGAATATTAATCAAGGCTTGTAAGTGTTTACTGTTCAGGTAGTGTATCATTTCATAGTGGAGGATTCAAGAACAAGTACTTAAAAAATACTTGTCTCAGGTATCTCCATAAGCCGCAACAAGGTTATCTAAATATGATCAAAACAAATAAATTTATACTTATAAAAGTCAAAAAGTCAAGACATCATTTCAGCGAAACTATCTTGGAAAATACCAAAGCAACATGCCAGCCAACAAAAGAATGTTATGATTGTAACATGATGGAAGAAACACATATAATGGATGTATAAAAAAAAGTTAGGCATACAGATTTGTGGAGATTTATAAAATACTGTACAATCATAGGTAGCCTAATATAGTACCGAGTTTAACAGGATAAATTATGGAAAGCGTAAAACGTATATTGGAGCTCCCCTGACTTACAAGTTGAAAGTGTTAAAAGTTTGCATGTTTTAAATAGAACATTGGAGTTAAATAATGATGGAGTTGATAGGAATTGAGTAAGGAATGTATATTGGAGGTTCAATCGTCAGGAAGAAAAAGGGATATTTCAATTGCTGTTATATTGAGTTATCATGTTAGTACACCGCATTTTGTTGATATTGCTGATTATATCTATGAAACACATATTAACCCAATAAATCAATAGAATATGGAGCAGCAACACAATGAAATTCTTTGTTACAAGTTCACAAAAACTGGTAATTCTCCTAACAGAAAGTAGCTCTGTTTCACTTTAAAATGACATAAATGGTGAAGCAATTTCTGCATTAATTATTGCTCTTTATAAGAAATTTTTTTCTTTGACCTTAGCTTAAGAATAAGGAAACGGTGCATTATTCCCTTTTCTGTAATTCCAAATGTACCATTGAATACCAAGTACTTTTTCATGGCATACTTTCCATGTTATAAAATGAAATCTTATGTACAAACAATGTCAAAATCTTGTATGTTTAAGTTTTAATCTTTACTGAATGTGCGTGCACACACAAAATGTAGGCACTGTTGGTGGGTGGGCATTTAAATTTGTACAATAAAAGTTAATGCTAATATATTGTTTAGAGTTGATAGCCTCTTTTATGACAGTGTACTAAAAGAAGATTATGGCTAACATGTGCAATAATGCAGAAGTTTTTCATACTAAAGACGGGCTCTTGGAAAAGGTTAGGAAGAATTTCCTTTTCCAAATAGTGTTTGCATCTAACTTGGTTCTTCAAATCTCCTAACACATCTAAAGAGGTGAATTTGTATGAACAGGAAAACTGATATGAAGGACTTCCTATTATATTTTTCTTGATCTACTGTCACAAAACTGGTATTTCAAGTTTTTTTTCTTTTATTTTTTCTCGATGGTCATCCTTGATTTCTCCTTCAAGGTCATGTGTTCCATGATGTCTTTCGTCTTTTTTAAGCAAGATTTGCCCTTCCATGTCCAAGTATGGTTTTACCCCACTGTGCAGTGTCTTCTCATCGTAGCAATAGGAATATTCTCTGGCCAATTATCCTTCGAAACTTCCTATCTTGATTTATCAGAGTCCAAAATCTAGACTATTTGATACACCCTTTCGGTAATCTTTCCTTATAACTGCTTTCTGAATCAGCAGAAAACACCATGGAGCGCATCTATTTACATAATAGTGTGTAGGAAGGGCTGCTTGGAAGAGAAATGTATGCGAGTACTAAAAGGCATAGAAGTCCTGTTTGGAAGGCGAAAGGAAATAGAAATCTGTAATACAAAAATGAGAGAAACGGTCAAATATCCAGACATTTTAGAGTCAAATTTGTTGTTGCATTTTTAAAACTATTCTGTTATTGCATCATTATTTTGTAATTAACATAAACTGTTAGATTACATTAGTGTTATTATCATAACTTGAGGTAGTTGCTGTTGTTTTGCCTTCATTGTAATTAGTTTTATATTTCAAACAATTTAGGTTTGTAATATATCATTAGTTAATTAGAAGAGATTTATTTGTTGAAGTATACTTGGCCATCATGATTCTAGATGATGCCCACAACCAATCCACATAGTTTTTATAGTATTACTAGTTAAATAGTCCATAGAAACGGGCTGGAATTTCTCGTAAATAAAACTAACATGTATACAAGTATAGAAGTTAGTTCATTTAGGTGATTTTTAAGTTTGTTCATCTGTTAAACATGCTCTTGCAGCAGATGATTTCTCTCAGCATTTTTTTTCAATAGTCATTTAATCATTAATATAAAACAGCTTGATGGATATCAGTTAAATATTTTCATCATAGGCTTCATTTTATTACCTTTTCTTCTTTTCATTACCTTTGCTTCTTTTCATTTATAAACATGAGAAATATAGCTGTCAATTCAAAATATAACAATCTCATTATTAAATGTGAAACGTATGTGAAATTGTATTTTTTCTTCATCTATCTGGGTTAATTTTCTCATCTTGACTCCTTGTTAGATTGTTGGTCTTCCCTTTCCATCGTAATACCTTTACTGATCAAGAAAATCATGAAGAGGATCATGAAATTTTCACTTTCCTCCAGCATTTTTTATTTGAGCATTAGTCTACTTGGTGTCCTCCATTAGAAATATCAGTTTGTTTACTAGAGATCCTGTGAGGTAAACTTTTATAAGGGGGTATATAGCCCTACTGCAAATCTCAAAGATAAAGATAAAACAACATGAGGCAATTTGATGCACAAAGAACTTGAAATGCCATTATACATGTGATTCTGCTTTAATCAACACCTTGTGCTAACACAGTTCTTTGCAGTAGTGTAACTGATAGTTGTAATAGTGGACAGAGTCTTTGTCAAATCATTATAGTAATGAAAAGGTTTGTGCCAATTATTTGAGGTTAATCATTTCCGATTTTCACCCTATTAGAAACTGAATGAATTGAATTCTAATTTATTTGGTATTATGAGAAATTTTTCAAACTTTTGAAAAGCAATGGGAAAGTCACTGAAAAAGGTTATTAATGAAGAAAATTTAAAGCAAGTATTAGGTAATGGCTCATGTAGAAGGTTCAGATGTTTTTGAAGAAATCGTATGTTGTGGAAGCAACAGCATTCCCATTTGTTGCCCATTATTGCAATTCTTAGAGCAGGATGATGTTCATTTGCTTTTTAAAAAATGATAACCCCCTCTCCAGCATTTTATGTGAAACTGTGCCTTTGATTCTTGCTACATTGATGGATGACACATGAATAGATTCTCATGCAAATGAGTGTTTCCTGGTGAAATGGCTCATTCAATGGAAGTGACAGAGTTTCATTCAGAGTCATGAAAGTTAAGGTTCTTCAAGGCAATGATCAATATTCCCGCTGAGCTTGGTGCTTGTGCTTGGTATGCAATTCTTCCTGTTCCATTTGCTCATATCCACTGTGATACCATATCATTGATTATCCATTGAAAGTGAAAAATATTTCTTAAGTAGAATAATTGTTTTCATTTTTCATTGCTTTAGGTTGGAGTTAAAGCTGAAGTGGTTATTGGGAGCATTCTTGAACCTCTTGAGTTGGAAATTGCTAAGTGTTTTGTGGAAATTAAATGATTAAATCTCATAGTGATAACCACACTGTTCGAATCTTAGCTTTAAAAATTTCATTTTAATGATGTGCATTAATGCGATAGAAGGAACCCCTTGGAAATAAAGTTGAATGAAATCCTCTCATTGGACAATTCATGAAAATTCTTCTCATTTTACATTGTATGTTTTTCTCACAAATGCTCTTGTATTTGCTACAATGAGAATGTGACACATTTATAAGAAATGAGCGATTGCGGTCATTGAAATTTTTGCTGTTATTTGGCTGCTTAGTCATGGTACAGTGAAGATAAGGCAGATGACCTCCTCAAGGTCATTTCTGAATGTTAATGATTTTAGTGCTCATCCAATGTGATAATGTCCATACTCAGTTTTTTGATATAATGAGAAAAGGAATAATTTTAAAGATAGTTCATTTCCCAAATTATTATCTTTGCAAAACATAAATCAGGGACTTCTTAACTTAAATTGTCAAATCCTTGCACAACTGAGAAAATTGTTTTGTGCCCTCTTGCATTGCATCTTGTTCATTTATTCATAATAAACAATACTAAAAATTGCCATATTACTTCAACTGTTATTCAGCCTTAAAAAATTATATTAACATAATGTCTTACAGCCTCAATGGCTAGAATAGATGGCTTCATTGTATGGCTATGAAAGTTAACTGGATAGTGAATATGTAAAATATATTGCACCCAGGGCCATCTCTAGGGGGGTGCCGGGCCCGGGACGATCAGCATTTGTGGGGCCCCTTAACAATCTAAAATCATCAAGGTATAATTTGTACACTGATAATATTTATAAAAAATATTGTATATTTTTAAATATGCATATTTTATTGTATAATTTAAATATACATATATTTCTTACTCTGTTTTTTAAATGAGGAATCGCTTCTGGAGTTCAAGAACAAAAACAAGTCCTTCGTTAGGAAAACCAACAATAATTTGATCATTTATGCCTGATACATTACATGAGGCCAACTTTATACTAAAGTAGAATAAAAGCTTTATTGCTCTGCTAACTTTCAGAAATACAACTTCCTTGACTTTCTTGCAGCAAACTCTGCCATCAGATCATTGTAATCCAAATGTGAGCTATTTCTATCTCGATAGACAGCATAGCCAATCCGCTCAGTCTTCCTTAGGACAATGCTGTCCTAAGGTAGTTCTTTATTATTTTAAGTTTCGAAAAACTTTGCTCCACTGATGCCACTGGGACCAGAATTGTTAACAAAATCCTATACACTATCTCTGTATTTGGGAAGGAACCATTTAATGACTCGAGAATTTGAAGGATTTCAAATGCACTTTTCATTCCTTGGGGATCAACTGTCTAAGCACATGCAATTCTAAGAAAAGGTCTGTACTGTCAATGTTGTGTGAATCTTTATCACTCAATATGTTATCCAAATTTATACACTTTTTCATTTCGTCTTCTGTTAATTTTGCTAGTTTTTAAATCATATAGGAAGCCGAAATTACCTGTGTTCTCTTCCATTTGTTTGAAACGCATTGTCAGTGAAATGAGAGCCTGATCTACAATGACAAAAGTAGCTAGTTTCAAAAGCTTTTTCAACCAAACACCATGAGTGTTGTCCACGCGTAGCATCAATCTTCATTTTGCTGCTTAGTGCAGAACCCCTTTTAATGCTGGGCCCGGGGTGACCACCCCGATTCGCCGTACCCTAGGGATGGCCCTGATTGCACCTCACCTTCCTTGCCAACTGTGCCCTCCCACCAGTTGATAAAGTTTGGTAATCACTAGCTTAAATTGCTCATGTTAGGTTGTATAAATTTTCCTCTCATCATTATCTTGGGTAACTACTGTAGGGAACATGATGTGGTATGTGGAATGTTTGGAGTTAGAAAAGTGATCCACACACTCGAAAAGATTGGGTACCACTGATCTAATATAGATCAAAAACAGCAAATCACCTTAACCCTTTCAGTGTCATACTCAAGCATTGTAGCTGCCTGCACTGTCTTAAAAGAAGATTTGAATGTAATGCAAGCCCGAGTATGTACTCAGGGTGAAATTGAAGGGGATAAAATTTGACATCCTATTTTGAATAGATGGCAGGGCAAGTTTTGGCTTTTGACATTCTGAAATGCTATAGGTGGTAGTATTAAGTAGTGATTTAGTTTTTACTTTTCTCAGGTATGAAAAAACGTCTAAAATATAGGAGTTCATATTCATTTGATCATTTTTATCAGTATTAATCCTTAATTTTGTGGCTCCCATAACTTGAAAGGAATGCGTGAAGGAGGCAGTAAAATAAACCCTTGTCCAATGCAGGTTTCCCTAATAACAATTTGTTTACACGTGTCTAACTAAATTTAAGTTATTTACCTAACAAAATTTAATTAGATTCTGTTCTAAAATTGAGTTCCCATTGCATTTTACATATGCAAAGCATCATTTTTGACTCCTGAATCTGCTCATGCATACTCATCATTGAAGTTAGATGCCTATTATCCCTCAACATTTAACCCCTTAACCTCTTCACTCATTACTGCCCATAAACACAAGTGCATCATCATAATCATTCTGTAGCAATACAGTACAACAAAATACATTTACCTATTTTCACTATTTTATGTTATCATTTTGACGGCCTCGGCAGAGGGGTTGGTAGCGCGTCTGGCTCCCAATGCTAGGGTCGCGGGTTTGAGTCCCGCCTTGGCCATGGTTGTGTCGTCTATTGTTACTGTTTCCACTGTAAAATGGCTGCCAGAGCTGTATGTTGAATTACTGAATAAATAAAAATCATCTTTTGTACATGCATTTTACATTCATATTGTCTCTGGTGTGGGAGTCGACTACGTGAGACAAAAATCTGAAATGCCACTCCAGACCATGACAATTAAGTACTGTTTACAGTGCATTAGTGCTGCCTGTGGTCAGGTAACACAGCATGCCTTAGCATAGTTAGTTTCACCTGACAAATTACCCCAAGTTCTTACCAAATTATCCTTGGCAACATATAAAATGAAAAATATAGAACCACCATTCTTTTTCTTTTTAAATGCAATAATTAGTATCAGATGAAACTGGAACTGCTTCATGATTGAAACTAGAAAAATGTGAAGTTGCATCAAGTGAGTTTTTATTAAAACTCCAAGTTTCATTTTTGGCTAATATCATAAATGAAAGGTTTTCAGAATTTTGCATGGATTCTCATTAGTCTTCATCCACCAAAGTTCACTGACTGTTTAATGAAGAAACTTGCAGTGTCTGTTCAATAATTAGAAAGGAAGGACTACTCAAGTTGTATTTTATTCATGAGGAGTTGAAAAATGATTACCCCGCCATGCTAACTTAGGACCTGATAGTCTGCTTGGGTGAGGTAATAGGATATCCCATTTTATTTACTGCAGTCAGTTGAAGAGTGCCATTTGTGGTGGCAATCAAGCAGCATTGCCAAATATAGCTTGAAAGGAAAAAGATTTGAGATAAGCATTGTGATGAGTGATGAGACAACAACTAGAAAACAACTTATAACCTTCTTTATAATTTTTTTCATAAATTAAAAAAACTTGATGCATAATTAAGGATGACCTTGTTACAAAATTACATAACTGCAATTTTAATACTCAATAAGTATATTTATTGGTTAACATATAGTTGTTTTAATGCATTTAACATCTATCGAAACAAAGTATTGGCAACAGCAAAAGTAAATTTTTTAAGGGTAAACTTTATTATTTTACTGACTAATTTAAAAATAAATTTGAAAACTTTAGTGTTTTTGCATTGCATTGTCTAGTTCCTTTGGATTTAAACAAATTATGGAGCTTGTTTACTTGCTTGTGCTTGGAGAAACTTTGAATCCTATTTCAATGAAGTTTTTTTAAATGTTTCTTTTAAAAACTTTTATGCTCTCTAATGCGGTGGTATTCAGCTGGGTGTACATTTATCCTTGGGAATGCTGAAAGTTTTTAAGAGGTACTGTAAAATATTAGAGATAATAATTTTTTCCTTACAGCAGCATTAATGCATGATTTCAGAATGAAAATTTGCAATGATACAACTACACAGCATTTTAAAGCATTTTTACCAACAACGATATGTTGGATTATAAATGTTATCTTTAATATTTTGTGTACCACTTTGAAACAGTGTTTGGAAGTAGCATAATGTTACCAGCCATTCAACAATAATTTATATTTATAAATTCGAGTTGTTTTTTAGTAAAACTTTTTCATTTGGTTGTTATACATAACTGTGGCTTTAAAAAATATCGGGGTCATGTGAAAATGGTTAAAGAGATATGCCAACTAAAAACTTTGAATACCACTGCACTAATGAATGTATGGATGATTATACAAAAGAGACTACTTTGGAATGATGCTCTTAGCTGAGATAGCCCAAGAGAAATCTGTGATGTTTTTTATGTTCTAGCAGTCATAGTATGACCACATGCATTCCTATCACAATGAAAGGTACTAAAATTGAGGAAACCATTGAAGTTACTATTCCTTTATTAGACTTAGAGGATGACCATCTATTATTAAATATCATGGGAGGGAACGAGCTGATTAGATTTCATCAGGTGCCTACAATTCATTCCAAAGTTGCATAGAATTCTTCTTTATTTTAGCTGCTTGAATGTTGTATATCTTAAAGGCTATTTGTTTTACTCTGTCAAGATGTGATTGTTACAGCTATTAAATTTGATTGATAGTTCTGAATTCATTTTCTTGTTTATGTTCATGAATCTATTATAAATGCTCGATTTCTTTTTGCTTCACCTTGTTTTACCAATATTTTTCATCATTCATTTGGAGTTTGTGTCGCTTAAGCATTTATTTACTAAATACAAAAATATTTTATTTTCTCAAAAGAATTTTTCTTTAATTTTATCTTTGACACAACATTTGTCTCTTGCTTGCATGTTATTATTAATGTTTGCATGCTAAGCAAAGTTGATGTACAATGATGGTTGCGATATTTATTCTTTAGAAGTCATTATGGTAAAATAATTTGCTGGTATTATAGATAAAATGCTTAAATCACACTTGTCTTGCTGCTAAAAGCTTTTGTAGCTTTCCTGAAGAATATGCTATATGTAGTGCTTTTACAAATCTCGGATGCTTAATTTAGATGGTGTGGTAGTTTTAGTCTACAAATTTTATAATTACAGCATAAATGTCTAAACATAAGAATTGTTTCATTATTTAATGTAGTATCTTAAAATCTAGCAATGATAATTCAACTATGTTCTTATCCATTTGTTTATATTTCATTTTTGTTAATTTTATGTTTTTATTTACATGAAATATAAGCTTACTTGTAACTTTTAGGATTGAGTTTATATGAGAGCAAGATATTGGATAGCAGCAAAGTTGCTTCTTCTTTAAGAGTAACTAAGCTCAGATTGGGTGTTATTGACAAGTCTCCACTCCAAGCCTTAAAAAAAATTGAAAAGTGTTGAAATTCAATTTATTCTTTTACTTCAGAATTTCTTCATGTATTTTTTGTGGAAGATATTCGAGGAAATAGAAATCAGTTTGAATTCTTGGATAGAATACTATCTAACAAAATCTATCATGCAACAGACCAAGTTCTTGGATTTGTTTAAATTATGTATCCAATATCTTAATCCAATAAACTGTTTTAAGGTACAAAGCCACCTTAATAAAAGTTTAAATAATGGATTGCATTAATGAAAAGTTGAAATGTAGTTCTTTTCCAGAGTAACAATGGTCCTATTTAATTAATTTTCTTTATTCAAGATTCATGGAATATGACTCCAGTGCTCGCTCACTGCCTTGTAACACATAGGGTGGCAGAAAGGGACAATAAATGAAGCCATTCCAGATTATCTGGCTATGGGGCCATGACTTTGAAGAGATTAAATAATTCTATTTTGTTGGACCGGGAACAAAGACTTACCTAAGAAGATTATCTCAAAAATTCACGCCTGTTATTAAATTATCAAAGCATAAGTGACATATTTTAATCATTTGTGATTTGTAGCGCTATTTAATGAGGAGATGTCATCTTAGGAACTCTTCATATAGATCTGACATCTATACCCACAAAAGGAAATGATATACATCACAAGATCGAAATAACGATGAAAATTTCTTATCATTGCTAATAATAATGTATAATAAAAAATTTCAAGAGAATATAATCAGCTGTGTTCAAGCTGTTACAAACAAGTGAAAACTGGTGCACCTTTTGGAAACTACTCTCCTTTGTAAATGAGGTGCGCATGTAATGAACCCATTGATTGCTTTGGTTAATCCATGGAAATTGAAATGGTGAAGTCTCCATTTTTTACCTTGTGTTGTGTTTACACTATGTTAAGAAATAATTTGTAATATTTTAATGAAAAATTTACTTGAAATTTTGGCGGTTATTTTATATTGTAATAATTAGACCAAGAGAGAGATTTTAATTTATTTTTAAATTATGCTTTATTAGTATAAATATATTTGTGAAAATTATTTATATTTATCTTAAAGAAACCTTCATTCTGAAATGTTTGAAGTGGTTTATACAAGATTTGGCAAAATGGCTAAGTTTTAGCTGATATTCACTATCACAAGGCTTTATTGTGAAAGCATTTTGTGCAAGTATTTAGCTTAAATGCATTTTGCATTTTAAATTAGATGTTGTGTTCCATGTTTGATGTCATTCATTGCCTTCAAATTATATATTGTATGTGGCTTTAGGACCTAAATTCTTGGGAAATAAATTTGATATGAAAAATATTAACCTATTAGGAGTTATATTGTTAAGGATTAATGGCATTATAATTTGGTGTTTTGTTTTCTGTATTTTAAATGTTAATTTTTGATCCTGTTATAAACCATTGTCAGACCAATAAATGGTGTAAGCAAATCAATTAGCTGATTTATACTTAATGTAATTTAGTATTTTACTTTTACCATTTTAAATATTTTAATAAACACTGATAATTTTCTTATTCTAGCATGTGAGATTACATTTTAGGTATTAATTAATACTTTTTTATTCGATTAGATTAAATTGTCTAATTTCTGTTAAAATTAAAATTTAAAATATTTTGCATGGTACACACGTTCACTTGTATTGTAATACCTCACATTTATGTATTGCACATGTGTACTTGTTACTTAATTTCACTATACGTAATGCTATTTTTTTAAAACTTCTGCACTCTGAAAATTGGAAAATCATTATTTGGGGTAATAGATTATTTCAATTTTATATAGAAATAACTTAACGTTGATTTACTAATTTTTCAAATAAGTTTAATAGCACTTTATTTTTGGTTAATCTCATCTTGAATCTCATTACAGTTATAATTAAAGCATGCAACGCTTACTAAAGTAAAAATATTGCACAATTAATATTGCTTTTTGTTTTGGAATTGTTTTTGTGGGAGAACATTAATTATCATCTACAGTAACAATATTCATTAATATTTTCTGCATAGCATTAACTTAAGAATTATTCCGTATTGACTATAGAGTATTTTGTTATTAAATTCCGTATTTCATTAAAACTTTTACTAATATCATTGGTTTTTGCATGTGTAAATTCAAAAATGAATTGTCGAGCTCAGCCAATGACTTTTACCAAATTAATAGTTCAGGTAGCTCCAGAAGTATAATGGCCCTAAGAGATATCTATATGTTATAAATGCATGACATTTTAGTTTTCTACGTTTATGGTTTAAAAAATTTTAAATCCATAGTGAGTCACATCACTTAATGTGCGCTTTTTTCAACCCTAAAAAATTTGCCATTTTGAAATCTTTTTCATGCCGCACATTCAGGAATAGAAAATGTTTTTAGTTAACCAGGAAACCTACTGGATTTTATAAGATATATAATCTTTTAAATCTTATTAGCCAAAATACGGTTTAGTTATGCGCATTTGTTCAACTGTTTTGTGGCTATAGGAGTTACCTAGAAAGGGGGTCGGTGACATTTTCTACATGACGAGCCAAATTAGAGGTGAATGCTTTTAGAAAGCCGCATCAGATGTTGCGAATACTTAGGCGGCCCGGATTAGAGTTTTAATCAGAGATTCTATGATGCAAACAAGTTCAAATGTTAACATATCAACATTTGGAGTTTTCTGACAATAATTTTGATTTGCAAGTATGAAATTGTCTGTGATGAATTTCATCATATCTTCGTGGGCTGAATAAAATGCTCTCAGGGGCCGCATGCGGGCCAAAGATTCTTGACCCCTGACCTAAATCATTTTTCACGCATATGTAAAATGTCGTAAGGTGACAGTTAATCGAACCATATAAAGGGAATACTTTTTTGTTAATCCATGTTTTTGTATGCCACCATTCTTTGTAGTAGATATTTTGTGCCAGTGTTCATGCTGTAATATGGTGCTAACTTAAAACTGTATATGAAAACTTGAAGAATTACTAGAGTGCTGCATGTGAAGACCTGGTTCTAAATTTTCATATTCACCAGTTGAGCGCCGAAAAGCACCTCACACCATATTTCGTTTTTAGGAAATAGAATTAGCTCATCCTGAAAGGTGATCTTAGATCTGATAATAGCCACCTTGTGAAGGAATTGCTTAATTCCAAATCATTTTGAAAGCTGGCATAGTTGATTGGAATCACATGTCATTTAAATGAGTTTCATATGAAATTACGATGAAAAATTCTAATTTAATTATAATTCCGAGAGCCCAAGCCACTATTACCTAATTTGAAATTTCGGTTGGTGGAATATATTTTCCCTTATTTTTTCAAGGTTCCGTTTATGGTCTTATGAATTTTGTTCGCCAACACGAGAAACTTAATTTTCCAGCCCAGTAATGGTCTGTATCAAAGATGTATTTAGTGGCATTAGAATTTTGGAACAATGTAATTTGTGGTCGCCTTGTTAAATATTTTGCACATCAAATATACATGTCTTTGTTTGGGTTTTTGTTCACCTTGCAGCTACAGTAATTAATTTAGATTTAATTGTTAATAAGAGCGCTCTTCCACGGTGAATGTTCAAACTTACATTTGTTTTAAAATTTAGAATTACAACTAACCTCCTCACATTTTGTTAGTTTTTCAACCTTTATTTAGATCAATTTTTATTGTATTCTTCCAGAAAAATGCATGGTGATTCACTTCACTTCCCTTGAAACTCAAAATCCATTTAGTTGGCACCCCTTTTAGGAGTGTCTGGTACCATGCTTTGAATGGTCATTGATGATGTCACTGGGTTGATTTTGGACTGAAAAATTGCTAAAGCTTCGGATTAATTATTTTGCTGGGTCATTGATGTCGACACAAAGTTGGTCAATTAGGATTTAAAATTTTCACAGCTTTATGATAATCATTGGAGAGAAAGGCTAGTTTGAGTGCACAACATGGTGGACGTGATTCTTTGTCGTTTTCAAAATCAATATTCCTCAATATTTTAATGCAGTTTTGTCGAAATAGTGTTAATTGGAGTAGTAATGAAGATAAGACATGGGGGAAAAGAAGAATAGCTGCTGATCAAGTTATCCCATCAAAAGTAAGTATTTACTATTTTTATTTGCAGCTGTGTTAGTGGTAAATGTGAGCCAATTTTTTAAAAACGTTCCCTATTAGTCTAGGTCTAAGATAGACTGACTGACTTTTGTCTCATAGGATGTGTTTAAGATCCAGTCTAACCTTGGTAAATCGACCATCCAGGGAAGATAAAAATAATTAAAATTGTAGAATTTAAGGTGTATGAATACTTATTGTATGAAATGTACTTATTCTTCGAATAATCGAAAATTTGTTTTATAGAGGCATGACTCATTATTTTCTTTCTCCCATTTTTACTTTTTCCCTACGTAGTATAGGGGAAAGTACCTGTTGTTTTCAAGAAAAATCGATTACGAGATTTCAACGGAAATACACGTTTTGAGGTTCCCTGAACACGTTTCGGCTATTTTCTTGATGTCTGTGTGTGTTTTTTTGTTGGTGCTTTAACTCAAAAACTATTAATCAGGTCAACGCGAAATTTTATATTTAACATTTTTATGAAAGTCACAAGAGTTGTTTAGTTTTTGGTAAAAATCGGTCAACCGGAAGTGGGTGTATACTCGTCACATCCGTTATTTTGCAATATTTGCTTTAATATTTGATGTATGTAAAAACGTATTGGAATAAAAGTTGTAGGAAATTTAATTCTCTGCAAACTTTGTTTAAAACATTTTCCCATATAATGCATTGTTTAAGAGATAACTTAAAAACTAAATTTTATAGCTGCCACAAGCACACCACCTACCGGCGACTGTTGTAAACACTTTACCTACGCTATTTGTGAACACTTGACGTATTTGGAATTTTTAGAAATATTACAGGTATGGAGAAAGTCATATGTTGGCCACATCAGATTTTTAATTATTAAGAATCTCATCTCTTATTTTGTTAATTAGTGTTTGGAATTCAACCATATTTTATGAATATTTGAGCCCACTAGGTCGCTCTTTTATGATTGTCCTAGGGTTGTGATACTTGAAGGAAATGTCCTTTGTCGTTTATTAGTAAGATAAAGCTTATCAAGTATCACTCGGTTAGGGAAGTTTTTTTTTTCAGAACGTTAATATTTAAAAAAGCGGATATGCTCTCGTATATCCTTGTTCACTAACTATAACTATATTAAAAAACGGTTTGGTCTAACATACTCTCGTCTGTAGTGACTAGAAATTTATCTCTATTTACTTTCTCTATCCGATAATACGCATAAAACGTTATTACAAAGTGGTTCCTTCTCATTTGTTGTTATGTACACGGTTACCTCAAAAAGCAACTTGTACCAAAACTTAAAATTCCGTGCAGCTTATGCATTTGCGTTGCTGGTTTGAACCGTGATTCATCTTAAGGGAGGGGCCGGCAACCTATCCAAAAAGAGCGCCCCCTTTTTCAAAATGACTATAAAATCCCACATGAGAATTCCCAGTGCAGGTGAATGAGATGTACTTATTAAAAGTATCAATTAATATTTAATCAGGTTTTTCTTTTAAAAAAACACCTTGTTTCCTCACTGTGAAGTAAATGTTAATGGAAGATATTCGCGAACATTTCCTCTATCCTATTTAATATCTTACGCATTTCGATTAACACCACCATCTTCTTTTCTCGTTCCTTGTTCGATTCAGAGGGCCCAGGATGTGATGAGGTTTCGCCTGTCCAATACATTTAATATATATAAATATAAAGACATTTCCCCTTTCTAGCAATGAAGCGGGGCAAATGAGCATTTGATATGTTAGGGCTTTGAGGCGGAAGGAGCAAACTTAGCCATTATTCAAACTATATACTTACGTCAACGAGTGACCGCAGGAAAGGATGGAAGTAGATTATTTTTAGGATTGAAAGGAAGCAATACGAGAAGATAAAACGAACTTGTTAGTTATGAGGGTTCGGAACTCCGTAGTGCGAGGGTTCCCCAACTACGGCCCGCGAGCCACATCCGGCCCTCTCAGTGATTTCATCCGGCCCACTTCAACTTATGAGACATGCACATTCGTATCTGTACCAACAGAAGGGACATTAGATACCATTTCTGAAATTATTGTTTCCGAGTACGTGGATGCAGTATACTTGTAATATAGGTTTGTCACATATTACATATTGAAAACGTTTTCAAGATTAGCTATTTTAAATTTAAACCCGGCCCGATTCACCCTTAGAAAGGTCATATGTGGCCCGCACAGCGGCGTGTGCCTCATGCAGCACTTTACCTAAAACCTTCGTTGGCCCCCTGCTGTAGTGGATCGATGAAAAAGAGAGAGCAAGGCTGAGGAATTTTGTCTACCGTAAGAGGACAGAAAATGTCACATTTTTGTTAATAGAACGGACTGACGGTAACTAATACGTGGTTTTAATATCATGATATGCTAAGAGGTAACTTCGAAGGAAATCAAGGACCCAAGAAGAGTTGATAAAAAAAGTAGGAGGCGAGAGTGGTTAATACAGAAATGGAAATACCGATGAGTCAAGAGATAAATAACAAGTTTAAAATAGAGAAATGTGGCAAAACGGAAAATATGATCACCTGGAGGAACTTCAGAAATTAGACCGTAAGAAAAAAGTGGAAAAGTTAACAACAACAAGAAAGGAAATAAGTTAGTCTCCAGGGCTGGCCCGAGATAAAGGAAGACACGAGGCGCCTATGGACGTCTTAGGGGCGCTTTCCCGACTCCTTACGTTCCTATACATTAATTGCAAGTAAATAAATGTTGGATAGCAATTTATATCACGGAAGAGGCTGGCTGGAAACTGTTTGGCATTCCTTAAATCTCTTCATTGTGAATAATTAAAAAAAAAATATACCATGTTAATGGACAAGGTCGAGACTTCGTGGAATTCCACAATAAAACCAAAATAAACCATGAAAAATATTTGTATTAACTTTGGCTAATGTGTGTAATTAGCCAAAGTAACAAAATATTTTTCATATTGTTTATTTTGGTTTTAAATAAATATACGTTTCAAATGTCTTCATATGAACTTCGATAATATTGTCCGGGACACCAGAATACCTCGGGCCGCTCATGTTGATCACAGTAAATTTCAAAAAAGGTAAAATTTTAACCTAGCCAGAAGATGTATCGAAAATATTGAGGAATCGTACGGAAAAAGTCAGAAGCCAAAACTAAGATTGAAAAGGAGGGAAATGTGGGACTAGGAATAATAGGATAGTAAGTCTAAAATGCAGTAGGAGGTGATAAAACCCCAGTAGAATTGTTAAAAAAATTAAGGGGTGAGGGAAAAGGTTTTTTTATAAACTGTCATAGAATTTATGAAGTGTGGCCAAAGGAATTCTGATAATTTTGTTTCCTTTGAAGAGAATAAACGAACTGAAAGCCAATGTTATGAAGCAATCGGCTTAATTTTTTGTACAGCTAAAGTAATTCACAGGATTTCGAACGGATGTTCAAATGATCCAGTTCGGTCTGTGGAAGGGGCGAGGAACTAGAGACGCCATAGGGGTGATGTGCTTGAGTAGAAAGAAATTTCATATACATATATATTTTTTATGCATCGTCGATTTCGAAAGGATTTTCTGGTCGGATTTTATGGCCTGAGCTAATGGAAATTTAGGAAAAGAGGAGTAGGCGTTTAATCAAAAATCTGTAGATGGAAAGGCTGCATAGGTCGATGGAAGAGGGAAAAACATTGGTGACACTATGAAGATGAATGGGAGATGACTGCCCCCTCTCAACAGCACTGTTCATTATTTACGCTGAAGGCACGGTAAAAGAGGGATAGAAAAATGCGAATAAAAGGCAAAAGCGGTTGGTAGCTTACTCAAAACCGAGTTGCAGATGCAAAGAATTTACGAGTTATTCAGAAAAGGTTCTGCAGATGTTACTCAACTCTTTAAATGAAAAGACAAAGGTATTGATATGAAAATTAATAGGATAAACAAATGTCCTTAGATTTTCCGAGAGAGGAAAATCACAGGTAAATGTTAGTCAAGAGGCGAGGCAAGAACGGGTGATACATTATACTTCTTTATGTATTGTTTGGATTTAGGATCGCGAGAGTATCAAGTAACGGTAAAGAATAGGAAGAGCAAGAGTCATCATGAGAGACGAGTTAATGACCGAGTCGAATACAGACGTTTAAAGGTGATTAGTGAAAACTGTATAAAGAGAGCATTATATGGGTGTGAGATGTTGGCTATGAGGAAAAGATTTTCGCAGATTAGTGGCTTTTGAGACGTGGGTTGGGCGGAGACTAGCGATAATTAGTAGGACTGAGAGAGAAACAAATGTTTTAAATGCGCTAATGGAAGAGAGTAGCTTAATTAGAGCAATAATGGAGAGAAAGAAGGGATTGGTGGGTCATATTTTGAGAGTCGAAAGATTTGATAGAAGGGATGGTGCTAGGAAAGAGCCCAAGAGATTATGAGAGAATGGAATACTAAATAGTTTAAAAGGAGACTGTGGTCATAAGGAGAATTATTAAAAAGAGAAGAACATTGGATGGAACGGATTTGTTTGGGTGAGTTTAAAATTTACCGAAATGATAGTCACCTCCGTTTATGTCACGATAGTGTATTTCGTAGCAGGCATTTTGTCCGAGATGAAGAATTATGTACTTTCGCGGACCTGCTCTAAGGCATGCGCTTCTTCCCAGATTTTTCCTCTAAATCAACTAGTACTCGCGGCCTAATCCTAATCAAACAATTGCACGCTAAAAATGTTAATTGGAATTAATGTCTCAAAATCTGACGACGCACATCACAATTTATAGTGGTTTTGTCTGCCGCGCTATCTCCTCTTAAACGAAAGCAGCTAGAGACTTCGTTGTTTTTGCCAATCGATTTAGTATTCCGTCTCGTTGCGCACGTTTTCTTGTGGAGGTTCTAGTTATATTATTATTTCAGACTAAACACTAGTACGACTAAATTTTAATTTTCTGAAATAACTTTTTTTTAACTCCATTTACTGTCTCCTTATTTATTAAGAAATGATCAGAGGAAAATTCATGATAAAAATAATTGAATTGCTATAAAATGGTTTCACGATTTATTGCTGTTCCGGGAAGCGGAATAAAAGCGGTACATGTAGATCTGAAAAATCTTGCTAACTGTATTCATGCAACACGACTTTACCTTCTAATTAAATAATTTTGCAACGACACCTTTGTATAAACATCAATAATTTTTCATGCTGCGGTAACTGATATATATATATATTATTGAAAGTCTCGCAGTTTGAAATTAAATGTTCCAAGGCTTACTAACTTACCATTATGGAGGGATAATGTAGTTTTCGATTACAGTCCAACCCCGATTTAACGCCACCGTCTGTCCATCACTGACATTGGTATTAAACCGATGGTGGCGGTAAATCGAGGTATGTAATCATAAGATGGAATTTCTGTTCACACCGATTCAAGGTTGTATGCAGGGTTGGGACTATATAGGAGGGGAGGGGGCGCTAAATCGGTCTTTGACTGTAGTAATACAAAGTTTATTCAGCAGTGTGTGCAGTTCGTATCATTTTTAGTTCATATTATACCCACTCTCTCGTATCGCGACGAATTTAAATTCATTTTTCGGCCAATTTTCCGGACTGACGATTTAGAGTCGGTCGCGAGAGATTATTTGAAAACCGCAGACATCTTCCTGATCTGAACATTATCCTCGGCAAAGTCTAGCGGCAAACAGAGAAGCAACTCAGCACTCAAAAGTTGAGGTTTTTCCCCCTCTTTATCAACCGCGACGACCTCCTCGGTTTGCCTCCTGATTTGCAGACATCACCTTGACGCCGCCTGGCTTTGGAGACCGTTTATCGAATCTGCCATTGTATTTCCTCTTAGTTTCTTTGTAGCGGCGCCTGCTCCTTCGGGATCCCATATCTAATTTTCTAACGCGGACTTTGTATACGCCGAGATAGCGCGTGACGTATCGTCTTTTTTACTGGCTGACTTATTTCATTGGCTTCAGAGTCTCGAGGAAGTTTTTGGTGTCGATAGATGCGTTTTGGATATAGTCGCCGCGGCGTTCAGTTGGTGACAGTTAATAGAAGGAGATGGATCATTGTGTCCGTGAGAGGCACTAAAGCTATCCAACGGCTGCCTTGCAGATCGAGGAGAAAATGAAGATGAGGAGATTGTTTTTGAGGTTTTTTTCCAAGGACGATTCGCGAACGAGACACAAAGATAAATTTTCTTGGTGAGTATCTTTCATTGCTAAACATAGATGCCGTCGTCTCGCGAACGGTAAGTAACTAATTTAAGGAACCGATCTATGAAAAAATTGTAACTGAAAATCTCATGCGAGATACGTTTTATGTGATCAAAATGACAAAGAGGATTATGGATGTGGGATGAAGTGGCGGTGGTAAGTCGTATTGGCGATGGATATCATCGATCTACGTAAAAAATTGAAATCCTCTGAATGTAACGGAGGACTATTTCGCGTAGGATAAAGTGACCAGCCGTGCTGATTCATTCAGTACTGTACTGCTTTTGACGATATTGTACCGTTCGATTTTCTGCACTGATTTGCGAATATTATAATTATTTGTTTTGGTATATTACCTTAATACGGTTACGTAGCTCATTTTGGGGTATTTTGACACCCTCAATTTCTGTCAATCTCATTTTAAACGCTGTTTTCATAACAATTTAAATAGTTTAAAACGGCACTGATTCATTGAACTTTTAGCAAACAATATTCGTAAAAAAATAATGCATATATTTAGATTTACGCAGCTCACTTATTGTTAAAAGTGTTTTGATCTCCCTCCTGATTTCTGCCGTTCTAATTTTCAACTCTGTTTTCATACCAATTTAAGTACCTTAAAACGCCAGTGATTTATTGAACTTTTAGCAAACAGTATTCGTAAAAATAATGCATATTTTGAGATAGATTTCATCAATGATCCTGGAACTTGTAGCGACAGAATTTTGTACTCATCATTTTGGCAGCATTCCCGATTTTGCCGCTTTCATTGGAAAAAATGCCATGTCTATTGATCTGGGCTCGGAAAAAAATCGGAGCTAGTTGTATTTAGATAAAGGATCGGATTCTTTGCAAAAAAGTTCGCATTTTTTACCAAGGATCGTAATCTCCTGCCACATACCAATATTATTCACTTGTAGGCCATCACTTAACGTGGTCGTAAGGTATTTTGCTTTCGTCTGTCCCATGTAAGCGGTTACGCACGAAGCGTGCGCTACATATGTAAATAATAAGTTTTTTCCTCATCCATGCGTTTTATTTTACCTCCCAAACACGCCGGCCTGATTCTTAGCCGTTTTCTTTTATCTGTAACTCGCGATTCACCGATACTTCCTTGTTAGATTTATACGTCATACTTATCACGACGCCATATAAAGCGGATGATTTTTCGGTGAATTTGTTTTTTTTTGCGCGTTAATGTACACTTATTTCGCAATTGATAGTTATGTTTATTGTTAACGGTCCTTAAAAATGGTTTTTTGAAGGACGGTATTTTTCTCATGATTCCGCCGTAAATATTATGCCAAATTATATTTCGTTTCTTCGTCTTTCCATTCGAACCTTTTAATTTTTTCGAGAAATATTGTCAATTTTTATGGCTCATTCATGCAACTGTTTTAATAAATGCGGAATAACGAACTCGGGAAAGAGGCCATGGCCAATCCTCGATGATGATTTTAAAGAGGTTATCCGTCGAGACAAGTTTATCATTGACTTATTATGCCATTATTTGTGTATACAGAGAGAGTGGTTAGATTTCCGTGTATTTCTCTAATTTATCGTCAAGGTTTCATCGCTGGGGATTCTTGCAATAATTTTTATCACATTTATTCAATTTGAGAAGGAAAAGACTACGTGGCGGCTGTTGGTACAGGGAATTCGCAAGACTCGATCAGGAAGATATTGGGCAAAAGTGGGAAATTTTATAATTTATAATTCGCAGATTTTCCAACAAATTTCTGTTTAGTTTTTGAGGGTGATCATTACTGCAATATAGAAGAATATGTTTACAGGAAGACACGCCTCAATGAGTTTAACAAATCGAATTCACTGTCCCCAATACATAGGAAGGCACGATCACAGATTTAAAATTCACTCTCTGGCTCAAAAACCCAACATAAGCAAATACTTACTGCTTTTTAAAAAGAGGAATACTAGTATGGAACAGTTTACCCCAGGTAATTTTTGACCCTTTGCCTTCTAGTCTAAATTCTTTTAAGAGCAGACGGGAAAAACCGTGTAGTATATGTAATCGATTTTTTTGCTTAACTTAATGTAGAAAATGTAACCCTGTATTGAAAACCCTATTGAGATTATGTGGTCTAGTCCACATGAGCACTGTTATAGTTATAATTCTTTTATAGATTGCGGTAGATATAATATTTTAAATACATGTAGCGTTGCCACCTGGCTAGTAGAAAACTTGCAACAAATGTAAATAATAATAATATATTATTGTAATACTGTGGGTTGCACATTACTCCGCCGCTATCGTAGCTTTGCATTCGCGCAATTTACATCTGTCTATTATCGAAGAATGGTAATCTCTTGTAGGCTGAGCTTGACGATAACGTTTTCCATCGATTTTGCACAAAAGTAAGGACTCCGTCCCTCGTGATTTCGACTCTGTCTGAATTTGTTAATGGACGAAGCGACGCGACGTTCGAATGCATTACTTTCGGAGAGGAAGGATGTGATGTTCGACGGTCGTATTGATTGTCTTGCTCCCCTATGGCGGTTGCTGCTACCGAAATAAAAATTTCTCCTGATGCAAGGCTTTGTATGCAATCGCAACGTGCTTCAGGCTCTTCGTCTGGAGCATTTTTCCACTTCGGATATTAATCATTATTGAAAGGAGTTTTTAACGGTGATTAATTGGAATAGGAAGAACTATAAAATACCTGCAATTAATTTATATTATTTAGCTTTAAATAGAAGTTCATCCGAGTCGCTATGACTCGAAGATGTTTAACCTCCTCCCGTCTTCATGCACTGTCAAACCTCGATAAATCGAACTTCTATAACTCGAATTTTCGATCAGTCGAAGTGGCCATTTTTCCTCGCACTCGGTGTACGTTGGAATGAAGTTTTACATCTCGAAGTTTGGATAAGTCCAACTCTTTCTGTCTCTCCTCCAGGTTCGAGTTATCGAGGTTAGGATGTAAACTTCTAATGTTCTATAACTCTAACTTTGTTTACTCCATTGGTGTTTGAATAATTCGGTTTGGACTGCATAATTATTTCAAAGCCTAGTGTTAATTAGGTTGTCAATTCTTCTAGTCTCACCCAGGAATGTTTGTTAGTCCGTCTCCAGACACCTTCTCGTCTTACATCCTCTTCTCCCTCTCTCCAAACTTTCTCTCTACAACTCATCTCCCTCTCTTTCCCTTTTTTCTCCCTTTCTCTGGCTCCCCACCCCCCTCGACTCGTCTAAGTCGCTCTTGTCCCTCATTCTTAACTCCCCGTCCATTCTCTCTGTCCTTTTGTTTACGCCGACATTGCTTTTTAAACGCATATACCATCCCTCTACTGTTCTCTTTTGATTGGGTTCAATCTATCTTCATTGCTATCAGTTTTTATCCATTAGCGCCGTCCTACCACTTCTTTTTTTGTCTCGTTTCCTCCACTTATTTCCCCGAGGATCTTTCTTCTTTCTCGGCACCTTGAGGCTATATCCCTAATCTTTTATCGCCTCACATCTCCAATCTGTAACGCGCCTGTCAACCTTGCTTTTTTACAAATCTTTTTTTTAAACTTGCTTTTGCCTTCCCCGGTGCGATATGTAACGGCGCGGATGCGTAACTCAATACGTCTCACTCCCCGGAAATTGCAAGAAATTTTACGTTACCCAGCAAAGCAGCTCCGTAAGTCGCCTCCCTTCAATATATCCCTGCCTCTCCTTTTAACCCTGCAGACCTACCGAGACAAGCGCACAGCTGCCTCCCATCCCTATCCTCCTTTGTCCCGCCTCTCAACCCCTTCCCTCTTTGTGATGCGGACCCCCCTCCCACCTACATGGACTCGCCCCGCAGTTCTAAGTCGATACGCGCGAGGCGATGTTGGGATGTTGTGGCAGTGTAGGGTGCGCATGCGTGATGGGCTCGGCTGCGAGCCCTCCCTCTTGGCGAGTAAGGGTGCCCGTGAGAGGGGGGACTTGGGCGTGTGGTAGCGGCTTTTGGGAATAGTGTCCCCCGTTTCTCGTGATAAGGAACGCCTTTTTACTCTGTTGGAACACCATTTTCGTCCATAACGTTTTCGGAGTTTTTAAAGGTAAGCCCGTGCGCGTGGTACTGGCTTCAAGTCGTATATTTCATCCCGGAAAGAGGCTTTTCGCGTATCGTTGCATCAGTTTCCCTGGGAAGGTTCTTTTTTCCCCTAAGCAAGAAACGGTTTTTTTTGGCTTATTCTCGCGTCCGTGCGGAATATCTACCGTTAAGGAGATATCCTCGTCTTTATTAATCTCGGTTTCCGCCGGTGAAACTTAAAGAATCCCTTCTTCCGTTTAATTATTTTATGTAACCTCAGGTGAGTTCGCGCAGATCCCTTCAGTCGGCCTGCACGTGAACTCCTTACGCATTCCGGCACGGTGTATTCTTTTTTAATTTCCCTTCGCAATGTGTGTTGCATTCTGTGTAAGCCGTTATCAACCATATGCACCTATCGGTACCATGCATTTTCGGTGTCGTTCCCTTTCGCCGCTGTCTCTCGCGACGTGATCCCTTATGTCCATTTGCTTCCGTGTATCCATTTGCTCGCTCGCATCCTTTTCACCGTTCGGGCACACCCTCTTGTCATTTGCCTATGCTTCTAATATTTCCCCCAGAACGCTTTCGGTCGATTCACCCACTACGCGAATTTGGGAGCAATAACCGTTATTCCGCTAATCTAACAACTAACCCCTTTATTGATGAATAAATTCGCTGCCTTTTTTAATACACTGGCAGCCTATGTCGGAGACGTACCCTTCCATATGTAGCTCAAGCATACAATCATTCGGGTTTATTTTTAAGGCAAATTAAGGTATGATTTTCTTTTCGAGTTTGGGTCATACGTTCAATTTGGTGAGTGGGAATTAAATAGTGGCTCTCAGTCAAGCTAATTTTTTGGTGTGTCATTTTGTCAAAACGGCCAGGATTCTGTGCTCATTTGTTGAATAACGTTAATTATTGTTATCATTGCATCGCGAACGATAAATCGAGCATCAGTTATCGTACACTATCAATCTCTTGACTCATCGCTCTAAAATCTTCCGAACTGGTCTAAGTTAAAGACAATTACTGTTTATCCAGAAATATTTTACATTAGTTCGAGAATTTATTCGGTTATCAAATTATCGCTCAAGTCAAAAATGTTTCTAGATATGCTTACAAAAAGTGCTTGTGTCAATTTTGTGGAGGGCCAGTTATTTTAAGATTTAATTATCCATTCATTTGCATGGTAGCCTGCTTGTCTATAATTTATTTATATCCTGAGATACGGTTCATTTTTTGAGGAAATATCGTTAATATGCTGCTCGAAAAGTAGAACGGCGTTGTAAGGATCTTTAAAACTTTCATAAAAATTAATCACCTTACACTTTTTCTTTCTCTAAATATATCGCCATAATAGGAAAGTATTTGTTTTAAATACATTTTTCTGTGTGTAGCAGTTGCTAGGGAGATAACTTGAGTGGAAAGCCGTTCAAATATCGGGATATTTTTATTTCAGTCTAAGTGTATGTGAGATAATTTGTGACTTGATTTAAGAATGATTTTAGTGCTCGGGGATTAAGAAATTATAATGAATAGCAATAATAATAGTCGAGCGAGAATTGTGATTAGTTCAACGTGTAAGATATTCAGTTGAGAGCCACGATGTAGCAACGAGAAGGTGAAGAGAGCGTCATCTACAATTTTAAGTATGAATGAAACGAATCGATAAAATGTAATTGATTGCTCGCTTTCTTAAAAATACCCCGGCTTTGATTCTCAGGTGAGTTTTATTGTCATGGAAGTATTTCGGGTGTTTTATTAGCGCTTTCGTTAATAAACGTATGCATATCTAGAATTTGGTTAATGCACGTTTACTTGGTAATTTTTAGTGGCCGCCATAACGGTTTTCAATTGGTTCTCTCTTATTATTTAATGGATTTATCTTATTATCGGACGTCTTCAAATTTATGCAAATGATTCTCAAAATTTCGAAATGTTGCGTTTTCATTTGGGAGACCACAGCCTTGACATTTGAAATGCAAAAACTTTAAATGTTGAAACTTAAACCATTTTCAAAGTTAGAAGTTCATATATCCTAGGTTAATGGCACCGAGAGTAGCTTAAAGCAGGGGTCTATATAGTTGCGACACAGTAGAGTTTCAAAACAAATCGAAAAAGTTTTAATAACAGTTTATATAAATGTCAGTGGCTTAAGCCCAAATTTAAAAATCCTATTGTATAGGCAAATTTTAGGGAGGCAGGCGTTCTGGATAACTAAATCTTATGGATTTGAAAATTAGATGTTGAGTTCTTAGGTGAATGACTTTAGGTTAATATAAGTTGGGAACATTTGATGGTCAGTGAACCTTTTTTGGAAGACCAATCTAGAACTAAATTATGTATGTGCTTTTGATTGCAAACGAGAGGATAGAACAGAATTTGTTAAAAAGAAACTGTTTTGAATATCTAGTAACGTGTGCATGCAATTACGAGAGAATCTATTGGTCTACTTGGATAGGAAACATTTCGGTTTAGAAATTAATTTTGGCTTTATCGACTACCATATGGATAAAATAAAGCCATTCATTTTCCTTTTGCAATGTGGTTTGTCTTGGATATGATTTTGTTTGGGTAGATAATACTGAAGTACATGTTTTTGACGTAAGGGTAACGGAAAAACCATCGACCATTTCCGACCGAAGTGTAATTTGGTAAATTAAAGGGTTTAAAAGAAAGCGAGAGCATAGTGTATCGTATATTTTTTCCTATGAATGTAGTTTTGAAGTTTATGTTGGTTCTCCCCACCATGGCAGCAATTAGTTGGGAAAGGAGGACACCAATATTTTAAACTCGAATTCCGAAGAAACCGTTTTTAATGAAAGCACGAACTGAAAATTTGCGTACTTGGAAGTGCACTATCATTTCGTTACTATCAAAGATGGCCCCAAATGATATTACATTAAGATTTTAATGAATAATACTAGAATGTTGCCGGCATTGATAGGTTCGTTCCCGCTTGCGAGAGAGATGGTCAGTGGTATTTTTGGGACGTTTTACCGCCGTCGATTTTACATTTTCTCGGTTTTACATTTCGTAGCTCGAGACAAAGGATTCCGACAAACATTTCAACACTTTGTAGTATTTATGTCCCTTCATTTGAAGAAATGTAGTTAGACCTCCCCCGTAACCGTGGAAGGGGCAGGCTCGAGGGTAATAAAACTAGTGGCTACCCATATTTTGAAATATTTGGTGAAATGAATGCCCAGAGGCTGTCATAGCCGTCTTAAAGCGTTTTACTAGCCCCAGGATAGATAGCTTTGACCGGATTTAGGGGTCGTTTTTTAACAGCCTCTCTGAGAGAGGGTTACATTAGGATGTTCAGTCTTTCATGCTCCTAAGTTGGCTAGGAGGTTGATGATTTTAATCGCGATTTTAAATAGCTCACAAACCCTATTTATCGGCCTTGTGCAACGAGCTCTATAACGACAATATGGAGGGTCGCATATAACCATGTCCTCGAGAGGATTCGAACCCGAAACCCTGGCATTGGTACCCAGAAACATTGACCACACCTCAGTAAATATAGGGCGCGGTGCAAAGTCCAAAAAAAAGTTAACCCGTTCGACAATCGCTGCAGACAGCGAATGGAAGGCCTGGGTGGAGCTGGAGAAGTTTTTTAAAAAAATAATTTGCAAGGTTGTGTGGCACACGGATGAGGAAGAGGAACAGATAGTGTGAGAGCGCTGCGTGGCTGTTGGTGCATAATTGGGCGTTGTCACGTGGGCTGTGTGGTCCCCGTGTGACAATCGATCACATAATAATGTTATTCCCGGGCCGCGTTTTGCCCCCACCCCCTTTCCCTCATTCAAGCTATTCCAGCCGCTCTTCCGCGGTTATTTGGAGATGTCGTATCCGTTTCCGTACTTGTCTGAGATATTTATATTGCACTGGAGGATTACGGTAACCCTCTCATTATTCGTGAAGGAGTGGTCTCGAGGAATTCTCGTTTATTGGGTTGTCTCACCTTTAGATCTCAGCTGGGATCCTGAAAAAAGTTGCTTAATTAGTCTCGTTGGGTCATACTGGCTCCATTTTTTCTCAATTTTAGCTGGGAGACATTTATTTTATTTATTTATGCCACGAAGGCAATAAAAAACTCGTATAACAGTTCAATAATTTTCCTGAAAGACATACTTTTTAATTTCTATTTCACTAGTAGTGATTTTTCGAGGGAAAGCCCGAGTAACAAATATCCGTCGTCATATTGCGTTTAGTTCCTTTCTTTGGCAAAATTGACGTCGAACAACTTCCTTAGATTTATTTCTCACTGCGTATGCGCCATCTGGTCGGTCAAGTGCATTCGTTTGAAATATTTTAGTCGAATTCTCTCATAATCACATTACAGGTATCCCTCGAGATACGCTCATTCTAGATACGCATTTTCGCTAACGCGTCGTGAGAAAAAAAAGGAAAAAAAATCTGAGATACGCGGTCTTCCATCGCTAATACGACGATTTAAGTATGCATTTCATTGTCGTGACTTTTTGTTTCTATCGATGACATGACTCGCATTAATGCTCTTGGTAACAAAGGTTAGACTGCCCAAGGTAATTCAGTTACAGCCTTTCTCTTGTAACGTTCGCATTCATGGATTTTTCGTTACATTATTTGTGATCACTATTTTTGTGTATTAAATAATAACCCTCATATCGGAAAAGAAGGTTTAAGTTGCATCTAAAGGAAAACGGGCTATTTCCCATGAAATAAATCTCGAAGCTGAGAATCGCATTGAAAAAGGAGAGCGTGGAACGGA
This sequence comes from Tanypteryx hageni, assembly GCA_028673005.1. Lineage (NCBI taxonomy): Eukaryota > Metazoa > Arthropoda > Insecta > Odonata > Petaluridae > Tanypteryx > Tanypteryx hageni. Next base: position 63,564,901 of record CM054120.1, on the reverse strand, counting down.
AATTGCTACGGCGTTGGACCTTCCATAATCAACTGTGTGCACAATATTGAAATATAGTGACAAGATGAAAGAATGTGCAAATATTGCTACGCCTTTAAGTGATTCTCGGATTACTTTTGTGAAACAGAACCATGATATGGTCAGGACGGAGAAGTTATTTAATATGTATCTGGATTGATGAGCAGGTTCAAATTAATATGCCTTTAAGTACTCTTTTTTATTAAGGAAAAGGAAAAGTCATTTCATCAACATATTACCGAACTATAACCAATTATATCAATAATTAGGTAACGACTAAGTTGAAAATTTCCAGCTGAAAACACATTAATCATTATAACATAGGTTTATATGGAAAAATGTCTCTCGAAATATATTTTTTCAAGACGCGTATCTCGAGGGAAACCTGTATTTACTCTGTGTACCGTGTGCACTTAAAAAGTAAAAATAGCAAAATAAAGGCTTTCCTAGAAAATAAATAGTAACGAAACACCGCCAGCGAAGTTAATGTTGAAGGTAGCGCAAGATTCGTCAAGGTTGGCAATCCTGTTCATTTGCTATCGGCGGAAAACATTTCTTGGAGTCATTTTTAACCAACGAGACAAATTATGGGTTAAATGCTTTCCACCTTTCCCACGTCGATTGCTTCTGCATGCCCTGTGTGATGTTTGATAATTGAATTAAAGTGGACGTGCGGAATCAATGAGTGATTGTGCACATTTGCTATTTCAGGGGGTCTCAAGAAGATCTCGCCATGACGTCCCCGCAGATAAATGGAGATCTTACGTGTTCCGTCGACAGGTAAGATGATTATATTCTCATTTTTAACGATCGTGTCGCCTATTTCTGTACGATGGAGAAATCGATCGAACAAAGTATCACCGTATGTGGCATATGTCGTTTTCAAAAGTGACGGCTCAGATGCCCATTTGGTGGATAAATTTGGTCGGGCTTCGGTTTTAAAACAGACCAAAGGAGAAGTGGAAAAGGCATAAAAATACGTCATTCGGTGTTCCTGATGGACGCGGTTTTTAAATTCCTTCGCTTAAACAGAGAGCATTTTTTTTAACGTACGCTCAATGATTATTCCGCGAAATGATTTTTAGTGGTACTTTTTCCATTTATTTTTGTGACGGGAGTATCGTAGATGAGGAAGAAGTTGCCAAAGTGACAGTCGGTCAGTATTTATCGAGAAAATTGGTGATCACGCGGGTATGTTTCTTCACCTAAATACTTGGTCATTCATCTGATCTTGAAAGGGTTTATAGATACGTCCATACATATATTTATGTATACGTTTGCATAGATGATGGCTATTAGACTTATTATATAGTATTATAGTTACTGAGCTATTTTAGATATCGGCTTTGTTTATCGGATAGAAAATCACGGAACGATTAGATAAATTGAGTTGCGCTGCTTTTGCGACTTCGAAATGTCTGGCGGCGACGCTGGAGAATTACAGTTGTTAAGGCGGCGTCGGTGACTAGCACGCTTGTCTCCATCTGGCTGGACCTTATCGCTTTATATGCGCTTTTTCCTCCTTCGGCATTACGTTTTCCTCGTTTTATCGTGTGTCGTTTTTTTATTCACATATGCTTAGTGATAGGTTATAGCTGGAATGTATCGACGGTTTTTAATGTTTTTCCCACCTATTCTACAGCGCGATTACATCGACTGCCTTCCTGAGTTTTCGACCTCCATCGCGTCTAATCCCAAAAAATTGGGCCCGTGTTAATAGCCGAGGCAAATACAAGAGAGTACCCCTGAAAATCACAATAATTTGTCTCCGATTCTTCTCGGACACCTTTCCCCATGCATCTTCTAAAGATATCTCTGAATCTCTTTCCCTTTGACCTGTTTGAAATTACCCTCAATCTACGAATTTTGCAACATGAATTCCAGGCTTATCACTCAAATCTTTCCCCTGGCGTTATTGGTCCTCTTTTCCACCATAAATGCCCCGGCTTTTTCACTTTTCATCTTTCTCTCATATTTCTCGGTCATCGGAAGGCTGCGAACATTGTTCTGATATTCAAATCAGGGAATAAATCCTATGTTACGTCCTATATCCCTGTTCGCTATAATTTGATCTATTCGTGAGAAAATAATTCTGAACTGGCTGTAATATTTCACTTCACCTCGCCTCTCTTCAAAACAGCATGGCTTCATCCCTGGATCCTCTTGCCTACTTCGAAAATAAATCCCAAATCGATTCATTTTTTCTGGACTTCTCCAAAGTCTTTGACTCCCTCTACCATACCTTTTAGTTCTGAAATTCAGCCATCGTTTTGGTATCCATTGAAATTTTCTAGCTCTTTTACGGAGGTTCTTGACGGACCGAGTTCTACGCATAGTCTATCTCAGGGTTTCTCAACCGGTGGGTCGGGGAAAAATTTGTAAATAGTTTATTTTGATAAATGTTTCCATTTTCTTGATGATTTCACGATAAAATAGTTAAAGAACTCAAGATAGTTTAGTGTGCGCCATCTGCGATCACCTGCACTATCTACTGCTTGAAGAAATTAGTATGTATATAGATGGGTCCCAGGTAAACTCTCCAAGCCTAGGTGGGTCGTGCTATTAAAACGGTTGAGAAATGCTGGTTTATCTGATGTCGCATCTGTTACCTCAGGGGCCCCATAAGGCAGCATCCTTGGTCCTTACCCTTTTAACACATTTATCGACGACCTCTCCGATCTGATAATCGCGGACTTTTCCCTTACTTGACAATTTGCAGGCGACTACAAGATCTTTAAAGAAATTGATTCAATCACGGATTGCCTTTCGTTTAAGGATCCTTTGGACTCAAAATCTAGTTGGTGTGATACTTGGGATCTCAAGCTAAAGCCTTCAAAGTGTTTCTCTTAGCCTAAATCATTTTCTACATATTTAAAAATTTAACGGCCGCCTTTTATTTCGGGAGGAAATCACACGCCTCTCTGGGTTGTTATTGTTAAACAAAAATAATTCTGTCCTAATCACCCTCTCCTACTGTCCTTCCATGTGAGCCATGTCTGCGTCCTCTAATCTCCCCCTCCTGTGCAGGGTCGTTAATTTCTTTCGTAATGCTGTCAGAACCCGTGTTCAACCTGTCTATAATGCTTGACATGTAGAAATCCTCTCTTCTATATCCCCAGAACCCAGTACAGTTCTTCGCGCTAAAAATGATCTTTCGTCCCTTTATTGTTTACTTAATTCTAAAATTGACTCCCTTGAACTTCTCTCCCTTTTTAGTTTTCTCATTCCTGCCATAACTACTCCTCCCTGGGAATAATTTTGAAACGAGAACATCCGCCCGGCAAGTGGAAGACCCGTGTTCGATTCCCGGTCATAGCAGACTTTTTTTCTCGTTTCAAAATTATTTCCAACATCACAGCTTATGCCTGTCTGCATAGGATCTTCAGATCGCTTTATTCCATCAATTACTCTTCCCTGCTTTATTACTCTCATTATTCTCAGACTTTCTATAAACAAACTTCTCTTTTATGCCTCCTCCTTGCTCCCCTAAACAACTTCAGTTCTTACTCACCCTCCTTGAAAACGTTTCACCGCACATAGTAGTCATAGTCCCCTCTTTTTTCACTTCTCCAATTTTATTTTTCTTTAGTGTTTTTGTTATATATTGTTCATCGTTGTTCTGATATTATTCATTATTATTTAGACATCTCAATGTCAAGTGGCATTTATGCACAGTATGCGAAATTACTTGGATAAATAAAAATGAACAAATTCAAAAGAATTAACGATCTCATCATATAACTAAAATCACATAGGCAAACTTTGTCTCTACATTAACCATAATTAATATTGTGAAAACAGAATGTCCATTTCGGCTAAAAAGCAGCCGAAAAAACAGATTCTAAATATATTGTCGGCGATTTACCACCGACATCGCATTCGGATCTGGTTTTCCCAACCTTTTATATGGCTATTGTTAATCGATCTATAATTAAAAATTATTCAGTGCCCAGGATAATCGGTTATTAAATTTGGAAATATTGAATTGCAAAATCGGCACAAGGTGTAACTTTGAAAAGTGCATCAACCTTGAGGAGCGTCAGGAAATTTTCCTTTATTTATTAAGAGGCGCTGGTTGTTGGCCCAATGTATGATCCCCCCATTAGAACCAAGGCTACTGAGTTAATTAACGCGTTTAGCACTCATTAAGGTGATCGAAGGTTATATTCTTTTATTGCTAGGAGACCTATGTGATTCCGTTAACCCCGTGCTTCGAGTTTATATCACAGGAGCGGTAAGAAGTAGGGTGCGTTGACACGTAGAAAACGTTTTATCTTTTTTATAATTAACAGAAAAATAATTATTATTCATTATTAACTGGCGTCCGTACGTGACACACCTATCATAATATGCGGAATTATGTCTTTTATTGGGAGTTATTTTTGCGAAATATTCGGTTGTGCTTAGCAACGTTTTATCTTCGATGTGTCCATTGCTACAGAATATTACTTACATGAAGCTTCTTGGACCTCATTCAGTCGCTGACTGATCCAAAAAAATTCTAACGTACTTCTTAATATGCTGAAGATCTGAAATTTGACGTGGTAGTTCAAGGGAGGCAATTAGGGACGGCGGACTAGGACAGCCAAGGCATCTGCGGTGCCGAGGCTCCATGAGCACCTCTGAAAGCGCCCTCCAATGTACTTCTATATTTATTGTCGTTTTTCCATACTTAAAGAAGTCTATTCTGTGATTATTTTGTACTATAGTAAGTAATAATGTAGTAAGCGATATTAAAAATCCTATTCGGTGTATTTGTAGGTATGATTTTGTAATTAGTGCAATTTTGTAATATTTTACTGAATAATATTGTAGAAGAAAACTGTAATTCTCAGTTGTATAATTGTAAATATTATTTTGCATGCAAAGTACCCTTTATGTAACGCTGCCATCTGGCACTATGGCCAACTTTTAACCTATTTGTTGATGATGATAATGATTATAATTAGTTTTCAAAATTAAATATTTTTTAGAAAAACGGTATTTCATCATAGTGCCACTTCTGATACTACCACTAATACTACTAAGGAGTTAGATTTCGTGGTCATATCAAAAAGGCTAAACCACGATTCTGACTCGTACGCGGCTTTAAGGTTTTCTCGGATTAAAAGTTTTTGTAGCTGTTGGTCATATTTTTACATTGTTGACATAAAATGGACTATCTTTTATTCTTCATTCCGATTCTTTTAGATCGTAAATCTTGGAATAATTTTTTTTTGTGGGTCATATTAGATATGTTTGTCAGGCGGTGCCAAGTTCCTTTAGAAGGCTTTAAAGCGATCAAATCATTTTGGAACGCCGTTTGAATTTTGCCTTGATCGTCCTAACTCCCTCTATCGTTTCAATCGACAATACAATTCCGAAATTCTAAAAAAAAATTTAATATTTGGAATGTTTCGCCACTTCACTCCTACGTACATATATGCCATAATAAAAACTTTGTGATCACCGCAGGGCATATTAAAGTTCCATTTTTATTTTATTTTTCAGAATTGAGGTAGGATCACAGGACTCGGACAGGATTACAGCTGAAGTTGAGCTTACATAATTATCACTAAAATAAAAAACTAATAGACCGGAAATTTTTTTTTAGTCTTAAAAAATGTAACTTCCAGATTTTTTATATCGAGAAAATTAACATTCCTCGGCTTACGCAATTTATCAACTTAGAATCAGGCATAGATAACATTTTTTCCGATATCTATCGACGAGTAAACTGCATTATGCCTTTACATTGTTTAACAATTCTTTTTATTCAGGTCATGCATGTTATGAAATTTGTGATCAATGTTGCATATAGCGCGATTTTAATTGAAAAATCGGGGCAATGTAAATTTTTTCATATTTTAATCAATTATCCTTTGCATTAACTGTGATATTTTGCGTGAGAATCAGTATTTTCGTTTGTTGTAGCTATTTTTTTAGGTTTTTATCGTTATTCTGACAGCGTAATTAGTGTTTCAACTTACTAAAAGTAGGTAGAAAATCGATTGTTTTGTATTTGGAATAGAATTTTGCGTTTCCCTTCGAAAATCGTTAATATCCGATAGGGAAATAGAAAGGGATTCAATCTATTCTGTATTTTTTTGCAAATAAAGTGTCTTAAGGAATGCGTCTCTGTCAGACTGCGGAATTTTTATGCTGTTAAAGAACTTGATTTCAAATTGAAAGTGGCTGACGCTCGTTTCCGTGTTAATCAAATGGGAAAAATAATACTTTCCTGATATTGATCCCGAATCATTCCGAGACTTTATATTTTTTGGGTCATAATTATGAGTGTAGGATATTTCAGTGCCGTTTTCCATGCGTTCGTCTATTCGTCCATGACGAGGGAATAATCATAACCGACGAGCAAAGAAATGCCCAATTTCCCGAGTCACTTTTTTACTATCCTCCTAATAATCATTTCTATCGAGATATGAATGTAGTTAGGATTTTGCCATTCTAGGCTCATTGCTAAATCTGCAAATGTTTTAATATGAAAATTGCAGATCCATAAAAAAATCAAATTTACAAGGATAAGTTATAATCGATTATTTTTAATGGTTAAAAGGTTGTATTAAATGAACTTACCTAAAATTCATAATTTGGGCGTGAAAAATGTTTTCAATCGTTTTTGCTCACGTGCCCTTTTAAGTGCAATTTAAAGTGATAATGAAATGAACAACACGTTAAAATTGATAACTCGTTTATTACGTTAAAATTTACAGTTATTGGAGTATTTTTCTGTTTTATAACGTTATTATTGGCCGTCACATCGCAACCAGGGCCGTCCCTAGGTTATGACGAATCGGGGCGACCGGGTCTCGCACTTCGGGTGGCCTCACGTTTCGATATCACCGCAAGGAAACCCTAAGTTAAATTTGGTGATAAATATTAACAGGGTCCCGCGCAAGCATATTTGCCCCGGGCCCCGCACCTCTCTAGGGGCAACCCTGATCGCAACTTTTGATTCCAAAGTCATGCATGAAAGACAAAATAAGAAAATAGATTATAATTAACACTTTCGCATACCCCTTCAAAACTCTTGCCGTACCCATAAGGGTACTCTTAGCCCCGGCTGGAAGCCTAAAGTTAAGTGGTTTATAAATAAAGACAATCCGTATTAGTAAAATTAAGCGTCTGAGCAGAAAGAGTGGTATTTTTCTTCGACTAGTGAACTGAACGTAATTTGCTCATGAGATTAACAATTGTATGGATACCCAGGGCCGGCCAAAGGCGGCGGATCCGCGGCATCCGGGCCCCGAATATTGGGGGGTCCCGAAGTTAGTAAATCTCATTCATTAATGTGTAATTTTGCATAAACTTTTATTTGAAAAACACTTGCTAAACTGATATCCAATAAAAACACCCCGAAAAAGTTATAATTTTAAAACCGGGGGGTCCCATAAATGACAGAATTATCAACTGTTTAATGTTTTTTGCATACTTACAGCTTTAAAATGTTTTTATCAACCAATGCTTTGTAAAATGCATTAAAAATTCATTAGTTAAGCTTCCCCCATGGATATTCGCAACCGGGCTTGCCCGGTACGGTAGATACCAAGGAACTATTGGATTTGTTAATGATTAAATACAGACTGCCGCCAATATATAACATTGTACGTGCAACTTTGATGATATACCTGTCTGAATTCAACAGGAGACAATCGAACTCGTCTTATGGCTGAAAAAAATTCAAGAACAATCAATTTAAAAATGTACTTGCCTTAGGTATCTCCAATAGCCGCAACAAGGTTAAAAAACTATATCTGCCTTTTGGCTACAAAGCAGCCGTCCTCAGTTATAATTCACCGAAAATGAATTTATTTTCGGCAGGTACTTTTTTAAAAATTGCTCGTTCTTGAATATATCTGAAATTGACAGTCAAGATCTTTTTCAAAATTAAAGTTGATGAAAAGCTACGTACGCACTTGTATTCCCAGAAGTGGATTAAAGTATTTATCGACTCTTTAAAAAGAAAAGTCAAAAGTATGCAAAATGATGGGTTGATAGAGAAATTTTCAGAATTGAAATGTCGAAAAAAATCCTAAATTAATATCACATAAAGATAACTTTATAAAGATTTTTTTGCATAGGTGGAGTCCCAAAAATTCATAGGGACCCCAAAATGGTAGTTACGCCCCTGGTTCGATTTATAATATATTAAGAGTCGGGCGTGGTTTTTGAGACGATTTATCAGCTTTATTTGTTTACGATTGGATCCCAGAAATAATGAGAAAATATAGTTAACACCATTTAAAGTGGCAGCTAGAGAGAATAAAAGCAATTTAACGACTCGTCACGGCATTTATGTTAACAAAAGTGGTAGCCCAATAAAATTTATTTAGAATGACAATCACGGCGAGCAAGCATAATAGCTTCCTCCGTAGTATAAGTTGGTGCGAATCTTCCATCGATCATTTGGAAAGAAATCTAAAAAGATGGAAACGTGACGAAACTTCAGCATCCCCCTGTTTAAGTATAAAGGGATGGGCCTCGACTGACTGATCGAGTCATGTGATAACAACAAATCGTTGACCTTGAAACGCCTGTTCTCTTGACGGCTACTATTGTCCCGTCAAAGGCAGCCGCAGTTGCATTGTTCCCGGAGAACACCATACTATTCAAGTGCAAGAAACCGATTCAAGATGGAGTGTTTTCGGTGCAACAGTTTCTTTGTTTGATGTTTTAAAAACAATAAAAAATAAACCTGAAATCTTAGGAAATGCTGCTCTCTTTACTTATTCTCGAGCTCCCTCGGAGCTGGTGGTTCCATATTAAAGGGAGAAAATAACAAAAGGCATAAATGATATTTTCCCGCAATTCAGCTAGTCTTGGATCCCATTTGAAATTGGTTAGATTTTAATTCTTATAAAAATGTGTAAAAAAATCTTGGCCGTTAAAGAGGAGCTGCTCGAGATAATATCGTTGAAGGGAAAAACTCTAGGCGAGGACAATCTCCAGGCGTACAAGGGCTTTGTCAGCGATACTCGGGTTTCCCTTCTACAAATCGATCCGTCGCCGGAGATGGAGCACTAACCTTGTTTCCTACGCATTAATTTATTAATGCAAAAATTTCCATCGATGAATTTGTCTTTTAAATTGCCGATACCGAATGCTGAGGTCACATTCTTGAGTTTTATCGAAGAAAACTCTAACGATGCGCCTCCTCAAGTCTCAAATGAAAGAAAATTGAGCAGTTGAGGGATTAATAGTGGTGGTTAGAAAAAATATAATACGTTGAAATCATTGATTGGAAATTTTAAGCTGCTTCACTCGGGACTTTAACGTCACCAAACGAGGGATATCCTAAGCATAGTGTCTTTGTTGTAATGCACCGAAAAATGTATAGAATTTCATATTGATCGATGTACGATAACAGAAGACTGAGCAATTCTTGTGGTTTGACTGTCGCCTCGTGCGCTTTCGAAATATCTTCTTGCATTCACCTTCTGTGTTTGGCAGGTGTTTTGGTGCCGAAAGTGAATGGCAGATTTTATCGTATGATGTAAGGAAATTCTTTGTTAAAAAGGGATCACCAAATCGAGAGATTTTAAGGAGCCTTCGTGAAAGAGAAAAATCCAAATCTGAGAATCTTTTAATACGATATAAGGAATTCGGTTCCACTTTGTGGTGATAATCATATTTAGAAGAGGGTAGCAACTATGTAACTTCTACAGAAATGTGTGTGGAGGTTACGTAGTTGTTCCTTTCTTCTAAAATCTGAGAATTTTTGTTGTGTTTTTATCAGTTTTGTGGCTCTATCAAACATTGCGAGCTACCATCTTCGATTAGGGTGATTATCAAGCAGATAACGATGAATTACGACAGATAAGCGAATTCCAGAGAGCAGCCGAAGTCTCGATTTCCCACGCCAATTCGCGCGAATTATCTAACTATATTAGACAAAATTGGCGTCGTAATTTCATAATATCTAACAATTTATTCTTATCCCACGAACCTATTTGTTTCCTAAACGATTTGTTCGATATCATTTTACCGAAACGTCGAATCAGTAAAAGTGTGGCGTAGCGAGGGGGAAGCAGACGGGGATCAGGGGCGCAGGTCTGAAGGGGCTCAAACTCATGGACCGAAAATTAACGTTTCTGTTTTATACAATAATAAAATTATAATGTAGGTATGCCGAATTAAAATGCTAGTATAGTATGCTTGGGTTTCCATAACATTCCACACATTACATTTGTCTGGAAAATTGTACAGGGAGCAAAGGGAGGAGGGCGCATCTCTGTGACTTGCCCCCGGGCGAAGGAGAATCAATCTAGCTTCGCCACTGAGTGGCGCATGTGTATACCATGGATCTAATGTGCGAGCAATTAACATCCCCGCGTGCATGCCACTTTAAACTATAGCGGAGCACACACATTGATCGGGTGGTCTTTGCAGTCATCAAGAAATTGGCTTTCGTAAGTAGAGGGACCCGAAATAGTACCGAAAAATGTCGAGAATCGTGTTGACTATATTTGGTCAGACCTTAGGTTGAGTACGCTTCTAGTACAAAGGATCTATATGAGGAAGGACCACGCCTTAGTTATAAAAGTCCAGCGCAGGGCTGCAAGTCTCGTGAGACGAATTTACGACCGTTTGCATGGAGTTACTTCCTTGCTCAAGAATAGGGCCTGCCCGAAGTACGGGTGGTCCACGCGGCTGCCCGGGACTTCATGGACTAGAGGGAACTATCCCGACCATCTGCAGTCAAACCCCGATTTAGCTCCCCTATACAATGTCACCCCCGCATACCCCCATGAATAGTTGTGAACGAAACTTCCATCTTATGATTACATAGAGCAAGCATATACCTTCATTTATCGCCACTCCCGCTTTAACGGCAATGTCATCGATGGAAAAACGGTGACGCTAAATCGGGATCTGTCTCTGTACGTAACTTGTAAGTGAACAAATTTTGGATACCATTTATATCGCGGAACAGGGTGGTATCTTAATGGCATTCCTTTTACTCTTTAATTATGACTAATACTTAAGGAGCGTTGGGTAAATTATCATGTAATTTTCAAATATCTGAAGAAACGTTAGTGGAAGGTGGCGCTGGAGTGGTTTTTCGCTCGGAGCGACAGAATACCTCGGCGCGCTCCTACTCGAGTATCTATAGAGGAACACCGACTAAACGTTAGGTTGAAACTTCTAGTGATGATCGAAAAGCTTAGCTGAGGAGATACTAGAGATAATAGAAGCACCCACATATATAGGAAGACACGACCATCACGATAAACACGCGAAATAGTAGGACAGAGCGTTATGTAGGTTTGATGTTTCCTTGGACGATTCGAGATCACAGTAGGATGTTCAAGCCTTGCAAATGAGATTGGCTAGGGATTTACTGCACTGCACCCCCTGCCACCCCCATTGCTGATAAATTGCAGGGTGTTATGTGGATGTACACGCTCCGTACAATAAGCCCATTCTTTTATCTTCCTTACCGGATATGTATCGTACGCTTCCCCATTTCTGCTATCCTTGCTCCAAAATAAAATCCCTGCCATTATGCTGAAGTTTGCTACGTTTTGTCCATCTCACGAACTTTAATATTGATCCGAAATGTTGTGCCCCGTACCTAGGGCCGGGACAAGGCATTTGTGTGCCCTCGACAAATTTCGAGAATCCTCCCTCCCATTAAAGTACGAAGTACACAATTTTACCTCTCTAAACAGTATTTTATTTACAATGTAGACAAAAACAGCTAGTTAAAACTGTATATGTACAATTGCATACTTAGCAGTGATTACAGTACAATTTTTCTTGCTTAATAGATGCAAATTTAGTGTATACGTATTTTAACTTTATCGGGTGTGGAAAATCATATCAGTTTGTGTGTGTATGCATGTGTGTGTGTGTATATATATATATTTATTTATTTAAGAGACAATTATATATATATATATATATATATATATATATATATATATATATATATATATATATATATATATATATATATATATATATATGAGAGAGAGACTTCGGCGGCCCCGAGGGAACACCACGATGAGTGTCAAATATGCATCTCTCAAGGCGATCGACTTATTAAACAAAAACGGGAGAAAAACGCCACAATCCTGGAGTCGGGGGAATTTCAGGAATCTGACCTTATTCAGGGAGAGTTGGGCAACCCCTGCCCTGCCTCTACCCAAACGTACGCGTATCATATCGCATCGATGTTTATCCATATTATCATCCCTTCCCATTCTGATAAACTTGTTGTTTCACTCCCGCGCACAAGAACTCGTATTTATCCACACACATTGCACGATTTCGTCCCTTTCTCCTCCTATGCTGTTTTCAACCTCTTTTCCACTCGTCATCTTCCTATCCTTTCTCCTCCCATTCTTTTATTCACTCATTCTTCTCTATTTTCACTTCCCTTTTTTCACTTCCCTTTTCCATCCATCTTTGCCTCCTCTCGCTTCGTGTCCTTTCCCTCCCCGCCTTTCCCATCTCTTTTCCCTTTCCTCTCCTCCCTTCTCCATTCCCTCCCTCCCTTCTCCATGCCCTCCCTCCCTTCTCCATGCCCTCCCATTTCACACTCCTATTTCACCCTTCCCTCTCTCTTTCTCCTTCCCCTCTTTTTATCTCCTATCTCGCTCTCCGCCCTTTCCCCTGCTTCCCCCCCTCTAAACCCATTCCTATTCCAGCTAGCGCATCTGTTTCTCTTCTCATCTCTTCCCTTCCCTTTCTCCTCCCACTCTTTATCTTTCCTTTTTCCGCATTACCCATCCCTTTCTCTCTTTAATCCAGCTCTTCTCATCCATGACTCCCCCTCCCACTCTTCCCTCCCACTCCTCGTTCTCCTCTCATCCTTCCCCTTTCTTTCTCCCACTCTTTCAGTTCTCCCACTCTCTTTTTCACCCTTTACCGTTTTTTCTACTCCCACTCTTCTCATCCTCGCTTCTCTCATTTCACCCTCGTTCCATACTTGACCCTCCCACTCATCCTTCTTTTCCTCCTTTCAATTCTCTTTTCGTCAATTGTAAGTTTTATCCTTGTCCTTCTCGTTGTCCTCCGTCCTCAACATTTTGTTCTCTCCCTTTCAAAGGCGGATACAAAAGGCAATCCCCATCCCCTAAGGGAGATGATCAATCTTTATTGAAAAAATTTCTCAAATTATGTTTTTATGTTGTTGGCTTTGTAGGAATATTTTTCATATATCTAACACAGGCATGTCAAAGTGGCGGGTTACATGCGGTCCTTTCTTACCTTAATGTTAATACAACCTTCCTTCGCTTTACGAACTTCATTCGTTCCACGAAAACTGTTCGTTAGGCGAAAACTCATAAAACGAAAATAATTTTCCCATTACTTTTTATGTAGAAATTTTTAATTGGTTCCGAAGGTCAAAATAAAAAAATATCCCATAGTTCACTTAAAAACAATACAGAACGATACCAAATTGAGAAAAACATCAATAATGTTATATTAATGTATTTAAATGACATTCTTAGTCATTAGCCTATGATGTCTTACTCTATATATTAGCGGTATTAGCCTATGATATCCTAGCCTATGTTAGCCTACGATAGATTAAATGCGGTGCATATGTATGCCCTTCGACCACTCGCCTTTTTCCTATCTTGGAATAATATTTAGTTTCTGGGCTACACTTAAAGCCCTTCTCTATTTTCTCACTTTACCACTTGCAATATCTGAAAGGCAGGCACGTTTATGAGATATGATTCACAGAAATAATCTTGATTTAAAAGATAAAAATGCTCATCACTCAGCGAACCGAATTTGATCAAGAACGGCAACGCGCGTACCGAGACCGAGATGATGGTTCTTATTCGGAACAGCGTGATGCCATCTGACGAACTTTACCGAGCTTTCCCGAAGTGGATAGAGCAGGTATAAGCGAAAATTTATTTGATATTTGAAAAATAGGATTTTCATGCGTAAGAACTCGTATAAGCGAAAATTTGTTCGCAAATCGAAAGGTATGAAAATAGTAAATAGCTCAATTCGTATAAGCAAAAACTCGCAAAACGGAAGTTCGTAAAACGTGGGAAGGCTGTACCTGTCTTTACTAAATTGTTTGAGATTTTATATTAATAATTTATTTTGTGATAAGGAGACAGGATTTTATTTTCATTTTTATTGAGGTACTGTTGAACGCATTTTCCACATTACTTTTTTAATGGCAAAACAGACGTCCAGTCTTACAGATAATCAGGATTTTATTTCACTGTTATTCAGCTACTATTGAACGCATTTTCTATATTACCTTTTTAATGGCAAAACAGACGTCCAGTCTTACAGATAATTTTTATCCAACTCTGGCCCTCATTAAGCAACTGTAATCCTAATGCGGCCCTTCTATAACATCTATCGCTTCAATGCAGCTCTGGTGCCTCTTCCAGTTTGACATGCCTGTCTTAACAAATGTATGATATTCACTGTATATTTATTATAACGAAGCATTATTTTACATAAATATGTATCAGTAAATATATTTGTTTGCTTGTGCATCAGTCTATGTTCTTTACCTAGATCCTCCCTTTTCGTCTCTTCCATCCCTGTTCTCCTCCCTACCCTTATCCAGTTTTGTTCCTCGCTATATCGTCGTCTGGTCCCTCCTCTTGGCTCTCATCCACGTTCCGTCCAAGTTGTTTGTCTGTCTCTTTTTTCCTATTCCTTTCCCCTCTCATTTTCTCTTTTTCCCTTCGCCCTTCCTTGTCCCTTTTCTTCGTTTGTCTGTTCGTACCCCTTTCCTTCCCCATCCTCTTGCTCTCGTTTTCTTTTTTCCCATCGCCCTTCTTCGTCCACTTCCTACGTCTGTCTGTCTCCTTCTTCCTTATTTTGTTTTGCTCTCGTTTTCTCTTTTTCCTGTCGCCCTTCTTCGTCCATTTCCTGCGTATGTCCGTCTGTCTCCCCCCTTTCTTACGTTTCCACTTTCTCCCACGCTCCTTTTTCGATAGTGGCGCCACATGCAACAGCATTGATGCCTCACCGGCTGCACACTTATTTCCACCACGGCTCTCGTCACGTCCCTTCGCGTAGAGAGAGAGATAGAAAGAGAGATAGAAAGAGAGATAGAAAGAGAGAAAGGAGGGAAGCGGGAGGGTGTAGGGGGAGGCGCGTTAGAGGCGGTGGGGACGTTTAGTGGACGAAGCGCTATCGTTTGTGATGGCGCTCGGCGGAGAAGGGGCGAGCAGCGGCGCGAGATCGAGGGGCGGTAGATAGGGGAGGTGTGGGGAGGGGGGGAGGTGGCGCGGGATGGAGGAACGGGTAGGAGAAAGAGAGAGAGAGAGAGCGGGGCGGATGGAATATGCGGGGCCGTTGTGAAACTGTGTCAGTGTCGGTCGCGCCGCGGCCTCGTGCGTCTCACTTGCTCCTGCGGTCCCTTCTCGCGATAGGCTTGTGTCCTCTTTCCTCGGCCCGCCCCGCCTCACCTCATCGGTAAGACACGTTCAAATAGAAGAATAATCGTCGGCGAGATGAGTGCGTGCGAGCGTGTTTGCCTCGTGTCCTGGCAGACGAGGGTTTCGGGTCCGCCGGGGATGTCGGCCCTCTTCACCCCCTCGCAGTCGCCTCACGCCCCCCGCAGCGGGGGGCGACGCCGTCCCTCCGAAGCGGCACAACCCGGACGACGTCAGTCGACCCGCGCCGCGGACTTCCGGAGCACTCTATACGTGACGGGGTAAGTGGAAGATTTGTTGGACGGTGCTGCCCCCTCGAGGCGACCGCGCCGTCAAAACTCGTCGTGACATTTCGCGGCGAACGCGACTTATTCTCCGCGCGAATCCCCGCCGAAAGTGTGGGAGAGAAAGGGGGAGAAGAAGAGAGAGAAAGATGCGCCGCTCTCTCGGGTTGTGATTTCCGCGGTTCGGCCGAATTTTCGGGTGAAAGTTTTGCCGCGTCGTCTTTTTTTCCTCGAGATTCTGGTTCGCTACACTTTGCTACCGCCCGATGCCGAATTTCGGCCGGTTTTATTCCCCCCCTCCCTCTCCCCTCGTCTTGTTTGCGCGACCTATTGGGAAGGCCGTTCGCCTATTCGGAGTACCGCTTTTGTCCCCGTTTCTTTCTTTTTTTTCTCGAAATGCAATCGCGCGCGCGTTCCGTGTTCGATTACGTGAAAGTCCTCGTCGGCTTAGCGGGTCTCGGTGCGTTTTCTGCTTTTTTTCTTTCTCCCCCCCCTCTCTCTCCAGCACGTCGAGTTCCAAAAGTGCTTTCGTCGCGTTTGTTGGCTCGATTTCGTTTTTGGCGTTTCGGTACCGCTTGTGGGTTTCTTCGGGCATTACGCGCGTGCGTTCGTGGTGTGGTCGTGGGTTACGAAATACATCCTCGAACTCGCTTTGTGAGCGTGTTTGTCGGTTTTGTTATCCGCCTAGTTTCTGTTTGTCCACGTCGCTGTCGGGGTGTTTTTTGTTCGGTTGCGAATGTTTGTTTTGTTTTCTCTCCGCGAAAACCTTTTACAGGTGGTCGGTTTCGTCTATCGCCAGCGGGCGAATCGTAGAGCGGAGGGGAAATGAAAAACTTTATACCCCGCAAGGGATTCGTTTAACGTGGTAAAGTATAAAACTCGGATGCTTCCTGTTTCACGGGATGTCTCTACCGCTCTTACAACCCTTCTATCCCTCTCGCTACTTTCTCCCTCACCCTTTCTCCAATCCTATTTCAACCTTCCCCTTTCTTCATATCAGTTTCGTCCTCCCATCCTTTGTCCTCGCTCCACCTCAATGCCCCTCCCTCCCTTATCCCCTTTCTCCCACCCTCTTTCTCCTCCCACATTCTCCTTTCCCCCGTCGCCCTTTCTATCAATCTGTTACCTCTCCTCTTTTCTTTCAATCCCCTCCGATTCGCCATCCTTTCACCCTCCCCCCCTTGCCACGGACTCCCCTTTCCACCCTCCTCCCTCCCCTTCTTACCTTTCCCTCCCTCCCTCCCACTCTATAACTGGTCAATCAAGACGGCCATATGTCTCTTGTCTTACCTTCGGATGGAGTTTTAAAAACCACCTCTATCTCGCCGCCAACTAAACAATATAGCTGTGATCGATAACCAGCTTTCGTTGTCGATAAGAAAGTTACAAGGCGCGGACGTAATATTTCCCGAGCGAACTTCTACAATCCTGGAGGAGACGTTCCAGATTCTGCATTCGTTGCACCTCGAAATAAATAATACTTGCCAAAAAAAGATCGATCGGTGGTTTTTTGACTTAGCGAAACCATTGTAGCTCGAAAAAGTCGAAAACACCGAAATAATGGAAAAATCGCCTTCCGATAACCTACATTATTTTTTTGGGGGGGAACAATAAGCCGAGGTTGGCGTTTTCGTAATCGCCAAGGTGTCCTTAAAACGCTTTATTGGTAAATAGAACGCTAACCGTGTCGATAGTTAGTACTGGTACGTTCATAGCCACGCTAACATTTCAAGTTCTCCGCTATGTTCCCTAAGAGAAAGGATCGACGCGGCGTAGTTGGTATTTATTTTAGTTTTGTTAAGAATTTGACGGGGAAGGCTCTTTTTGATTCTTTCGAATGTTTTTTTATATTCTCTTTTAACCTTGCGTTTCAAGGAAAGAGCTCGTCGGTGAATGGCGTCGGAGCGGCCATATGCTTCCTTGTCCACGTGCAAACCGCTCCAAATGAATGCTTCGCCAGTGTTGATGGATGAGAGGACTTCATAAAACGCTCCACGGTTGGATTTATTTGGTATAATTCCGCCATCATCACGCAGTGCGTTCGAGAGCGAAGGCGCCCCGCCATTATGTGTTATGTATTATGTGTTGCTGCGTTTCTTAAACGTCAATCGGACAGAATATTGGGTATTATAAGCCTCGGATCAAATTCTCGCATCTTTAATTTTAACGCAAAATTAAAATGCAGTATTTCCTAAGCGGCTAATTTCCTTTGATGGATGCTAATTGTTAGTTGAAATTAGTTCATTGTTTACTCAGCAATTTTGTGGCTATTAAGTACGTATTACGAACTCGCTTATTTAATTTTGATTAAAAGTATTTGTGTACGTATGTGCATACGCAGCCGAACCTCTAAAATCCCAGCCATAGAAGAGATTCGCCTACATTGCATACATATGTACGTAAATATGCATTCATAGTGATGTACACTTGGGGACACGACGCTATGCAAGGTATGTCGAACTCGGAGCCCTCGAGTAGCGCGACGTTCTATCTATGCCTCTTTTTGCGACGGCGCAGTACATTTTGGCTTCTAGTTTCGCCTCTGTCGAAATCCCGTGTCGTACACGCAAAATTGGCTATTGTTCCTCCTATTTAGGTTAAGGATCGGAAACTACGCGCTCAAAAAGCGTGACAAGAGACGCCTAAAACGTCGTGCGGTGTCAATGGCCCATGCGACCCTCCTCACTTCGTTGCTTCGGAGTCGGCAGAATGGTCTAATCGGTGACTGTAGGCAATGTACATCTGCGGGTTCGGTCGTCGGTTGGGTTTTACCCCGCTACCAAGGATTGTGTAGTAATTCAGGCGGAATTGAAAGAATTATTCCCAAGCACGGCTGGTCTACGCGTTGAGTTACGGCTCGAACCATCATGGTGTAACAAATAAATAATGGGTCTCGCTCATCGGAGGTCGGGTTGTCCCTGGTTAGAGCTACGGTTGGGAGAACAGGGAGCAGAACTCTGGAAAGAACTTATGGGCTGCCAATTAAAGTAGCTACCTTCGATTGAAGATTTTATTTAATTCAATAGAGAAATATTCCAGAGATCGCGTTAGAGCTTAGTGGACGTAAATGAATTATGGTTGACCTCGGCAAAGTAAACGGAGGAGTGGTCATCTTTTCTTTTGCAAGGAGACAACGGACGCGCCAACGGAGTGGGAATTCAATGTCAGCAAGATATTGTAGCATACGATCGTGCAATTTGATAGCTTTCGGGACGTAGAAGCGAAACCTTACCGAATATATTCATCTCAGAAAGTTGGTAAAATTCAGCAATAACTGAGAGTTTCAAGTTTTTATCTCTCCACGTCCCGTATGAAAAATAATCGGCGCAAGATTTAAGCTCAAAACGAACATTTTGTTAATATTTACATGATTAAGTGAAGGTGAACTGAGCGATATATTTGACCGTAATACGTCGATCATGTTGCCATAAATAGTACTTTTATCTGTCGCCTAATCGATCGAAAGAATGGCCAGCTTTGGCAACCCATCATGTCCCTATAACTTGTCAGTGGTTCTCAAACTAGGGGTCGTGACCCACCAGGGGGCGACAAAATTATTTTGGACGTAAGGTGAAACGCCAAAAATAAAATATTTACGATTTATAATAGAATGTTTCCTGGGAATATTAGGGGATACGATGTTATGGAAATTTCCAATAGTTATATAAAATGAAGAAATTTGTATTCGAGTTTCTTATTTTTATTACTTTTAATTCATAGGGGGCTACATGATATTCAATGGAGCCGCGAACATTGAAGATTTAAGGACTCTAATATGTAAAGTCATTAAAAAATGCGTAAGCCATCCGGTGACAAGGTTTTTTTCGTATTTAATGTCTTAGTTAACACTTCATTTGAATAGTCTTCACTTGTACTTTTTTCGCCTTCTTATGCCAATCGCTCTTATTTCTTATCTGATTATGAACACACAAAAACCCCTAAACGCGAGAAGCCTTAATAATTGAAGCATTCGTTCCAATCTGGAATTAAATGGTACACTCGGAGCGCAAAAATGAATCGGACTGTTATCACAATTCGGAGAGGGCTAGCCATATTGTGCAGTTAAACAGAACCAGTCGTAATTTCATTGTTGTGATGTTAGCATAAACGTCGCGAGGATTTCCTCGAATCTGTAAAGATGAGTGTGCCTCAAGGTTTGAGGAAATGCGATAACGATGGAATAACACAGACGTCATCCTCATCCACAAGAAAGGAAACGAGGAAAAACCTGAAGAATTGCTTTCTCATTTTCCACCTTTTCATAGCTCGCAAGCCGTTTATTGAAGTATTGGCGATACGTTCGGAAGATAACCTCGAATCGGAATAACCCAGAGATCAAAGCAGGGTTCTGAATCGGTTTTAACATAATGGATCCTATTCGAGTTGTCAGAGAAGCCTTAGAAAATACCGAGTATGAATAACCTCAATGCCTTGAATTCTTCGGCAATGCAAAGGCCGCAGACTCCTTCCGCATTTCTGCCGTATAACTTGAATCGTAAAGACTAAATGTGGAAGAGTAATTGCTAGCCGTTCGGGTATCATTAGCTCTTTGTTTTTAAACCGCTTATCTATTCAGTTTTTCCGTCCTTTCGCCTGTCTTTGGAATCTTCCAATCCGGAGAGGCCAAGCTTTCAGAATAGGTCGGTCTATATAAGAGCCAGACACGGTAAAAATGTGGTGGCTCTATTATCAGCTGCTGTGGAGTAATCGTTGGCTGCATCAGAACTTTGATAACTCGAGAAGAATTCTTGCTAAGAACAAGAAAAGATTATTATTGTGGCTTTTCGGCAGGACGCAATAATATTTATTGACGACATTTTTTGCGTAAACGAAGCAGAAAAACGTGATTTGCTCAGCAATTCTTCCCTCACATGTTTATTTCAAATCGATTTTTCTTAGTCCCAAGAATAGCGGTTTCCAAGCTGGGGGTCGTAAAAGGTTTTCATGGGGGTCGCGAAGTCGGAACGTTTTTGCTTTGTTTTTTAATTTCATAAACGGACATATTTAGAATTGAGATTGATTTTTGCGCGAATGAAATATAATATTTTGAAATTATCTTAACATTTTATATTTAATGGTAGATGGATGAGGTCAAGGGGGTCGCGATAAGGTTGGCTGCCGTAAAAGGGGGGCTGGGAAGCATAAAGCTGGGGAACCACTGCCCATTAAGATGAGGGTGACTGGTTTGTTCTCGGAGAGGTGATTGATGACCAGGAACTTGAGTCCAAAAAAAGAATTATCGAGCTCCCGCATGGCTCGGATTTTATTGATGATTTAGATAGCTCCGATAACCTTAAAAAATAGGGGAAAATGCGCATTTCGGCAATAAATCGAGAATCCTGAGCGGTGATTCACCGACGGTAAATTCTAACGAGAAGGGTTCTTTTTAGAATTGCCGCCGGTGAATCACAACTGAGGACGGCTTCCTGGTAGCCTAAACTTGCATCCGGTCTTCCAACCTGTTTTATGGCCATCTGACTTGTTAGCTAACTGTAATATACCGCAAAATTATAGCGAAACTGTGATTTTTCATGCAAGTATTTAAGTTGATGGCGTTGAGCTGGAGCAAGGAACAAATACGTGTATTATATACAAGTTTCGGTGAACGGAAATATTGGACAGGGATGATGAAACGTTGGATTGCATACTTAGGATCAGACAAGTTTTCTCGAAAGTCCACGACCGTGAACACTAGTCATGTTTTCTTTATTTTTCTTGCTGTTTTATAATAGCGTAATTTACCGCTAAAATTTTACATGGTGAACAGATTGCCGAAGTACGAGTCCTAATTTTTCATGGATTTGCTCTACGCATACCAGACATATCTGCCGCATTTAGGCGGTCTATAACTCGATGGAATTGCATAATTAATTTTGATTTTTAGGCATTAATTCCCAAGTGGCATATAAAATTTCTGCACACACATACTATTTTTCATAATTTATTTGAACCTATATTGAAAAAGAGCTCGAAAAGGCTATCCATCCGTCATAGCGGACGTGAACAATTTTGGAAGACGCTGCACGCATGCGCATTCGGAAGAAATTACGTTATTCTGAAAATGCAAGCAGGTGTAAAGAGAATTGTTTTTGGTCGTTTCCTTCTACCATTTCTAAACTACATTTGGTACATTTTTTCGAAGGATAATAAACGCGCCGTTTTCATATCCTTAAACTGAGACTTGCTATCTCTATTTTTACGGAGCGATGGTTAATTTATCTGTGAAGATTTGTTATTTTTCAAGCACGCGTTGAATAGTTGACGCCGACGCACTTGATTGTGAGACGGTTTCTTATTATTGTGTTATAAAGGATGTGGTTTTGGAGGTTGGTTGAGGTCAGCACTTTGTGTGACGTTTCAAATTTGGGAAATTTTGTTCACTATCATTTTGGATTCATGCCTTTCGGCATGGTACCGCATCTGGCAAGGGTAGAAGGAATAATATACAGATTTTCATCTTTCCGTATATTTATTGTAAATTTGGAACAATTTTTAGGAAAGGGAAGCTCGAAACGTTTAATTACACAAGAAAATTTGTGGTAGAAAGTGGGGTGAAGTATGCTGGATGGCAATCCGTGATTTTTGGAGTGATGGTGTTAGAATTAATTACAAGTTTTGGAGAAAACGAAAGTCTCGGAGGCTTTAGAAAGATATGGTCAGAGGTGTAATCAATTTGCATGAAATAAAGAACCGATTTTCAATGGTTGAAATCTTTTCGTCTCATATTGTTATTGAATGTAATTTACCTATATATGTGGCCATAATGATAGAGAAAGGTTGTTTCATCATAAAGATAAACAATCTAGAGTTTGTTAGATTGGAGATTGGAGGAGTTAGTCTAGGAAAGAGAAATCGGAATGTGTGAGAATACGCTTTGAAATCTTGAAATCGATTCATAAAAGCTACCCGCCTGTTTTTTTTCTAAAAATTTAGAAAGGGTAACTTCGGTGATGAATTACCGTACCTAATTTAACGCCTTGATTGTATTGGAAATATGATAATGAGGATAAGATGGGTGAAATTGAATGCGTGAATATTCTATTTCAGGTATCTCTTTCACGAAAAAATAATTAATCTGCTTAGTAGAAAGTTGGCGAGTTGGATATCTTCACCTTCAACCAACATTAAAACCTTATTGCTGACAAGAGTGCTCTCTCTTTCCAGTGTAACAGTGTGTGAGCTGCGTTCACTGAATACCCAAGAATCCGTTAAAAGGCGTGAATTTTCAAAACGAATGGAATACGCAGAGTTTTCGAAAGTAAATCAGAGCGTCCTCGTTAAGATCCGAGAGTTACGATTGCAGAAACTTCCGACGAAAAATTATCTTACCGAATAAATAAATAAATATATATATATTATATATACATATATACATATATATGTGTGTGTATATACACACACACACACACACACACACACACACACACATGATCAGTAAAGACTAGAAAGCAAGGTCTCAGAGCATGTCGGAGGTAAAAAATTTAGAACACTGTAATGGAAAAAAACGCCGGGAGGGGCATATACGTGAGCCATTAACGAAATTAATTTAGCGGCTTCATTAATTTCTTAACCTTCAACTAGTGAGGTGAAATTATGATCACATTGTAACTGAGGTGCTGTCTCCCAGACCTCGATCTTTGTTATTACCATTTATTCACTTGCTAAAATTGGATTTTTCGTGTTTAATAATGCCAAGAGGGTCATAAATGAAAAAAACGTACTACTCGCTTTGTTTCTCCGTAAAATGTAAACTAGCGGAAATTAAATTTGCGGGATATTTTCACACCATGACTTAGTTGGCGTCTCACAGACCGCGCCTCAGTAGTTAAGGTTGACGCGTATACAGGCAGTCCTCGATTTACGTGATAGATGCGTTCCCCAATAAGCGAATCCACGTAAATCGAGTTCACGTATAACGAGGACACTGTACATCAATCCTCGGACCTAACTACTGGAAAACTTTTTGTAGTTTATTGCGAGAGTACGCAGGACCATCTCTAGGATCCGCGGGGCCCAGGTCGAGGCGGAAGCCGCGAGGCCCCCTCTATCCCACACAGAAAAATGTCTTTCTTATAACAAACATCTAAAGCGTGGGTCGGCAACATATGGCACGCATGCCGAAAGATGACACGCGAAGAAATTTTACATACTACGATATTTCAAAGAAGAATTACAAAAAATATGAATTTGCAAGAATTTTGTTTGAATTCACTTGCATTTCATATTTTAACGATGCATTATGTTGTTAAAATATAAAAATCACCTTTTTGTTAGCATTATGGGAAAAATTATTTTAAGGGTGGCACGCGAGTAGGGCCACAGATAGTAAACATTGGTAAAGAGTGGCACTTAATGGAAAAACGTTGCCGACCCCTGATCTAGAGCAATTTCTTCACGTTCCACCCACGTTACGACTTTCCACTGAGAGTAGTAATAGTGGTTAGTAAGTTAACTTCAAGCGCCGAGCCCCATATATGCGGGCCCCCGGGCTTCTGCCCTCCCGCCCCTCCCTATAGACGGCTTTGGGCTTACGCATAATCGAAAATGCATATTTTTTATTCGTGTAACTCCTGTAAATTTTGTATAATTTATTATTTCATTATTATCATTTATTTTATTTATTTATTTCGTGTCGTATAATCTGCAGGATAATCATTCTGTATACTCGTGACGGTTTAGCCGGACGAATAACCTCGTCGTCACGCTTCGACGAGTAAATAAAATCGCGTTTAGCTCGCCTTGTCTCGTTAAAATTCGTCCATATAGCTTTATTGCGGTGTAAATGAGAGAATAATGATTATCGTAAAGTTGTAAAACATTCCCCTTGATTTGAAAGTTGGTTCCTGGGAGAGAGTCTATTTCGTATCAGAGCAAAACTGTCTGAGGTGCTCTACTGTCCACAAGCGCTTTCTCCGTCTCGCGTATGCTATGCTCAACTCGTCTCGCTCACACCCATTTCTCTTCCCGCCCTCACTCAAAAGATGCCTACTCTCACATCACTTTACCGTATTAGATATCGTGCGTGATAATTTTTAACGGAGTGATAGTATTCAAAGCTTTTATGCGATGGCAGAATCTCTTTTTTGAGAATGATCATTATTTGAAGAAATTACCCGCTGGCGAATTTTCCCAGCTCAATTTCCGAGTACATATTAATTTAAGCATTTTACTTTTCTGTTATATATATATATATATATATATATATATATATATATATATATATATATATATGTTACGGTAAAGGTACGTAATCGGGAAATGTGTGCATTTACCAGTAAATGCACACATTTACCACCAAGCTCGGTAATTTTAAGTTTAAGTTTTCAGAAATACGTATTATCCGTACATTTCCCGGTAAATGTGCACTTTTACCGATGTGTCTTGGTAAATGTGGAAATACTTAAGAATGAGAAATGCTACACTTTAATAATTACGTTAATTTATAACAAAAATCATCGAGGGTTCGGCTCCACTGGTATATATTAAGATGGACGCTTCCCAACCCGAGGGGGGAACACAGTGAACGTGAGGAGGAACCAAAAACACTTCGACTAACTTACCAAATCCGATGGGGCCGAGTAAAATTTTCCTTCATTATCAATGTAGTTAGTTTAGTTAGTTGTGCACATTTCCCAGGAAATTTACACATTTACCGGACAACGTACATTTACCGTACTTCTAAACTACAACAGATGTTCGCGACGCCGCCATGTTGTGGCCTGTGTTGCGACGTTTATCCGCATTTACCAGTGTCTCAGGGTAAATGTGTACATTTCCCCAATCCAATCGGTAAAAGTATGTTATGCTTACATTTACCGAACTTGGTGGTAAATGTGCACATTAACCGGGAAATGTACACATTTACCGTACTACACACATTTACCGTAACACACACACACATACATATATATATATATATATATATATATATATATATATATATATATATATATATATATATATTGAATCCCATTCTAAAGTGAATAAGCGGTCTCAGCGTATTGCCCAAGTAAATTGTGTGGGTGAGGGTTAAGAATTTTAATTGCGCAAGTGGTTTACTCACCCGTTTTTCAAATTAAAAGGGTAATCTATACAATGCATTCTATATCCATAACTATTTCGTTAGCTTCATTGATTTCCGCCGTTTCTTTGCCCTTTAATTCGACTTTGAACTTGCCCTTTAAGTTTTTCAATCTTTCAAATTTTTTCTTATTTTTCCACTCTCTTTGGCTATCCGCTCCTCGCCGTAGACCATTCTCTCGAAACCCAAAGAATTTCCCGCTCTCGGAAATGCATTTCATTTTTTCGCGCGTGGCATTTACCTAGTTTCTAATTTCAAAATTATTAAATTCCATCATCATTATCGTCGCCATTTGGCGATATGTCGCAAGAATCCGCGATGGGTGAATCGCCTCGGAGATCTCGAAAATCCCGTGGAAAAAAAACATGCGAGCGATTTGCTCAACGGTTTTACGGCCGCAAGAATTAAATGAAAAGTTCTCTCGTCTGCGGGATGCGAGAAAGATTAAGCACGTTTCTCGTCTTTTTAAACACTTCGAAAAATATTCGACCTAAAATTTGCGGGTTTTTCAACGCGGAAGCAGCCTTTTTGGCGAAGATAAAAAGCAGACCGGAGTCGGGATGGGAAATAAAATAAAACTTGAAGAGGCTTCATGTTTACCGGATCGGGACGGGTGGTACTTGGTACTCAAGAGCGTTGAATTTTAAGGACGCTGACAACGTTTTAAGCTCGGATGAGGTTCGTTGAAAGGAGAGTTTTGATGCCGGATGATTATTAATCGAGAGGAGCGAAGTACGGGTAACTTATAAAGCCTTAAATAAATAAATAAATAAATATATATATATATATATATATATATATATATATATATATATATGGAGCAATTTGCTCGCGGAATTTTTGTAACTGCAAAGTAGTTAATCGAGAATTTCTTCGTCGAATGTTTTTGAAGTAGGTTTTAATCTTTTTATGCGGAGGGGGTGAAGGGGATGAATGCTTGTGGGTTGGGTCATGTTTCCCATCGCTAATGGAAGCTCAGAATAATGGAATTCAGTTTATATGTGATGAATCAAGGGTATAAAAGAAAAAAATCTTTCGGATAGTTCAAATTCCAGCTTCTGAATCAACTTTTCTTGAAGCGCTGTTTATTTGTTCGCGTTATATACACCTGATGTGGGAAGGATTCGGTTTCGTCATTGAATCTCTAAATCCTGTAAGAACGCCATTTTGTTTTCATTTTTCGACCTCGGAAATAATCGACTCATTTAAGAAGTCGATTGATATTTGGTAAATAAGTATTATAATAATAAATAACTAATTATTTATTTCATTCGTAATTTTTAGGAGATATTACATTAATCTATGCATCATTGACGGCTGAACGTTTTTCTTTCGTTTTATCGTCTTCTTTGTCGTCTGGAGTTAAGTATTTGTTGCCATATAAGTACAATCAGGCAAATACTTCTTAGTTCTTCAACATGGGAATAAATGTTCTTTATTTTTTCACGCGTTTCTCTAAAAGTTTATTCCTTTAACATTCAAACCGGAGGTCATATACCCAATAAAGAAAATGTAAATACTGCGAACGAGTACATGGTGCAGGTTCACCGCGAAAGGATAAATAGATTTCTGCAGGGTTGACGAAAACCTTTCTAATCCCGTTACACATTCGTCGGATTTTCCAACGAAAGCGTGCGCTTTAAAACGTCTTATGAGGACAAACTGCGAGTCGCGACGTTACGTACGGAGTTTTGAAGCGTGGAGTAGACAGAATAAAGACGTTCAGGTATGAATCCAAGTTCATTTTTGCCACCTGTCGCCGCATGTCTGTATATTAACGGAAGTGCAAATCGTGGTTTAACGTTTCGTTGGTTATGGAGGCCTTTTCCGCGGCAGCGCGCTTTTTACGAAACTTGTTATACTGTCATTTTCTACCGATACAAATTCTTTCAGAATGCTTCCGAAGAAAGAAAAGTTTCCGCTGGACTTAAATGGAGCAACTGGAGAGCGGCGAGGCGGCAGCACTCGACTGCCAAAGCGGCGATCGGGAAAACTTCATTCCGAGAGCGTACGCTCTTACTCGCACAATGGCGGCTTAGGAGCGCTTCATCCTATTTGGTATATCGTCTATTTCAGAAGACCGTGTTGCACGCGCGGCGGTGAAAACCGTATCACCCGACGCGTCCGGCATCGCTAGCATATATGGTTTCTAATCCCGTGTTTTCCTATCGACTGGAGATTTAATGCAATAAGCTCCCGATTAACCGGGTATTGATTAACCGGATGACGATTAACCGGATGCCAATTAACCTGAATTCCGATTAACTGAACTTTGTAAAACGTATAACTTGAGTTTTTACACTGCAGTACTTAAAATTTAAAAAAGTTCTGAACCAACTCCTAAACCGTACAATTTAATTCAATTCAATTAGGAGTTGATTCAAGATTTTTTTAAATTTCAATTTTCACCGTAGTCTCCTCTCTTATACGGCAGTACGGTATTTACCTATCCTTTGCCTAATAAGGTGTTAGTGCATGTTACAAAATTACTTGACCTATGAACATATAGAATAACGTTTAATTTGACTATCCTTTTAAGCGTTTTCTTCACTTCCTTAATATTTAATTATTTTAAATTTTTTTCTTGTACTATTGCGCGTTTAAATAGGCATTTAGATCAACCGTATCATCCGTTTTACCGGAATTGCCTCTTTCCCGGGGCATTCTGCTAGTCGAGAAGTACTTGTAATATACTTCGAAAACTTAATTTGTATTCGGTGTAAAACTTTCTCCATCTCTCCTATCCTTTCATAGGATATATTTATTTCCTTTTTAAAACTTTTCGTTGGAAGTCAGTATTACTTAAAACGCTAAAAATTGCCTCCGAGTTTTGGGGTGAAAGTGCAGAATTCAGCGGAGGAAGCGATTCGAATTGTGAGAGGACTCGTTTTGAATGCAAGAATAGAGTCGAAATGAAATATTTAACCCGTATTTATCATTTGTGTGGCTCGAATATAAAACCTTTTCCCTTCCACCGCTCTGAATTTAGAATGTAACATGTCTCGAGTTAAAATGGGATTCTGGAGTGAAAGTTGACGACGGTGTTTGCGGGACACGAGTTTTGCGCATGTAAATTTATGAAAGGCATTTAAGTCGCAGTCATTTAGCGACGCGCCGGATTCCTATGCATTTCTGAACGCGCCTGAGTTTTCTCCGGTCCGCGGTTCATAGCGCGCGCCTTGGTTAAAAGTGGCAGCGGTCGAGAAAGAACTTATCGTATACACCCGACTATAAGACGAATCTGAACATAAGACGCCTCCGCCTACCCACCTATACAGAAGCTAATTCGGACGGAAACAATGTTTCGTAAGGAATTCCGAATAAAATAAAATCATTAGGATTCTTTTTTTAATCTCAAAAAATTGTCGTCACGTTGCGAGGTGCGAGGATAAATGCGATTTAAACCATGCTAGATTAGTCATAATCACCGTCGCCATATTTATGAGTTTCTTTGCTCGCGAATGTAAGACGACTAATAAGCTTTGATTGGGGAAAACCAAAATAATTCGTCTTATATTCGGGTAAATACGGTATATGCCGAATCTTTTGTCGGTTTTACGGAACCGTTGAACAAAAACCTACCGGTCTCTGCCAGCTCATAATTTCTGGTGTGGTGAGGAAACTTCTCGCGCGACCTGCAAAAGGAGACTGATTAGTCCCGTTAGCAAGTACGGAGAGGACCGTGGGATTGAAGGTATCATGTCAACATTGACAAATCCGCCGTGGAGTTAGAAGCGACGATTTGTTGCTGGTACGTGCGAAAAGCCGAGAGGGTGTTAGTATATGTCGGCGTTTTCTAACCTCTTTCTAATCGCTAATCACTTTAGGCTCGTTTAGCGGCAATGCGGTAGCTGCCATTAGCTTCGACGTGTCTTTTTGTAGCGCCGGGATAGCGGCTTTTAATGAAATTTGCTATCGGCGTTCCCCGATCAAATTAATCGTCCAAATTAAATTTTGGTTCGCTTGGGATAATTTGGGTTATTTTTAGGTGGGAATCCAATCATATGCTCGCGAAATGTGTCATTCGAGGGGAAAATGTCTTGGATATCGATCAGACTGGATGGATTTGATCGGTTCGATGAACCTTTTTATGCAAAAGCGGCTTTCTTTTACGTTATTTTTGCTTCCAAAGTGTCTTTCGCGTGCAACTACGGAAATGGTGGTTTCAAACCGAGTGTGGCGGCAGACTGTTGGCTGCGGAATTCAGACTTCAGTATTCAAAAACCCTCCCTCTCGAACACTAAGAGAAAAAATTTACGCGTTGGAAATTCGGGTCATATCATTTGAATGTTTAGGAACAACGATACCAATAAATACTTCGAGTGATAGAAAATTCAAGTAATGAACATTCGATTTATACATGTTCCAACTTTATTTTTTACATATTTTGGATAAATTCGTGGATCAGGCGTTAATAAACGCGTTATATAGCCGGTAATGTAAATTGTATGGTCGAAACCTGATTGCTTTCACCATTTGCTACGTCGGATTTCGGTACTTTTCTGTTACTAGGAAGAAAAATGTGTTTTCTGCCGCGTGCCTTAGAAGTAGTTCCTCTTACAGCCAGAGGAATGATTTTTAAATTTTCTCCGAAATTTTGCTGATAAGAGTACAATATCTCTTCTAGAAATGTGGTCTACCGAACCATGAAAGTTTCATCATGTCCAAATTTCGTGTTTTGCGGACCATTTTGGTGGGCATTGTATTACGTATAGGTATATCAAATTTAGTAAAATACATTGGGATTAGCTTTTGCGTAACCGATTAATATATCCACGTCGTTCACTGCGTTATTCCGTGTTTGATGATATTCGTTATTGTATGAGTCAAAAAACTATCATTCATATTTTTGTATTATTATATCATAGTCACTATTCTCTTGACTTCTCAATATAGATTTACGTATGTATATATTTCTATGTATGTATGTATTTCTGAAGAAGTTTAGAAAAAATATACGTGACGCGATATCTCGAATAATTCGTCATTTACGTAAGATTTTTCTATCTCAGCAGTCAAAACGTCAGGAGAGCGACTGTAGAAGTGAAAATTAATCTCACAGTCTTCAGAAACAATGATGCCTTGGTCACAACTAACAATAAGATCATGTTATGTCAGAGGTTTGCGCGAAAGTCTTAATGCGTGGATAAAGAAAATTGAGGAAAACCTTTTTTGAAAATACCCGCTATGTCGTTATGTCGTAGGTTAAAAAACGAAAATATCATTCTTCACTTTTTTCCCCTTTTAAATAAACTTTCTTCAATTTTGCCTTTCGTAAAATTAGCGCGGCCCCTAAAAATTCTCGACGCACTGCGTTAAAAACTGCATAAATTCGAGGTTTGGTTTGGCAACCTCTTCTACATGGCGAGTCGCATTGGCCATTGCGAATTCTCGACGGGCCGCATTGGAAGTCGTGAATGCTTCGGCGGGTCGGATTTCCGTTTTATGAGATGCTACCTAAAGACTCGGGGATCTCATTTAAGTGAAAATCAAGTCTAAATAAGGCTTATAGGTTCAAGGATCAGCACTTAAGTATTTTTTTAATGAAAAAGTACTTATCTCGGGTATCTCCAATAGCCACAAGGGAGGTACACAGGATAGGGACTTTTTTCAATTAAAAAATATTTAAGTGCATATTCTTAATTTTATTTCGGCCATATGACGAGCTCGATAATTCTCTAGCAAAGGTTTATATGGTTAAAATCTTGATGTTCGTAACGGAACCGAGCACGTTAGGCGATTTTTTTGTGAAATTCTCCATTTCGGATATGGGAAGGAAAGAAATTAGTAAAACAGTAGTTTATTTTTTCCGAATTATGGAATTCCACAAAATTAAGTCTCCCATAGTGGATTAGGAAATAAATTAATTTGTAACAATTTCACTTTTAAAAAGAATACACTTTAATTCCTACCGTTTTTCGTTTAATCCCATCCTCTTCGCACACAGAAGCCAATGACAAGACCTATCCCATTCAGTGTTGCCACTTTTTTGGCATTTGGGAGCTAGATTTCATCTTCTTGGTAGCTATAAAGCAGCTAGAATATATAATTACCAACGATATTCATGGCTGCGTAAGGAAACTAACCAAAAAATGTCTCCATATATTGTGTGCACAGCATATAACTACACTATTTTTGAAGCTATTATTGTCTTTTATACACTAACAAGAAGATGAAACCTTCGTCTTAACCAATTTCAACGGGTAATTAAAAATACTTTATTTTTCAAGTCTTTTTTCCCAACACTACTCCAGTTATCCCCTATAAGAATTGCAAGGGAGGTATCTAGGCGGACATACTCCAATTTTTAACTCTTAAAACAATGTCGTAATTATTTGCTATCGCAGACATTTTTGGTGATCTCCTCTGTCCGAAGAAATCTTTTAATCTATACGTTACAATGCATATAATGGGTAAGAGCAAATGTAGATTTCCTATTGTCGTTTCTAAATCATTATATGATACGAATACGTAAAACACGTTGTTATTCATGTACCCATCTTCCAAGTTGATTGTGTACATAATATTACAAATGGACGCTTTCTTAGGTATAGGCGCGGACAAAGAGCATTTTGACCGTTAAATCTAACAAAAATTTATCTGGGATTACATATTTCCAGCTTAAACAAGATTTTTTTTGAGTAGTCGCTAGAAATAGCTAGATTTTTTTATCGATTCGCGAGATTTGTAAGAAGTCGCTAGGTCCTTTTTTAGGAGCTAGTGTGAATGTAAAGTAGCTAGATCTAGCTACAAATTCGCTAGATTGGCAACACTGATCCCATCTCCCCTCCTCCCTTTCTCCCCCTCCTCCCCTTTTCCCCCTCTTCCCCTTTTCCCCCTCCTCCCCTTTTCCTCACGGACCCCTTGGGGTCAGATGTGACCCCACCATACCATAAGCGTGTTTTTTCATAAAATTCCTCCACAAATAAATCATGTAAATTGCAGATTAATAAACTTTTGCATTAATAACATTTAGTAATAATCAGGAAAACATTTTATGTAATGTTCAAGTAGGCTGAAATCCTCGCAGAATGCAAACAATACTTACTACGTTTTATAAAAACTAAAACTAATATGTTATAATGAATAATTTTGTTACGAAATTAATTGACGATAACAATCATTGCAATAGTTAAGAGTTGTAATAATTGTTGTAATAGAGAGTTGTATGCGAAAAATCAGAGTGAGGTAAGCCAATTTCTGTTTTGTAACATTCTTTCACAAACGTCCTTGTTGTTTTTTTTTGCATTTGATAATTGTTTATATTTTTTTGTTTAGGAAAATTCAAGAATGAAGACGATTTATCTTTTTATATAATGCAAATAATAACTTTTTAATAGAAATACATATTTTAGCAGACGACTTGTTTTTTATTACCTAATTCAACTAAGTTACTTTAAACAAAAGCAATGAGTTTTATCCCTTGCAAAAAAGTGTACATAATGCATTAGATAAAGTTTTCGGTAAAAAAACAAAATTGTTAATTGATACAGGATTTTTACTTTTGGGGTCAAATCTAACCCCATCATACCAAATACGGTGCCTTTTCTCGCCATATCAGTTAAGGGTTAATGCGAAAATTATATTGTATGTATTTATAAATGACTAATGGTTAGAGGAATTTCCTTGCACATTCTTATTTTTGTTGTCAAATTGCACGATATATATTTAGTTGTGTATGTGTTTATATACGTATATGTGCGCGTCAAAAGCATTATCTATGTAACATAGTATTTATAAATGACAAGGGGTTAGGTTGAGGAGGAGACTGACTTAGTCTCAATCTCGCCCCGATAAAGACGTTATTCAATTCAATCTTCAACATTCAAGTTTTTATTTTAACAATTTCAATATAAAAATCAGAATTTGCGTTAAATTTTACGTATCGCTTTCTCACCACGGCGTCGCGGGCAGCATTCGGCCGTAGGCAGTGGCGGCCCGAGAAATTTAGGCGCCCCCGGCGAGATAGCACTCCGGCGCCCCCTCCGTTAATGTTTGTTGAGATATTTACAAAGTACATGTTAATTTATTCATCGCTCTGTAAAAATTATCGATAACGAAAAATTAAAAGGAATGCTGTCAAGATTTTACCCTGTTCTTCGATATAAATTGATATCCAATATTTATTCACTTGGAAGTAATGCGTAGATTACTGATCGGAATAACGCCCCCAAAACTTGGACCTCCCGGGTAGCCGCCCGGCTCGCCCGTAGTTCGGGCCGGCCCTGGCCGTAGGTTGCCCACTCAGGGTTGACGCGGAACAGCGTGGGGTTATGAACGCAACGCGTCGAATATTTCGGCGTCGAGATGTGTCAGCGGTCGCGGCGTCTGTCGTCTCGAGGATTTGCTTTTCTCAAGTCGCCTTCGAGGGCTACAGAAATAGTGATGCGAAGAGGAAGTGTACGGTTTCACGATTCGAACGCAACTATACGGTCGATTTGCATGTGATTTATGGGTTATGCCTGCGTGCCCTTAAAAATATTGACCGCTCGGTTGCGTTAATCTCGGTCACATAGCGGAATGGAAAACAGTTGTATTAGGCGTGGACAAATCTGGAAGGAAGTCACGCAGTTGGGCCGGGTGCGAAGGGGTGGGAGGAGGGGTCAGGGAGAGGGCGTCCAGGAGGGTGAGGGCATGAGGGCTTGTTTGGGAAGGAAACAATGGTTGGCGACCGTAACGCATATGGCTCGCGACACTTGGCCACGATAAAGCAGGATGTGGTCGCGAGTGGGTATGTCGTGTTGGGTTGGGAGAAAAAGGCGGCCGAATGTTCTAGTGAGT
This sequence comes from Tanypteryx hageni, assembly GCA_028673005.1. Lineage (NCBI taxonomy): Eukaryota > Metazoa > Arthropoda > Insecta > Odonata > Petaluridae > Tanypteryx > Tanypteryx hageni. The sequence continues at coordinate 63,530,369 of CM054120.1, read as the reverse complement.
GGTATATGCGTGGGTTGGCGTGCGTGGGTGGAGGATTGGGGAGAGGGTGGAGGATTGGGGTGAGGGCGGAGGATTGGGGCGTGGGTGGAGGATTGGGGCGAGGGTGCAGGATTGGGGCGAGGGTGGAGGATTGGGGCGAGGGTGGAGGATTGGGGCGAGGGTGGAGGATTGGGGCGAGGGTGGAGGATTGGGGTGGGGTGCAGGATTGGGATGGGGGTGGAGGATGGGGTGGAGGATGGGGTGGAGGATGGGGGTGGAGGATGGGGTGGAGGGTGGGGGTGGATGGTGGGGGTGACAGTGGCGGAGGGACGCCGATCGCGGCGGCGGGAAGTGGCGATTGGGGTGATAAGTGGGGCCGGAGGGGTGATATAGGGTGGTGGAGGGTGAAATGTTTGAGGGACGACAGATGGTTTCGGGGCCGGAGGGTAATGAAGTTCAAGGAGATTCGTTTTGGCCGGTTTGCCACTTAAACGGGATGATGAGAAGGGGTTTCTGTATGGTAGGGGCATATCCGTACTCGTAAATCTAATTTTTAAAATGCAGCCGCGTAGTATTTATTTAATAATTGTAAGTCAAAATGTTTTCCTCTTTAAATTTACGAAAGTGGAAGGTAAATAATCCGAAATTTATGAGCCGTCTCGCCCACAAATTTTTGTACGAGTAAATTTTTACATAGTCAACTGTTGCAGGGCGTTATTTTGTGGAATCTTTCCATATTTTAATATACAAATTTTCTTTGTTTTAGAAAAAACTTAGACTATGCAAATGAACCGTCAGGAAATGCGTTGTTAAATTATTACCAATTAGCCTTTAACGAGGCTTGCTGTCGCTGATCTTCGAAGAAATAAAAAAATAGCTATTAAAATGCTAGCGCCGCGCATTTCATAATCGTGGTACAAAAATGCCATGTCACCTCTTATATTAAACAGGAGATAGACGACTGTTTCATAAAAATAAGACCGCGAAGTCTTCTGTCTTACATTGGCCGTTGTCTCTTCAAACATCCAGTTTGTTCGACATCCTCTCAGATATTGGTTTTTATGCTTTTTGCGGTAAGTAATATTGAATTTTTAATCGAATTTTCAGTGTGAGAACAGGTCTCGCACTTGGTATTTCGGCGTGTAGCGAATCGCTATCGGAAGATGGTAATAATTTTATCCCATCACTCGATAAAAATGCCAAATCATACGTATGGCAAGATTAAACCTTTAGATTATCTTCGGTTATAGTTGTAAAATGTTTGAGTGAAACATGCTAGCATTTATGCTTCGTCGTGTCCATACTCATTGGTAATCTCCGATCTTTGGTTCTAATATCATTACGTCAAATATTGGATCCGTGCCATGAAGTAAGCTTGGTAATATATGTTTTCGATATTTATTTCCTTTTTTGAAGGGCAGATTTGACTCCGACGCATTCTTGCTAGCAAGCAATGTTTATTCAAGATATCCACGTCCGGGAGATCTTAATGTTGAGAGATTATCGGAGTCGCGTGATTCCTCGTCAAACTCTCCGAGTGATAACCGCCGCCGTTAAAAATCTTTGGCGTGCAGTTTCATTTAAGTTAGTGACGGTGTAAGCGCTTGAATCGCACGACGACCAGTACTGATGCTGCAAGATTTTATTTGTCGGATAAATTAATTCAGACGACTTTCCATTAAAATTTTGATTACTTCTATAAACTCGACGCGGGGGGGGATTCCGAAAACGTATCCTCGCGATCACAGAATCAGAAAAACCGCTGCGCCACGGAAAAGTCGACGAAAATTTCTTTGAAATCAAACATTCAGTCGTAAAAATCATTCTAATGTTTCTTCTTGCCTCTATACGCCCTTTGCTTGCGGTCTCGGTTTGGTTTCGTTGTGTAATGCCACGCATAGTGATGTAATTCGTCCTTCAGAAGAGGTCTTGCGTATTCTTCGAGTACACTTCATAAGCGGTAGTGTAATTGACCAACCAAGTGACTCTCGAACCATGTTTCGTGGTCCTTATTATTGTGAATTGCGAGCGTTGCAACGGTTGCAATAGTTGTTTATCTTTATTAATCGTCTCGGAGAAATGTTAAAACCAATAGGAAAATATCCGTCCAGTAATTTTTTTGCGAATGCCATTTAAATATCAGGGATATGTAATTTCCTCTCGGTCGTGATGAAATCTACGGTCTGCGACGTCACCGAAGGTTGTAATAATTATTCTCAATTTATTATAAATTAGCGCGCATCCTGAGATGTGATGTCATCTTCCTTTTGATTATGCATGATACTGCCCGCTGCTGGCGTTGATTCGCTCTGTAGTCGGGCTGAACTTTTTGCACGTTTTTTTAGCATGAGTTCTACTGCGGTTCATACATTTTGGAAGCTTAAGTCATCGGTCAAGCAAAAACGCTATCCCTTATCGTATGCCTTCTTCACATTGGTTTGAGCTGTATTTTGTAGGTTCTGCGAGAATATAAGCTCCAACCTAAGGCGAAATGTTTTGATTTCTGTATATACTTAACAGAAATATTCTATTAAAACTGCGGATTGGAAAAAACTTAAGTAATTTTTAACATGTTTTAGAGCTATTACGCTTTCGCGGTCATCTGGAATAGTTCCAGATGCGGTATTTTTTTGTATTTCCTTGGAAGTAGTTCAGCTTAATTAGGTAGTTTTCTTGAACTATGGATGTGACTTACGCAGTTTAATTGAAACATTGAAAATTTGCGAGAGGAGTGATTTTGATATTTTTGCATTTTGTTGGAGACGAGTCGAGGATTTTTTTTGGAAGGGCTGAGCTATTTTTGAGAGTGATCCACAGAACGTCGTTAAATATCAACGTCACAGATCTAGGCTTATTCAACAATATATCGAGAGACGAGTGTTAATATTTATGCAGTATACTGAAAGAAAGTGTTTTTACTTCCAGGGATAAAATTACAACACTTGGCCACCGCACCGCATGCAGGTAATAGGAAGTTTTGATGTTTAAATACTTCTTGAAATTCCATCGGCATTAACAGAATTCGTTACTAACAATTTTAACTTCGGGAGTTTTTTTAAAACTAGGATATCGTAGTATTTAAAGCAGATGTGGTCAGTCTACGTCGTACAGAACCATTTAGTTTTGTTCTTCAGTTAAAATATATTTGAGATTTTAAAAAATTAATAAAAAAACTCTAAATTTTATCGTCTTACCTCAATAAATCAGCCCTGTTTGTGAGCTCAAGTTAAGATTTATTATTTTGATTTTATTAATTTTAATTATCACAAACCCGTTACCGGGCTCTTACAATGAGCGTAATAACGATAAAGTAGACCGGCTATTCTCAAGTGCGGCCACCAGGGAATTTCATTGCGGCTACGAGTAACTTCCCTTTCTTACGAGAGCTCCTCAACCCAGCCGCCATTTCCAAATGGATTAACTTCTCAACCGTGACTTTTTCCGTGGCATTTAAACTCCTGAGAGTGCGTTTTTTCGTTTATGTCAATTTCCGAGCACATGTATTCACTTACTGTTAGTGCGCCGTCGCCATCCAACGCACGAGAGCTGGAAGCCATTTTGAACTGATTGAGGGCAGCACTAAGGGGCAGATCCGAGGAAGAAAAATATCCGAGATGTAAACACAGAAAACAAAAACCACGGAAGTTAAGCAGAGTAAATGATTTCATAAACCAACTGCACGAGAGTTAATAAATCAGAGCCCCGAAAGGTTGAGAGTTCATGAGGAAAACATGGACACAAAAGTTATTTAGCGCACGCTGGAGGGTGAAATCGACCTCTAGAGAAGTGTTTAGAATAAACACGCAGAGTGAATACTAGCTGGCTAAGAAAGAAAGATATGAGCCAGATGCCTCCCTATATATACAAGGAAAAAATAAACAACTTGAATAGCTAGCCAGGGGGAAGGCCTACACTGATTTTTGAAAGTAAGCTATGGAACCAATATTATTTGGACTCGTGAGACGGTTACATGAAGTGTGGTCCTTCTAAAACGGGTCTCAAACTCGCGACCCTCGTGGTACATTTATGCGGCCCGCGAAGAAAGGTAGTTTACACTAGACGGCAAAAACTCAAATGTTTTTCTTATAAAATATTTCATGAAAATCTAAAACATTTAACAAGTATGTTATATCAGTACTTTTAAAATATACGCAGTTTATTGCTCATTCCAATTTATAAAAATTCAGCACAGGTGGGGGTACTAAGTACAGGGTGATCATTTTAAATGAGAACCCATAGAAAATGTAATGATTTCGCTAAAAGAGTGTTGGAGACGTGAAGCTTAGAAGTAACAATCTTTATTGTCTGCATAATGTCGCCATTTGTCGGCAGCCTGCGACACTACGAATGCGAATGCACAGTGCAAGCAATAAACAAACATGGCGTTCAGTGTAGAGGTGCGAGTGTTTATGGTGGAACGTTACCTCAAATCCGAGTCGTTTAAAACTACTCGGGGTGATTTCTGTCGGCAATTTCGGTGTTGTAAGGGCACCAACAAAATCTATGATATGGAAGTTTGTGAAAATGTTCAGGAAGACTGGAAATGTGAAGGTTGTGAGTCGTGTTCACTCGTCGACTGTTCTGACTGAGAATCCTTTAGCGCAGGTTAGTGAGAGCCACCACGCTCACCAGATTTGTCGCCGTTAGACTTCTTTCTGTGAGGTTTTATCAAAGGCAATGCCTACAACAGCAATCCGCGCAATCTGGATGAATTGAAAACCAACATCCCATGTCATTTCCAACACCACACCTATCACACTGCAGGCAGTCTTCGAACATACTTCGTCGTGCCCAGTTATGTATGCAACATGCTGGTGGTCATTTTCAACATTATTTGTGACAACGTAAGTAATGTCAGACAATAAAGGTTGTTACTTCTAAACTTGATGTAACCCTGGACGCCGAATCCAGCAATTTTGTAATGCATGGATTTAAGGCTGCATCAGATGGTAGTATTAGGGTCGTGGATTTAGGATTAGCGCAACTTAGTCGTAATATGCGTCAATGTAACTAGGCAGCTTGCCTTTAGAAATTCATACAGTGCTATTAAAAGTTAATTAACGACCGTAAACACTGTGACTCTGGATTTAAGATTATCGCATCCTCAGAGGTTGATTTTCACTGCCACGTCGTGAGGTAAAAGTTGCGCGTTTGAGGAATTTCTTTCTCTTGCGAATTTTACTCGCAAGCAATTGGTCTCTGCCTCTCCCCCGCATCGCAAAAATAGTGGATCCTAAATAAGATTTGGCTTGATATTACGATGAAATAGTTGGAGCGATTGAAAAATTATACAGTAGGGGCATTTATTCTTGCTAAGCTGAAAATAAATTTTCGAAACTGCTCTTATCAAGGCACTTTTTTGTTCATTATGTGTTTTCCTCCGACGTAGCGTATCCGAAATATAAATTTTAAATTATTTCAAACGGTCGCCATTTTGGTTCAAGATGGTGGATGGAAATGAAAATAGTTTTCTCGGGTCTCCTATAGTCTGTTTCATTTATCTTCGCAACTGACATTTCGTTCGTACTCGGGACCGCTCGTGTATTTCCGCTGCTAGGAGGTGGGGAGACGTTTTCCCATCTCCTAGCGAGGAGGCGTCTCAGGAACTCAAACTCGGCGCTGCCATATCTACTAAACTGGAATACGCTGCGGAGAGCTCAGAACTAAGAGAAAGATGCCAGTGGTGAGCTACTGGGACGGGGGGCACTGTTCGGACAACGAAGGCGTCAGCACGTGGCAACACAGCACTCGAGACTCGATTTATGAACAACGGACGCCAGAGAGAGAATGAGCTCTCGACGGGGGAGTCTCTGATTACTTCATTCTTATTGGTTCCAGTAAGTTCACGTGCTGGAAAGCTCTTTTCTTCGCTCTCTCTCTCAGCCGCAAAGATATATGAAACAGGGTATAGTTGGTAAGAACAAAATGTCGTTTGTCGCATTTCTTTATGACTAACAGTTCCTGAGGTACAGAAGGGGACGGACGGACGGACAGACACCTGAGAAATTATTAAGGATGATTCAATGGTGCCGTTATGTTTTCCCATGCTCCATCTTTATTTGCGATTCCAGCGACATCTCGATTCGGTCCCCATTGCGGTTTTCCACGTTCATTCGCCGTAACTAATATCGTGGGGTGATACTTGTCCGTTGGAAAGCGTTCGGTCTCGGACGTGAAACAGATCATGGAGTCGGAAATCGATTTATAAATTGGGTACGAAGGAAACTTTCATCGAGCGGGCTGCCTTTTTATACGCCATTCATTCGATCAGGGAACGTTTTTGCGCGGCCTGGGACTCGTTCGTGAAAGGATCCTTTGTCAGGAAATGTTACCGGAGAAGTATAAAGATCGAGGAAGTGAAATTAGTTGGAAGTAGTTGTCGGATTCACTAGAGAGTCGTCGAGCTCGTCTGTAAACGAATTCAAGATTGAGCATTTCGCTGTGAAATAAAGTGAAAAGTATGTACTTGTCTTAGGTATCTCCAATGGCCATAACAAGGTTGTGAAAAAAACAGGCGCGCGTTTCGGTTACAGTAAAGCCCTCTTCAGTGGCGATCCACCCAAAGTCACCGAAGAGGCTGAATTTTAACCGAAATGCGCATCTGGTTTTCACAATATTGCTGGGGCTATTGGAGATATCCAAGATAAATGCGTACTGCAATTTTTAGCGTTTTTTTTTAATCCGCTCTTGCGTTCGGTTTGTCCGTCTGCCTGTCTGACGCGCTGGATCCTCCCAAACGAAAAAGAGAAACTTCGTTTTTCTCGCCAATCGATTCACTATCCGTTCTCGTTGTGCGCGGTGTCTTCATTTATCCGTCCGTCTAAAAATTTGCTTAGTAAACCGCCATTTGCTGTCTGCTTCAGCAGCTCTTTCTTCACTTATTTTTTATAACCTTCTTACGGCTGTTGGGGATATCTTTTTCAATTTTCTTAAATATTTAAGCGCTTATTTTTTAATTTGTTGTGAGAGTTGGAAGTCGGTGAGGTAGTGTACTATTAACTTATATCAGGTCTTTGGAGAAAGTACCATAAAAACTAAAACGACGAGCTCGCAGAAAAAAACAAAACGAGGTGAACGAGGCAGATAGCAAAATATATACTGTGGCTCAGATTAGCTCTTAAAATGTGTCAAAAAATTTCGGACGTATGGAAATGAGCGTCCATTAGTTGAGAAGGGCATTGGTGCACGTGGAGCGGGAGGGGCACCCGTGGGTGAGGGCGGCTGGGAATGTCGGTGGCCTCGATCGAAGCAAAGGTGTCGTCTAATGAAGAGTGGATGGAATTGAAAACGGAGCGCGCGAGAACTCCTCTCTTCCCATCGAATACAATGGAAAGGCTCGTTTGGGTGTGAGAATTGGAGTTCTCGTCGGAAAAAAGACGAGGGAAAAGGCGGGAACTTTTTTGGAGCTGGGAGACTCCTTCCTGTTCGTTCGCAAAAAAAACTCGTCTCCGATTTGAGGAAAATAAACCAGTTTCTCTTATCGATGTCGGGTCAATCGTACAAATACATATACTTAATGCTGCTTATAATGTGTCAGCTTAAGGATTGGTTCGTCGTTTCCTGCTTGGCCCGCGGGGAAAGAAAGAAAGCTGTTTTTATCGATGGCGGGATTGTGAATTTAGAGTCATTTGTAACACTCGAAGCGTCCTGGTTAAGGAAAACTGATCACTTTTGGCCGAACTGCGTGAAATTTCTCCAATTCCGATGTGGAAAGTAACGTCGCGTACTCGAGGATGTTGTCTCGCAACGGAAACCTAGGTCGTATTGAAAGCGTATTCTTTCACGAAGTGAAATTTGTTACAAAGTAATTCGTTTTCCGCCAACGACCGTCATGCATAAGACTTATGAGGGTATGTATCGTCTATAAATATTCGTGTGTAAAATTAGGTTCAAATAAATGTGTGTCAATGCCTTCTCGTCGTGCGCAATGAAAGGTAGTCGGGAAGGGGCGTTAGCGGAAGTCGATGGAAGTTGGAGATGAATACAGTAAAAGCTCGATTATCCGACTTTCGGTTTAACCGACCAAAAAATAGATGAGCTGTCTAACCATAGCCGAAAAGCATATGTCGGTTGCATCCACCGAAAGTCGGTTCACGCGAGAGATCGCCAGACATGATTCACGCGGGAGATCATTACCGCTAATTATTTAATCTAACAAAATAAAATTGTGATTAAATATTCATGAAATGCCTTCTAATCAATAAATAAAACAAGTTTCATAGTTCACATAAGTTTTTTTTTTAAATCTAGAAGAAAATCTTTCCGAATTAACTTCTTATGAAATAGTAACCCTACTGACAGTTGATTCACTCGGGAGATCACTGGTAATTTAATTTTAATAATTTTATTAATAATGTTTTACTATATTACTTTTATTTTAAATTTCACTGCAAAATGGCCTGAGCTGTATAAATACATAATGTTCCTAAATGAGCATTGTTTCCATTATTTACAAATTATCCGACTTTTCGGTTTATCCAACGGTCCTTCCCCCCATATAATTCGTTATAATCGAGGTTTTACTGTATTCGTCGGTGGTTAAAAAAGTCCTCATTGGCCATCGTTGCGTTGACCAAATTGGAAGCGAAAGAGATATCGATGAAAGCGTCTCGCACTTCCTCCGATCTCATCCCAAGCATCCCTTACCGTCATTCTTCCTGCCTTTTCAGCCCCGCTCCACCATTCGATTATCTATTACCATATACTCGCCCGTAATTAATGGACCCTTCGCTCGTTAAAACACGGGTCTCTTTTTTGTCGTTTTTTTCCCCATCCGATCGTGCATTACGTCGCGATTTAAGTGACTATTCTCACCTCGTTGAATCATCCTCGTCGAACCCTCTCCCCCTCCCCTTCCCCCTCTCTCTCCCACTGAACCCCCAAATGCCTCCAATCATTTAATATTTTATTACGGAGCCGCTTTTGAAACAATGGGTTGTGCTTCCGTGACGTCACCTCTCGCGGCGTTATTCTCTCGAGAAGATGGCACGTGGAAACGTGCTTTGTTTGCTGGGTTAAGGAGTAGGGGTTTATGGGGGGGAGGGGACGCGGGTAATGCAAAGTAGATGGGAGGAGGGGAAACTCGGCAGAGGCGCAGAGGTGAAGTTGCTTTCTGATCTGTCAGTCTGTTGCCGCTAGTGTTGCCGATCGGTCGATCCTCTGGCCTGGCATCTGCGCTTGCTTAACCTACCCGCCGGGCTTTCTCCCCTTCGCGAGGGACAAATGCGAGGACGCCGTGATACGAATCCCTAACGTTCTCCCATCGCCTACAGCTGCCGTGTGGAAAAGAAAAAAATCATGTTCTCTCTTTACCCGGACACGACTGTAATATACCAGGAGGCAGTGCCCGTCGTCCGCGCTAGAGTGCCATTTGCGCAGCACCGAAGGATCTGTTATTCGTATTATTCACATCCTCATCATTACGGGCCTTACGTATCCAGCGGTCACTGTCTTCGGGTTACATACAGGTGAGTCTGTAACTATGTATATTTATACGTCGGTGAAATTCTTTCGGTGGCGAGGATGGAGACGTAGTTTTGGAGCCCAGCGTTCGTCGCGTGAGTCTCTGTGATTGTGGCCCAATCTAGGGTTGGTGCGTGGGAATCGTGACCATGGGCTAGAAAAGTGACTTCTTTTTAGTTGACCTAGTGACGGTGGTTTCGTCGCGATTGCGGCTGGCTGGTCGATCGTTGCGCGGGGATATTCTGTTTGTTTAATCGGTTTCAGTGTAAAAAATGGTCCGGATTCGAGCGTTATTCGTCGGTTAACCGTTCGGTAAATAACTTTACAGCGACGTATTTCCGTCTCTGGAGCAGTGGCGAAATTTTATCGGCCTTGCTTTAAAAGGAAACCCTTGTTCGTTCACAAATTCATGTTATTTATTATGTAGTTGCTCTAAGGGGAGCATTGTCTAAGCGAATTCTGAGGAAGTGCGTCGTTTATTTTTTTTTCGTAGATTAACCGAGTTATTACACCCCCGGGGGCTATCATGTATGTCGTTGCTGCAATCTCAGACGGGTTCATCCTGCTCGTCTGTTCCCTAATGAGTGGTGGCCTCTTCCAAATTCTCCCGACAGCACTCAGACCAGACTCGCTCGTCATGCGTTATCTCCGGCCCTCCCCCTCTCCCCCCCCCTTTGTCGTTCCATTCTCCGTACCATCTCCTGTCTATCCTTTTTCCCCATCGTCCTCGTCCTCCCCTCTTCTCTCCCCCGTCGCACTTGCTCTCCTCCCCCCATTCTCTCCTATTCTTCCGTACCATTTCCCCCTCCCCTTTTTTAGGGCCGGAGGTTATCTCGCTTGACATCTGGTTAGTCCCGTCGTCCCTCGCAACTATCGTCTCGCTCCTGACACCTGATTGGTAATTTGGATGTCGATAAGGATATCCCAGTGCGCGGCACAATGTGATCATCGTTAAATTGTTTTATTTGGTTCGATCTTTTTCTACATAGAAGTGATTTTAGGTATGTTAAACCTCTATTGCTTAAGTGTTCCCAATCGGGAATGTTACTTGGATTTTATTTTCAGGTTTCTTTCACGGTCGACCTGAGCTTTGGGAGCACATTTTTCCCTTCAGGGAACAATGCACTGACGCGTAATTTACAGCATTGCTACTAGATTATTAGGTGCAGTCAAACCCCGTTTTAGCGCAACCGTTTGTTCATCACTGACTGCGTTAAAGCGGATGTGGCGGCAAATCGAGGTATATGCTTGCTCTATGTAATCATAAGATTGATGTACCGTTCACAACGATGCATGGACGGTATGCGGGGGTGACACTATATAGGGACACTGTCGGACTGTATTTTTATATTCATAGCATGGTAAATATTTTATCGTTTTTGGAAATAAAAAATAGGGAGCGTTAGGCCGTATTTGCGTCAACTCATGCATTTGCTGTTATGAGGGCTGTGAATGATAGCGTCTGCTATCATAATAACAGAAAGGATTCGTTTTCCGTCTCGTTAGAGAGTTCTGAGAATCGTGGTAATTACGGATTACTTTTTGTGCGGAAGAACGTCGTTTTAACGCAGCGTATCTCAGCCTGGGTGCCCAAGCTGACAGCTAGAAGGGGTAGGGCGGAGAAAGTAATACATATAAATTGACGTTGATGTGGTACCAACAAATGAACGCGTCCAAATGTTGCGGTGCCCATGTGTAGCAATATATGTGATCTTCTTTTCAAGTTGGGGATGCCGCGAAGTCCTATTTATCTTTTTTAGAACGTCGATTAATCCAGATCAAATTGAGAAAAAATGTAGATGCAGTACATTCGTGGAGGTCAGTAAGTTCGAACGATTTTTTATAGAACGTTAAAATGGATGAAAAAGTCTTCTAAAGACGCTTTAAAAAAATGTTAAACGTGCTTGACCCGTAACGTGCAGTAAAAGGAGCTTACCATCTGGCTTCTGTGCAGGATAAGAGCTTAAATATTTATTTATTGCCTTCACATTTTTTGCATATATGTTTATTTTTAAGGCTTAATAATGCTATTTTAAAGTGGATTTTTCAGAATGAATAGCACGGCGTCGCAGCTTACGACGTTATTGAATGTCCGGTTATCCGGATATTCCATTGCCCAAACTACCCTCAATCCCAATTATTTCGAATAAACAGGCCTCTACCTGACTTTAAAGGACTCTTATTTACGCCCGCAAAGGACTCTGTTTCTCCCTTCGCCTTACATTATGCATTCTCATAGAACGACGGCTTGATGCGAGGCCCTCATTAGGGGAAGCGTTATCTCGTTACGGTGGCGCCACTGTTCTGATTTCCGCCGCCTTCAATTAGGCAGGGCCTTCATTAAAATGGAAGTGGCGACAAAAAGCGTAATTTTACGGCCTCTGTACTCTGAAATATCGTCGTATTCCCCTGCGACGGACCGACGATGGGGTCCATCGCGTAGATTCTCAAATGTTTTATTTCGTCGTGCAAAAATGACTGGAATTCTCTGTAACAGTTTTGAATCGAAATGTCGCGGTTCGATGCTGTTTTTCCCACTCGCTGTGTCGGGAATCTGTGTTTTATGGCTATGAAATGGTATTTTTTGAAGATGTTTAAACTTTCGAATGTAGCGTTTTAATGTTTTTAGATAGGCTATTTTTTCGGCGGATCGAAACTTAGGGAAAACTTGGTTGATTAAATCTTAAACGATAAGTCTTGCATAATAATTCTTGGTGGAGGTTTATCATACTTGATTGTTGATTGCAATGTTTTGCTTTGCTACGCACCATATTCACTCATTTAAATTTTATCGACAATATCGAACAGAGTAGCTAAATTGTTTTTGACAAAATTTGACGTTGCTAGCAAGTTCATTCATTGTTGCTTAAGGAGTGCATAATCTAGTTGAAATACGATTCTGTAAGCTTATAAAACCTTCTGCCTTATATTTACGATGTCGGGTTCAAATGACTAGCAAACAGCGCTTATTTACCTCGAATGACCAGCAAGTTCAATATGCGTGCTCTAAGTTAACAAATCTTGGTCTGGACGGTATGTTTAAATCCTAATTTAACATTTTATTAGTTTATACTGTTGTCGTGTGCAGAGTATAACGTAGGGAGATTTGCAATTTGTATATTTTAATGTGACCAACCTAATGGTGATTATAATAATAAAATTTGCCTTTGTAGGTCAGTTAATAAATAAAGTTTAGCACTGATCCTACAAGTTTTCGTTGTGGTTTGCGCTGTTTATTTGGCAGATACCGAAAGGAAGACTGGCAAACATTCCGAAAGGGAATCGACATCTGCCAAGGCAATACAACCCTACCACGAAACTTGCAAAATCTCTGGAATGAGGAACCCAAGTCGCATTCAACGGTGGTAATAAGTAGTTCAGTAAATGTCAAGGCAATTTTATTTTGTTATGGTACCCTTGGCAAAGAAAAATAAAAAGTCTTTAGTCTTGCCAATGGGACAATGTGTGTTGAAATTTTTCTTACCACGTAGATATATTTTCGATTACTTGAAGGGAATGTTCAATTCACATTCTCGTCGATCGAAGCGAGGAGTGAATATTCAATTCAAATCCTCGTCTATCGAAGCGATGAACATTCCCACGTTGATGAAATTAAGCCTTTTGCCCTAAAAACAATTTTGTCCAAGAATTCGCGGATTTAGATGGTAACTCGGTCGCTCCGACGGTCTCGTCTGCCAGTCTTCGCAAATGCAACCTGTTTTGGCAAACAGTTTGTTCCACTTGTGCGTAGAATTCCTCTTTTCTGGCGTCTTACCACGACTTATTCGAACGTAACGTTCAACTGCCCCCCCGGTGAACCACTTTTTCAAAGTCCAAAAGATAGCTTACTTTCACCTCTTACCAAAGGCTGCCCTTTTTTGTGGCCACCTTCAGCGCTGCAGCGGCGACCGCACGAACTACGGGAACACTTTCGCAGAAATGGCGTTTATTGATCTACGAAATCAAAGTTTATCATTATATCATCTCTGGTTTGGTCACATTAAAACATCGATAAGTTACGGTTGGTATATTGTTCCGAAACTGTGAAGTAGAACCCTCGAAAATTGATTTTGTAACGTATGGCCCGATAGAGATAAAAGGTAGCGATATTTTATTCGAGAACAGGCAGTGAAAACATACTTGTCTCGGATATCTCCGATAGCCCCAACAAGGTTATAAAAAATCAGATGCGCATTTCGGCTACAAAGCAGCCCTCTTCAGTGGTAGTTCATCGAAAATAGATCCTAAAAGACGTGCGCGTGGAATTTTTTTTCAACCACAAGACGATCTCGATAATTCCCCGTTGAAGCGAACTGTTTACTGGATATACGCATCTCCTCGTAGGGCGTAGTTCGCTACTACTCTCGACAACCTATTCCAAGTAACGATCGCATCAAACTCGTTAGATCGCAATCAACTGCAGGTTTGCGGCTGGCCATTTAATAATTTGCGGCACTGTCGGCGAGTCATGGCAATTCGAACCGATTGGTAATTCTGGATGATCCCTCCTCTTATACGCCAATGGCCAAGCGCTACCATACGCGGTAGCGCTATATACATTTCCCTCTCGGAAGTCACGGCAGATGCCTTATAACGTGACGGTCGCTTCCGTGTCCATATAGGCGGCAAGGCGGCACTCATTCTCCTCTTTGTGCCCATTGTAAAGGCCCAAACAGAAAAACCCTCTCGCCCCTGCACCCCCTTCCTCCGCACGTGTTCTCGCCCCCGCTGCTCCCTCTCCTTCCCTCTTCTCCTTCCGAGCACGTCTTCTCCCTCCCACTCTTTCTACTCTCTTTCTCTCCTCTTCCCGCTCGTCGAGGGCCCTCCCTGTTCTCCCCTCGACTCTCGTCTGTTTTCTCCCTCTACGCCCCTCCACTTTCGTCTGTTCCCTTCCCTCTTCCGACTCTCCTCTGCCCCTCCCCACTCGTCTTCATCCTCCCTCATCTTTCTTATGTTATGCATGATCCAACAACAATCACCATATTCATTGTATATATTTCAAGTATATTTCATCCTATTCTGCCTAATTATTGTATTATATTTCTTGTTTGCATTACGTTATTGCCTGTATATGTAGTTTTATGACGGTATACAACGACGCTGTATATACGAACACTTACTGTACATACTCCTTTCTATTTAATGTTGTACTATTATATTAACCTATGTACACTATCTAGGGTTTTCGCAGGTTTTTCACACCCCCCTTCTCAGTGGGTGTTTTCCTGCGTGGGGTTTTCTAGGGAGGACATGTCTGTTTTACCTAGGTTTTCCCCACAATCTCTAATCTGTCTTCAATTTTATATTTTTTTACTCTGTGTGATTTAGGTATATACTGTTTATGTAATGCGTATTGTAATATCTTACTTTACCATTTCTTATATTTATTATATTGACGAAGGGTTAAATGTAAGAATGGACCTTACGGTCTAAATTTCGCCCGAATAAAGACGATTAGCTATCTATCTATCTATCCCTCATTCTCCTTCTCCTCCTCCTACCGCTTATTACCAAGAACATATCGTCGGGTGGCTTCGGAGTAAGCTATGACATATATATATATATATATATATATATATATATATATATATATATATACTAGTATTAAAACCCGTCAATATGACTGGAAGAAATATATTTACGTATATAGTATAAGTGCCCATACAAAATGACGGATCTCACCCTTCATCAAATCCCGTATTCATATAGCAATTCTAAGTAATTTAAAAATCCACATAAATAATACGCTACACCATATTTACTCTCATATCACATAAATAGTTCTCGATTCTGCCGCTCTTTAAGAGAGGCCACAGTCGAGCGTTGAAACGGTCAATCAAACAGACACTTGGCTTTTATATGAGAGAATATATGTGTGTCACGGTAAATGTGTACATTCAGGGGCGGCCCGAGGGCGAGATAGCACTTTAGCGCCCCCCCCCCCCCCCCCCGTTAATGTTTGTTAAGATATTTACAAAGGACATGTTAATTTATTCATCCCTCTGTAAAATGTATTGATAATGAAAAATCAAAAGGAATGCCATCAAGATTCTAGTCTGTTCGTCGATATAGATTGATATCCAATATTTAGTCGCAAGTAATGCCTAGATAAATGATCGGGATAGCGTCCCCAAAACTTTGGAGGCCCGGGCAGCCGCCCGGATCGCGCGTAGCTCGGGCCGACCCTGTGTACATTTCCCGGTTAATGTGCACATTTACCACCAAGTTCGGTAAATGTAAGCATAACATACTTTTACCGATTGGATTGGGGAAATGTACACATTTACCCTGAGACACTGGTAAATGCGGATAAACGTCGCAACACAGGCCACAACATGGCGGCGTCGCGAACATCTGTTGTAGTTTAGAAGTACGGTAAATGTACGTTGTCCGGTAAATGTGTAAATTTCCTGGTAAATGTGCACAACTAACTAAACTAACTACATTGATAATGAAGGAAAATTTTACTCGGCCCCATCGGGTTGGGTAAGTTAGTCGAAGTGTTTTTGGTTCCTCCTCACGTTCACTGTGTTCCCCCCTCGGGTTGGGAAGCGTCCATCTTAATATATACCAGTGGAGCCGAACCCTCGATGATTTTTGTTATAAATTAACGTAATTATTAAAGTGTAGCATTTCTCATTCTTAAGTATTTCCACATTTACCAAGGCGCATCGGTAAAAGTGCACATTTACCGGGAAATGTACGGATAATACGTATTTCTGAAAACTTAAACTTAAAATTACCGAGCTTGGTGGTAAATGTGTGCATTTACTGGTAAATGCACACATTTCCCGATTACGTACCTTTACCGTAACATATATATCCCTGTTTGTAGAAATTAAACTCCAACCGTAAATATTTATTTACGGTTGGAGTTTAATTTCTTCAAACAGCTTTAACGCCGTAGTCTCCACTTCAATTATTATTTATATCCCTACATCGTTTTCGATCATTTTTTTAACTAGAGGTTTGAATTAATCCTCATTCGTTCAGTTCTCGAATTCGATTGCCTTTATGTGAAAAGGGAAGAAGGAAAGGTTTTTTCCCCAAGCTAGCGTGTGATATTGAGAACTCGTGCGGCGCTGTAAAGTCGGGAAGCGTCGCTTATTTAAAATTAATTTTCGAGGAACAGCTGCGGGAGAGAATTGTTTAGCGTTTTTAATTCGTAACAGGGTGTCCTCGAACTAATGGCGTGGCTACAGGATCTCTTACGAATCGAGATAAACCCTAAACTTAGTTCATTTATTCAACTTTGAGTCCTTATGCCAGTGTTTTTTTAAATTCGGATCTCGAATCAGTACCCATTCGCAGGACTCGTAAGGAAAATGTGAGTATTCAACTCTTAAGCGGCTGAAATATATCGAATAATACGCGAAACGAAATGCTCCTATTAGAAAAATGCCCATGTTTTTGGTACACGATGCTTTTTATCGCTAGTTAACAAAAAATCAAATCGTGTCATTTGTTTTCCTTACATCGCATCACCTTCCACTGGGTCGCGAGACGAAAAGTTTGAAAAGCACTGCTTTATTCGACATTCCCTCCAATCTCGACTGTTTTCCCTGCCATCGCTCTGCTCCCCTCCGACTCCAGCTGCGGCGCCTTAGCAGTCTCCCCCCCGAAGCGTCTTAATTATTCGAACTTAAGTAGACTTTGGGTGGTGCTCACATTCAGACGCTCTTGTCGGCTCTGCTTTCGTTTCGTTTGGGTGTCAGCTGGTGTGAAGTTGACTCGGTTCGTGAGTCAGTAGCTAAGATCTCGGTGAGAATTTCTGTGGGATTGTTTGTAAGTCTTTGATCTAAAAGTTTTGTAACCGGTCGTTTTTAATTTATCCGCTGTTAGTGTTAATTTTTCTGATATTTATATATATATATATATATATATATATATATATATATATATATATATATATATATTGGGAAATAACGTAAGATACGAGCTGTATGGTTGATACAAATGTAATGAAATTGAATTATATGATTTTTTGGAAACTGGAGTGGGAGTTATATCAATGGCAGCGTTTTGATCCACTCGTAAGAACAAATTCGTTGGAGGATTATTCAGGATGGAATTGAAATAAATAAGACTTATCGTCTTCTAGTCGTCCTAGCAAGCATTCACCAATCAGTCGCGTACGTCTAGTCACTCGTTTTTGTTTTTTTTTAAGTATTATGCTGGGAGTTATTCATTCTACTCATCTTCGCGCGTCAAACTGATCCCGGCTTATTCTCGCGCCCAATGACTCTTCATTCAATTACGAGAAAATTAAGCTTTTTCTTCTGGATGCGGCAAAGAAGGCATAGTTTTTGCTCCTCTTACGTTTATGGTAGATTTATGCGTGATCGGGGATCAGTCCAACGGAGCCCAGCTGGAGGGAATTTCGAGCATCTCTGTTATGTTGATTTATCGCTCTCTTGCCTCCCTTTTTCCTTTGATCTTCTCGCCTCCGTCCTTCCTCCCGTCCTCTCCCATCTCCTCTAGTCCTCCTTTTCCGTTTCTCCGTTTGTAGTTTGCGATATTTAGTAAACAGAGTTACATTTCAGGCAGTGGATTCTTCTTCTGCTTTGCTGTCTTTCCAAATCTTTCGCTCCCATTACCCGTGATAGTTCATTGAAACTGCGACAGCATGCGTGAATATTAATTTTCCACTAAAACCGCTGACGATTGGTTTGAGAATAAATCTCTTACTTGAAGAGTATTATCATCCACAGTTTCAATTGTTTAAAATATAAGACATCCATTTAACAATTTATTTGCTTTCGTCATATTTTTAAATTTGAAGTTTTCTGTCACTGTAATTAACTGTTCGTGGAAGTGTAAAATCGGTGGCATTGACAAAACTCAGTCGATCTGATTGTTCTGTCATACTTATTTAGTAGCATTTTCAGTCCGCTTCCATCAGTTACTGCTTCACTCTTAAATAAAGGCTTTGTCGATATTTTGGCGGGACTTCAAGTTTCGTAATATTTTACGCATGGTTTTTCCATCTCAGAAAACGAGGTATATTCTTAGTGGTGGTTATATCCATCAATCGAAGCTTGCGAAAATCAATTTGCTCACTAAAACGTATGATTATAGTATCTATTTCCAGGGCCGGATGAACCTATATGCTAATTAGGCCCTCATATTTTTAGGCCGTGCTTCAGGCCATCCATTCTACATCGAAGACTGAGCTGGGTGACGGTAACGGCCCCCGTTATTGGACAATTAACTTTAGACCCCTCGTTATCCAAATTCGGCCCTGCCTATGTCAGAGCCTTTAGTTTATGGTGTCGCTGTGATCATCGTATAAATCCAATTTTTACCTTGCGAAAGAAATTGTACAATTTACGGCGTCGTGTTAACTTGATTTATATTTCGTCTGTCATTTAACTGAAGTAGATCTCAAAAAAGTGGTACTCTTGAAATTTGATAGGGAGTTTAGCATTGCGATAATATTGGGTAGGCCTGAGCTTTGGAGTAAGAGAACATTGGTACATACATTAGTAACTTTTTCAGTTATGGTAACGGTATAGAATAGAGAAAATAAGGCGAATAAAGAATAAAACAAATGAGGATCCATTTATTCGATTCGAATAATAAAAGATGTTTAAGTGGTTGATAGCATGCGTTGAATTGCATAGAGGAAAATAAGAAATCCTATGGTGTACGTCTTAGAATATATGGATAGCATTCTTTTAATAGTAATCAATCTCAATGAATCTTTGCTTTGTGTTCGTGTTGGTGAACATATTTCACTACAGTTCGTTGCACAATTTTGGCAACGTCTTAGCTAACAGACGGTTTTGGTAACTCTTGTAGTCATAAAAAGGTTGAGTAAAGCGCAAATAGTTGACTCAACTCTTTTATGGCTCTGTATCATTTGTGTTGGAAGCCATAAACCGAGCTCGATAATTTCACTTCTTTGCCAAGCAATTAGCTATGTTTACGTCATCTTACCGAGTTTTGCCATTGGCGGCAAAAAATTAACATACCTCACGTAATCCAACCTATCCCTTCGTGAGCAAACAGAAAAGTTATGGTTACAGGTAGCATGTGTATTTTATATTTTTTTATTTTGCGATGGATAGCAAAGTAGAACGTGCTTACAACACCACTACTGCGGTATCTTATTTCATTGAAACATACTCGAATATATAGATTACGCAGGAATACTGGATGTACACTGACTAGTTGATCGAATTCATTTGAATATATAAAGATGCGGTGGTCTGTATGTGATTCTTAATACTACGACAAGGTCAAGAAGTGGTAAATCTTGCAAAATGCTTAAAGATACATATCGCGGGTATCATCAAATTATAATCAAATGGTAAAGTTGCATATGTAGAAAATTTACTCGCCTACTTGGCAATTGTTGCTTGCTCAAGTGCAAAATTTTGTGCCGAATATAACGAGTTTTATGCGTTCTTTGTACGAAGTGAACGCATATAGGAGAGTTTTCCGTCCGTCCATCCGCATGTTAAAACTCGAGAACCGCTAGACATTTTTATGAGATTGGGGAGTTTTTCTAAAATTGGTCGACCGATTCCAATTTTGGTTAAAATCGTAAAACAATTACGATCACTTTACATGAAGACCTACAATGGTCCTTAGTTTCAACTCGGGAACTGCGGGACGTATTTTAATGGAATTTGATATTTGGGAGTTTTGCTAACATTTGTCGACCGATTCCAATTTTGGTTAAAATCGGACAATAATTACGACCACATTACATGAAGACCTACAATGGTCCTTAGTTTCAACTCGGGAACCGCTGGACGTATTTTGATGAAATTTGGTATTGGGGAGTTTTGCTTAAAAGGGTCCACCGATTCCAATTTTAGTTTAAATCGGAAAATAATTAAGACTACTTGACATGAAGACCTACATGTATTTTACTACGTACCTTGCTAGCTTCTCGTTAAATACTCATCTAAGGGAAAAATATTGAGAACTGAAATCTCAAATAACGCATTTGGAAAGTCTGTGTACTCCGACATGGAGTACACCTTTCCAATCATGTTTATATCGTCTAAATCGTAGAATATATAAATATATATCGGATAATACAAGGCTACGAAGACGTAAACTCAAAAGTAGTTGGCAATGGTTCAAAAAAATGGCTACATTTGGTGAAATTTAAGCATTTGAAACGGGAACAATTCGACGCCCCGAAACGTCTAACTCCCGTTGCTAATAAGTACCAGTGTTGTTCAATTCTACGTTGCCACTTATTTTAGTTAAGTTTTTGCATTTTCTAAACCAACGGAACTGTTTTGTATGATATTGTATCTTATTTATGTATCTCAGAGGTCGGCAATTTTTTTCTGTCGAGTGCCACTCTTTATCAATATTGTAAATCTTAGAGCCTCCGCGCATGTCGGAATAAAGTTTATTCATCATCATCATGCTGCAAGTATTGTTTTCACGAAAAAAATCGATTTTGAGATTTCAACGGAAATAAACGTTTTGAGGTCCCCTGAACACGTTTTGACCATTTTCTCTATGACGTCTGTGTGTGTGTGTGTGTGACAGTTTTTTGTGGGTTCTCTAACTCAAAAACTATTTATCAGGTCAATGCGAAATCAACAAGAGTTGATTAGTTTTTTGTAGAAATCGGTCAACCGGAAGTGGGTGTTTACTCTTGTCACTTATCTGTTATTTTGCAACATTTGCTTTTATATTTCATGTATGTAAAAATGTACTGGAATAAAAGTTCTAGGAAATTTAATTTTCTACATCCTTTGTTTGCAACATCTTCCCATATAATGCATTGTTTAAGAGATATCTTAAAAAATATATTTTTAGCTGCCACCACCACGCAACCTACCGACGATTTTTGTTAACAATTGACGCTTAGTTACGTATTAGTAACCCTCATTTTTCTTTTCTTAATTGTTGGAGCTCTGTGGCTATATCCAATATCAGAAGGCTATGGTTTGAGTTTATTTCTGTTCTTTGTAGTCTAAATTTTTCTCGTGGTTTCTTAAAATATTTATTATTATGTAACCTATTTGGAATTTTTAGAAATATTACATGTATGGAGAAAGTCGTGTGGTGGCCACATTTTTTATACAATAAATCCTGGATGTGATGAGGGAAAGTTACAGTACGAGGTGAAATTAAAAGAAAAGTATAATTATTTTTCGAGCATGTTTTTATAACTTTTCCACGAATTATATCAGTGGTACCCAAACTGGGTGCCTCGACTCACCTGGGTGCTGCAGCTGATTTTTAGAGGTGCCGCGAAAAATCTTCGTCTAGGAAATTAATCAACGATTTGGGAGATTTTATAGGCCATTAGTACAGTAATTTTTCCTCTAATAAATTGATCAAGGTGTATTACCGACAAATGGTCGGGTCCAAATATTGTAGTACTCGAGGGTAAAAAATATTAAAACCTTGTTCTAAGGCTGGGGTGCCGCGAAATTCCGTTTATCTTCGAAAGGGTGCCGCGCCTACAAAAAGTTTGGGAACCGCTGAGTTGGAGCAGCGGTGCACAACCTTTTTTCAACTAGACCCCCATGTTTTATCGCTCTCATGTCGCGACCTCCAAATAATTTGAAAGCTTTCTTGCTTACTATCGTGCCTAAATCCTCCGTTGAACTTCTGGACGAGACAGCTTTTCTCGGTTTTTAGAGACAAACTATTTCCATTGGTTTGTGAAACGGTTGTGAGCATCGTTATCCGCAAAAGACGAAAAAGCGTTATTTTTTTTAAAACTGACAAATTTTACGGTAAAATATTTCAAAACATTTTATTTGAATTCAGTAATATTTGCCCTTTCAATAAAAATTTCACTGAAAAGCATGCTTTAAATATTTTTTTATATGAACAAATCTCATCAACCTGCAACAACAATCCACGAAAGTAACATGGCTGACAGCATTTCACAAAACCAATGTTGACGTTTATTTAGTAATTATCTTGACTTTGCAACTTCTAAATTGTAGAATATATTTTACAAAGACATTCATATAGTTTGAAAATATCACCCATAGATGTCAATATGAGTCTATAAATATTAGTCGATTTTTTTGTCCGAGTTAATAATTTTGGCGACTCCCAGAAAGACATCCACGACACCCAAAGGGAGTCACGACCCTCGGGTTGCGTACCACTGAATTAGAGTATCTACCAACTCCGGCACGCGTGCCATAGGTTGACGACCCCTTCTTCGTCTCATGGTTTTGGTAGTAATAAGCCGCCATAACTGGCTTACGTAAAGAAAATATAGGTTGTTTAGGTTGGATGTGGTACACGAAAAACAAAGGCGTGCCGGAAAAAGAAACTTCGAAAGCGTTTGGCATTTGCATCACGGGAACCAATGTTGTTTGGTGAGAATTTGTGTTTGTTTTGCTGGAGAGATGGAGTGACTTGGCCATTTCTTTTCATGCAACGTAGTTACACGCGGGCGTTAAGCACTCGCAATAATTATTTCTTATTCGTACGCTGCGAGCTAGTCGTCGATCCTGGCGCGAGGCGAATGCAATGGCACGATCGCGAAAATTAGCCAACCTGTCGGTGTTGGTCTTTTGAAATAAGAAAGAATGGCGAGTAAGGCTCCCCATGAGGTGGAATGGGCTCGAATCTTTTTAATTCTTCACTTTATATCAGAGTAATGCTTGCTCGACAATATGTTTACTCACTTTTGAGATTGCAAATGGCATTCCTCGAGTAGTCAGATATGAAGAAAAGATCAGGAACAACTCCTGTAAACATATGCGGCAAACTAGCGATTGTCCGGATATCGAATAACCGTAATTGTTCAAACTTGTAGCTTGAACGTGCATTGCGTTCATACGTGCGTATGGTATTTAATGTTCCTATGCCTAGCATAGGTGTCATTAGACACTACGGTATTACTTGATCTGCTATTTTGTAATTCGTTGAGCGTTTTCTTTTTCTTCTTAATATTTACTTAATTTTTCCTTTTTTGTACTGTGGTACGTGTAAATAAGCATGTCTTATAAGCCCCGTTCCGAGGCATCCGGTAAATCGGGAGTTATATTTTTGTAACCTCCCCCTTTGAATTTATCTTCTATATTTTAAATTGTACCTACACACATTTACCTGACTAAAAGACGAGGTTTATTCAGTTTCGGCAAAAAACCGAGTGGTCTAATATTGGGGTAATATTAAATAACACCGCGCGGATAATTTTTTTGACGTCGAGGTGTGAGGAATTGAGTCTAGCGCTGGTAGTTGGAATTCTGTTCTCAAATAATGCGAAAATTGAGCTTCGAAATTCTGTACTTCACGAGCCGCATTCTGGCGTGGCGTCGGCTGAATAGAATAATACATTATAAGAAAGCGCAGTCTTCTCGCGCGTAAGCGATCAATGCTGTGCAAGTCTGGTGCAAATTTTGCAGGATAGGTTCACATCGTTTCCATATTCTTCCGGTAAATATGGATGTTTCGTAGGAGAGGTTATATGGCGTCCCCAATATCGATTCGTTGAAGTTGCGGGTGCGAATTAATAACACCTGGTCGTGAACTGCGCTGAAGGAACGAAATGCAACACAGCACAACGAATCTGCGTTGCCGAAGCAAATGTAGGATGCGAAGGACCAAAAGAAGAGCTCACTTGTGCTAATTGCAGCGAGAAAACATTACGTGGGTCGAGGAAATGAATCGCAAGCACTGGTTTGAATATTTATTTGTAAATATGATTTTTTTCTTTTGGATAATCATCTAATATTCAGGCAAATACATACTGCATTTTTTTGTGTATCGTGAGTAATATGTCCACAGACATCTGTTATTATCTTCCGCAACCTTCTTTATATCTTGGTATTATTCTATACTTTTCAAGTAGCTGATCAACTGTAACCTTTTCCTCCCTATTTTGCCTTCAAGTTTTCCTTCAATCACCTCTTTAATCAAAGGTTATCTCTTAGGAAACGCTCTATCCAGTTCGTCTTCCTCATTCTTATCATTTATATTGCCACTATCTTCTCTTATATTCTTCTTAATAATTACTCATTTTTTGCTCTACACGTCCATTTTATTCTCAGCGTTCTTCTCCTTGGCCGCATATTGGAGCCTTTAAAATGTTACGTACCATCTTTCCCAAACGTCCACGTTTCCTCTCCACACCAAGCGATACTCCACCCACAGTATTTCGCCAACTTCTTCTTCGTATCGCCGTTTATTTTACGAGTTAACAGGAGTTTCTTTCCAGTGAAGGCAGCTTTCGCTTTCGTAATCCCAGTCCCTATTTCATTAAACCGCTCTGCATCCCTCAGAGGCACTGCTGAGCATGTTCTAATAGCTGTCCACAATTCCTTTTATTCAAGTCATCTTCTTCTCTCGATATTCTACTCGCTTCCGATTTTCGCGTTTATTTCCGTCCCGTACTTTCCCCCTGAAATAAAAAATAGAGTTACTTGATCATCTGCTTATTTTACTGACGTAATAATCGAACCAATCTTCAGATCTACGGTGTTTCGCGATACACCTTGCTTTAGCATCTTCATATTATGTATAATGAATAGTAGCGGTAAGTGTTGACATAAAATAAGTGTTTTCCGCCCATCATTCTTTCAAAATAGGAGTTTATTGACAATGTGATTAGTGTTATACTCTAAATTGCTTATTATGGGAAAAATTTCCACGCAAACCAAGAAAGTAAATTCATTTATATTATTTATTTATGTATATAGTTCCAAAAACAGCACAGAGGCCAATTATATTGAAACGTACAAATAATATAGCAATAAAATAAATAGAAAATTTAAAGCATTGTATTGGAATAAGAAAAAAATACAACTGATGAGTAGCATCAGTTCGTCGCAGACATACGGTCGATTCGCCGCATGTGATTGATGGCGAACTAATTGGACACCCATGGTCTACAAAATATTTACCAGGATAATTTATATGCACATTCAAAATAACTCGAATTGGGACTTAAAAATGAACCTTAATAAAACCACGGTAGTGTATGTACAATTCCATCACAGACCTACAGAAGGTATACATCAGTGAAACAATTGGAGGATGTCGCAAGCTATTTGACTTGTGCCAAATCATAATTACGGATTGATTTGGAGAAATCAACAGTAGGGAGAAAATGGCATTCAGATGAAAAGAGAACTTTTTTCAATCAAGCATCTCGGTCTCCCTCAAGAGGCAAGTTTATGGCTACTATGTTCTGCCCGTTATGACTTAGGAGTTTTAAACGTGTGCCATTGATTCTGAAGTAATCCAGCGCGTACAAACAATGCAGATTGTCTTGGATAGGGGTTTACTAGGGATCACCCGAATAGACCGCAGTAGGAAATTGGGATCTACGACGTAGTTAAAAAATGAGATGTTTAAAGTGTCATTGGGCAGGTCGCATTATTAGAAGAAATGATCGGGGTTGAACATGCAGCGCCATCTAATTGACCCCGAAGAACATTGGAAGAGGGAAGACCGAAGGACGATTGTGACAGAGAGAAAGTTAAATTCTTGGGAAAGGGAAGCGAGTGATAGACGAAACTGCATTAATCTGGAGAAAGCCTTCGTCAATGCATGCAAAAGGTCTGATAAAGATGATACACGGACTATACAGTAAATACTTAAGTTAGTTCTTCTAGATAAGTATAGGTCGGAGATATTCGTAAATGAAATGAAGGATATTATTCAACAACCAACGTATATCGGACGGAGAGATAATGAGGACAAGATTCGCGAAATAGATAGTAGGACAGAGAGTTATAAGGAGTTCTTTTTCCCTAGGACAATACGTGACCACAATAGATAACAGTGAATAATAATTAGATAGGAACTTGGTGCGCGGCACCCCCTGCCATCCACCGTCAAGGTGACTTGCAGGGTAATATGTAGATGTAGTTGCATTTTACTACGATCGTTGAAGCTGTTGGATACGTAGCTTTACTTGAACATAGTTCCGTGGCTAGTTAGGTATAGAAATTGTGACGAGCGACAGGAAGATATATAAGGCATTCAACGATCTTGTTCTTTCTATAACAAAAGCCTCGATCGACGTTAAAGGTAAAGAGTTAAGATGGCGTCGTGATTTCAAAACAATCGCTACACAAGAGAGGACTTTGACCTTCATACTAAGTAAGCGAAAGGTTTCAAGAGATTGAACGCTTTAAAACGTTTAGGGAGACATAGTTCCTATATTGTTCGATAGACTTTGCGGGTGTGAATAATACGTTTTCTGAAGGATTTCATGGAGGATGTAGATTTTCCTCTTTAGTAGTAATGATTTTGATGTATGCAGAAGACGGATCATTTTGAAGTGTGCTGTAAACTTTCGGAAACGAGTGAGAAAATTTTGCGCAAATGTTAGCTTTTTAAGATTTTATTTTAAGAGTATAGCCAGCGGAGTTCCAACGATGAGTCGTTTTTCTCAATATTTATTATCGAAACATTTTTCCACGCGTGTACGCATTAATACGTAATCGAGAAGAGCTCTGCAATCTGCCGTGAAAGTATTTTGTTCGCCTTTTTTCCGTTTCAACTCGCGTGTTTAATTTGAAAAGAAAGTTTTTCACTCAAAGGATTTCCTTGTTGTAAATGCTAACTCTTTCCTCGATTCAAGGCAATTTAGCTCTCGGAGAGATTTTGAGAGAGGCGGTTTGAGACTCGTTACGCAACGCGCTGCGTTCGTCTTTTTTTCTATTTACCCGAGAAGAACCGGACTCTCGTATGTAGGGCGTAACTTATCCCGGCTTCAGATAACGATTTATAGAATTTGGTCATCGGATTTCGCGGAATCGAGTTTCGTTCTACGTTCAGTTTTATCGTCTTATTTGTTTACTGCTTAATTGCAACGTTGGCCGACTTTTTTATGCACGAAGGCCGCGATTGAATATTTCGTGTTCCTAGCACCCTGCTAGCAGATAAATAGAACATGGTCGGAATCACGTGAAGACGTGACAACGCAGCTTACCTTCGCTGAATTTACGCACGCTTCGAATTTTATAAATGAAGTATCCGGTAAATATTCGTCGAGTTACTTCATTTGTTAATCGTCAGTTCTGAGTCATCTAATCCAAGGGTCTCAAACTCAAATCATGCAAGGGCCGCATGATGGCGGTGCATTAAATCCACGGGCCGCATTAAGGAACCGTACCAAAACCGAGGGCCGCATTCCATGTTAAGAACATTCTTCTATACCCCAACTGCACAGAGCGTTTTAAAAGGAAATGTAAAATAAACCGGATATTTTGAGTGTTGATTTCATGCGTTTCTTTATACTTATTCGGTTAGGTATTTAAAAATATTTTACAAGCAATACTTTCGAGCTTGAGCTGCATCATAGTATATTGCTTCGCGGGCCATATAAATGCTTTACGCGGGCCGCATGAGGTCCGAGGGCTGCGTCTTTGAGACCCTTGGTCTAATCGAATCAAATAAAATATTTTTAACTAACAAGAGTTAGAAAGTAGCCAGCGAAAGAAAACCTAAAAATGTATTTTTGTCTCGATCGATGTAGAATCTACATTTTCTCATTTGATTTACGGTGTTAAAAATATGTAACGCAAAGCACGACTTTTAGAAGCGACGGTTTTTACTCGATTTTTTTCGTAGCTCTCGTTCCCAGCAACGTGGCAGCACTGATTGACCTACATGAATCAAATACGCCACTCCGTCGCTAATTTGTATGTATGCTCTAAATACCGAATTCGGGTTTTATCGTTGAGATGGGAGAAGGGCACAATGCGTGACGCTCCCTCGCTTTACGTTGAGAACGCATAAATCTAGGGTAGAAAAAAAAGAGATGGAGCGATTCTGTTTTGTTTCGTTCTTTCGATTTCTCTTCTTTGGGAACCAGGATGCACGAGCGACCGTGCATTCTAAACGAAAGGGAGCAAATTGTTTACAAAAAACAACGTGCTGCACAATAGGTTTTAGTGGACCGCCGGATGCTCGTAACTTATTTACATATTGATCCGCATTCGGCGATACCGCGAAGTCTTACCGAACATTTTCTTTTGCCTTCAATAGGTTACCTAAGTACTGAAATAACTTGAAAGTCTCTTTCAGACACTATTACGAAATTTGGGAAGCATTGGATTTGCTAGATAATATGAATAATCTTTTATTTCTGGTGGACTGGTCAAACATAGTATTTTTACGACGGATATACAGTCAACCCGCGATTTAGCGCCACTGTTTGTCCATCACTGAAATTGGCGTTAAAGCGGGGGTGGCGGTAAATCGAGGTTTATGCTTGATCTATGTAATCATAAGATGGAAGTTCTGTTCACAACGATTCATGGGCGGTATGCGGGGATGGCACTATAGAGAGGGACGCTAAATCGGGGTTAACCGTAACTATGTGGAATAGGTTTCATTGTTGAATTTTGGTCCAATTAATTTCGTCCCATTCTGCCTCAGTTAACCATATCTTACGATACGCGTATTGTAGTTGAATTTCATTCCTAAAGCGCATCATTGTCGGGTCAACGTTATTGTGTCATATAAATCGAGGAGCGAATCTCATTTAAATTACTTATTGCTTTAAGAATTTTTGAGTGTTGTCAATTTTTACCACAATGAAGATGTATAATACGTTAGTTGATGGCGTTACGTTGCAAAGATATCTTCTAATTGTTTTTTTTGCAGAATCCTTGTTTCGCATTTGTAGATTTTTTAACGAGTCTATAATAAATTAGATCTGTCAGTAGGTATAGAGTTTTATACCGTATTTACCCGATTGTAATAGTTTTTTGTTTTTCCTCCAATTAAAGGTCAGGAGTCGTCTTATATTCGCGAACAAAGAAATAAATAATTTAAAAAATAGTGACGGTGATAAAAGACTAGTCGCTAGCATGGTTTAAATCACATTTATATTCACGCCGCAGATTGAGTTGACAATTTTAGAGACTACAATAAAAAATAACTAATAATTTCGTTTAATTTATTTGCTCCAGAATTCCTCGCATGTTTTTCGCCTGCATCAGATTCTGTAAAAGGGTCGTCTTACATTCTAGTTCGTCTTACAATCTGGTAAACACGGTATATCGAGGATTGCAACAATCTCCTTTTACAACACTTACGTAACCCACCGAGACGAAATCTTTCACCGCAAGTATAAACAAAGTTTCCGATGACCTTTTGAAAATTGCCTCAACGTAGGTATCTTCACCACGGACGTGAAGAAACCGCATTTTTTTCACGTAAACATTGATTTGTTTCGTTTGCCGTCGAACTTTCGACTTTCGCAATCGATTTTTGCTTACATGGAAAACCAAAGTCCGAGAGAGCTTCATGTCTGCTTGCTTTTGGAAAGGAAAGAAAAGTTGTTAATCGCCAGCATGCAAAATTGACGCTCGGCGGTAGCTTGGCGTGCGAAAACCACCCAGCTGGCGTATACGTGAGAAACGACAAGGACACTAGGAGAAAGAGAGATAGGGAGGGTGCCGGGGAGAAGGTTAGGGAGAGAGAGAGAGGAGTGAGAGTGAGATAGGCAGAAAGCGGAGCGGCGGCGGCGAGAGAGCGAGGGGGCTCGCGAGAGGGTGACCAGCGGCCAGTGTTGCCAATAGCAGCTTTTTTCGCAACTTAAATCAATGTCAAATATGTTCGTTTTTGTTACGCCCGCGGCGGCCGTTTAGAAGATCGAGAGGTGCGATCGGTCGTGATTGGCCAATGGGATCTTTAGCCATTCCGCGAGAGTCGTATTCGTCGATTTGTTTTAAAATCCATTCGCGGTGTCATTTTGTCTCGGCGATTGGTGGCAACGCTGGTTTCTCACGGGTTTAACCTTTGATATCCACTTGTCATTTTATATAAGCGTGCTTTTAATCTCGTCATGTCGTTTTTTTTGTTCGCAAAAAATGGAAAAATCTTGGCCTACGATAAATGTTATAATGTTTTCTGCGTGTACTACCATCTTGAAAATTCCCGGCCTGTTATTCCTGTCGCAGAAGTGGCTCATAAGTAATATTTACGAGGGCTTTTATATTTGTACGTGTAATTTTTATTTGTCTTTCCCACGACCTGAGATAACGATGTGAGATTTCTGATACGATGACTTTCGACGCTTACTTCTGCCTCATATTTCTGAGCTGTACTTTTCAGTTCTTGCGAAGCTGTTTTCGTGCCAGCTGTTCCGAAAAGTCACTCGAATGAGTTCTCTCCTATCTCGCGAACCACCCCTTCTGTTTACCCTTTATTTTTATACTCCCATAATCCTTAGCGAGTAATAGAACTAACTCGTCGGCATCTCAAACCCGGAAACGAGCAGTTTTTTTTCCATAGCTCATCGTCTTATAATTTTATACTGGTTTTACAATTCTTCCTCCAATTCCCTCTCCTCTCAACCCCGTCGTCCTACGCGCGCGTATGTGACCTTCGGATGTATTCCCGTTTTTCTCATCCTATCACTCACAATTCTACCCTTTGTTCTACTGGTTAGGTGATCCTGTTTGTCTGCTCACTTCTGTTATAAGCACGCTTTCCGTTGCCCTTTACGCAGATTCGACATCGAGTTCATGATGCTAATCATCCCCGCCCAATCTCAGTCGCGAGTTGGTTAACCATTTTATGTATTATGGTAAAATGTTCAGTTCACCTCCTCGCCCAAGATGGAAGTAACACTCCACTGTGGAATTTGATCGAATGCTTGAGAATCCGACGCTTCTTGGCTAATATTCTGCGGCTTTAGGAGGCGTGCCAGATGTAGCGAAGCCGTTACTTGCATTTGCATCAAGTGTAACATAGGTTAAGACGTTGGATGTTTCGTCGATTACATCATGGAATAACATCAAAGGTTTCCTTTATGTTTTATCTTACGCAATAAATCGAGCATCGAGAAAAATAAATGCCGATACCTTACCTTAAAGATGCTGTTAATTTATTTATTTTCAATTGCGATAAAAAAATGACTTGCTTTCATTTTCAAGCGAATTTCTGCATTAGAGAAAGTATTTAAACCTTTCGCTGCTAATATGTGAATGAGTCCCGCAAAATGTTAAAGGATTCTAATGAGAACGTATGATCGATCAAATCAACATGTGAACCTGCCCCACAATTATTTCATAGCCTCTAGGTTTAGATAGAATTGTTTTATTTTAAACAATTGAACTCGATACATTTTATTTCCACGAAAGTTGCGTATTTCGAAGGGAACATCAAAAATATTAAATTAATAGTTAAAGGGTTAATAGATATGGATATAAAATTGCAGGTTTGAACGGGTTATCGCATTGAATAAAAGTCGTAGCCGTTAAGACGATTTGGCTTACTAGTCGAGCCTTTCCAACGGGTTCTAGGTTCGCATCTTCCTTCTTCTTTGCCTGTTTTCCTCCACAAGTTTTACTGTTTTTCTCCCGGGAGAGATTTTTTTCTTTCGTCGCTCAAAAACCAAGGTCGTCTACAAATCGCAAACCAAATATAATAAGCAACTCCGTTAGCTTTCTCACAACAGTTAACCGTTTGAGAATATCCTCTTTTCTCTCGCACGAATATGTTACAATGTGCCATTTTCTCTGAGGATGACGACGAAAATAGATTGGTCAGTGGGGTTGCTCTGTTCTTTTTGATGTGTACGAATGCGACTGAAGGTCATTATCTCTCGGGTCCTCGTGGCTGCTGCCAGTAGACTGCCCGCCTTTTTCCCGTAATAAAGAGAACGGTTAAGCGACCTTCCATGTAGCGCAAGGAGGTCTTCATTTGTCCTCGCCACTGGTAAGAGCTTACCAAGTCCACTTTATTTTCGGGCCCACGTTGATAGGCAACTGGTGTGTCGGTGAATTTTCGGCAATGTGGTCGGGAAAGGTGAAGATATATCTGGAAACCGTTAATCTGCAAAAGCCCATTTGGCGCATATTAGGCAATATTTGTGGCGATATAAAAGCCCTCTCGATTTGTACTAATTTTGCCACTTTCTAAAACAGCTTATTATTTTCATTTTAATCCGTTTATAATAAATGTAATCAGTAATTTATCATTTAATTATTACAGTTAATCATTAATTATTAGTTAAGCCTAGGTTAAATTCAGTTAATAACCGAATTTAATCTATGTTTGCTAATGGCTTATCCATGCCTCCAGAGGCGCTGTTAGAAGGAAGGATAATAAAAACAACGGGCTTCCGCTGTTTTTCTATATATTAGCGAAAAAAATGAATATTTTATTTCATTAACATGTAATAAGATTTGGAAACGTACGAATGGCTGATGCCCTTGCCGCCCTACCAAATTGGGAAAAAACATTCTGCAGCTTATTGGAAATCTTTCCTGTTATTGAATTTTTCGCTATCGAGTTCCGATGTAACGCATCAACATGTTAGCATTGAAAAGTTCTCGGAAGTGAAGATTTCAGTCTCCCTTCCCAACAGTCTGTGAATTGAGAGTCCATTTATATTTCGAAAACGTTTCGTCACGAATTCAAAATAGTTACAGACATGTTCCAAAAGTTTACATTTCTCAGCTTTTCGAAACTTAACTTCCTTCCAGAAGGTTTGAAAAATCTGGCGAGTGTGTTTTTCACGCGGCTTGTGAGCCATATACAAAACTTCAAGGTAAGTCAAACATAGGAAGGGGTCCTTGGCGAAGGCATATGTCGCCCGAAGCGACAAAACGCCGCCGTAGTTCGCTACGCACAGGTGTAGATTCGTGACGACAATGGAGTTATGCCACTCCTAGATAAGCGCCGGCTGAGGCGGTGGCCTCCCTTCTCCACCACACGCCACGGTCATTATTGTGAGGGTAAAACTTTTGGCCGCGGTCTCGAAGATTACCGGGCCCGTATAAAGAGTAAAAGATTGATGGTATGATAGCGATCATTATAGATTTTTAAAGTATTATTTTTTTAAAAGTGGCAATTACAGGAACTATTAATAGTTACGTTTGCTCATGCCATTTGCTCGTGCGCGTAATTCCATAGCCCAGGGTTTCTCAAGCTTTTCAATTAGATGAGCTCCAAGTTATTCTGTAGAACATCAAGCGCGCACAGCTCTATTTAAAACTTTGAAATAATCATACGTAAAAACGAACCAACGTTAAAGTCAGTTTTTTACACTTTAAGAAAGATAACAGCTTTATAAATTTAATTCCAGGTGTTCGTGAGCTAATTTTGAGAATCGTACAAGGTTGGGAACCCCTGGGATAGTCGATTGGTCAAAGCAGTTGCAATAATCGCATCACGCACGCACCTCGTATCTCTTAATGTTAGAAGCTTAAGCTTGATTAATTACTCCAGAATTGTGTGACAATGCTTGTGCTATTGTGGATATTTTGAAGGCTTAAAGGGCATATTCATATGGATGCCCTTCAAAGTATTTTTAAGGCTAATAATGTAAACCATAATTATTAGTTCTCATTTCAGTACAGTTTACGAATTTATTTCTAGACGTAGCGATTTGCCTGTCATATTTAATAAGTTGGTTTTCATACTATTTGAAAATTCCCAGTCAAATCAATGGTAATTGCCTTTAATTATAATAATTTTCATCATTCCTTCTAAATTTGTCATATCTCTATGGAGGGATATACAACTGGGTACGACAATAAAGAAATATAAATATAAATCTCCGATTCTAATCGCTTAATTATCTATTCAAATTCATTGCAATAATTGATCATTAAAGTTTATGTCAATGTTACAAAAACGTTTAGTTTTGTAAAAGGAATGAGATCATTTCAGCTTTTCGGCGAAATAATTCTTAAATTAAAAATAGTTGAATTCTGATCATATTTTAGTATGCGGAATATTATAATGTAAAACGAGCAAATATGCAAATGGTCGACCCACGTTGCGTTGAAATTTTGAAAATTCGATTTACGTAGTTATAAAATTGGAGATCGTGATGTAAATTAAGAGGATCGTGAAGACGCCAGACGGTAACACGTTTGCAGAAAGGGAAAAAATTACCGCTTCGATATTGTTTATATGAGGGGTGGGGGGGGATCTGGCGCTTAGTCCTGCCTCATCTCTCTTATCGCATTTTTGGGCTCGCGACTTTTTACTTCTCGGAGCCTTCTTTACCAGGAAAACCCTATCCTTGAATTATTCTAACGCGTTTCTTTCCAGAGGTCTTTTACCGGAATGTTGTCGGCTCTCATCCAAAGTTAACCCAGTCTAATTTCTTTGGTGATGAAGTGACGCTCTGTTTCCTTTGAGGGCATTGCTTAACAAATCTAGCCGATCTACGTTGAAAATTTTTCTAAAAATATCCCGAAAGCTTCTCGAAGGGGCCTCGAAAGTTGGACGCGTTCTCAAGTTGGAACCTTACCGGAGGTATATAAAACGTTTCTCTCGCTATCTCTTGCGTAGTGTTTGCATTTATGCCTGTAATAAACGCCTTATCAGCGCTACCAACTACTCGCCAACCGATTTATTGCCTTGCCGAGAATCGCTACGTAGTTGAGCACATCTCGGGAGAGGTGTTTTTGTGATGAAAATGTTGAAAGGTTGCAATCTTTTGTTCCCTGTTCCGTAAATAAGAGGTGTAATTTGATTTTAAAAGTTTATTTAACGTTAAAAAGGTGGAACATTTGTCGATCGAGTGACGATGTTATTTTTTTACTGTCTGAGTTCATTCTAATAGATCGCTGGGATTAATTGTTGCCACAGTTATATTTTCAGTCGAAACCATGGCCAAATTGGACAGCCCATCGCGCCTCGTATACGGCCTTGGATACATTTTAGTTTTCTCCGAATCATCTCACGATATGAGAGCGTTGCTGGCAAAGAAAAAATTGTGGAACTTCGCTCAACCAGAGCCATTCATCGAACCATACTCTGTTAAGTTATCTACATACCTACATCTACATATTACCCTGCAAGTCACCTTGACGGTGGATGGCAGGGGGTGCCGCGCACCAAGTTCCTAACTAATTATTATTCACTTATCTATTGTGGTCACGTATTGTCCTAGGGAAAAAGGACTCCTTATACCTCTCCGTCCTACTATCTATTTCGCGAATCTTGTCCTCATCATCCCTCCGTCCGATATACGTTGGTTGTCGAATAATATCCTTATAATGGAAACTCTTTAAGTGATTGTCGAGTGTAGCTTTTTTTGCGTCCGCTGGCGTGTTATTCCATGCAAATGTTCCGCGTGCTTGCCCCCGTGTTGATGTTACATCCAAATATTTGAGCGATGCAACTTACGTGATATTTTCCTCCATCGATTTCCTCACCAGTTGGTGTTGCGTGTCCCGTTGCTTGCCAAATCTTCATAACCTAGCAATTAGTTGGTATAGTCAAACCCGATTCATATCTCCCATGAATCGTTCTGAACAGTACTTCCCACTTCATGATTACATAGAGTAAACATATATAGTAAAACCCCGATTTAGCGCACAGTTAGTCCGTCACTGGCATTGGCATTAAAGCGGGGACGGCGGTAAATCGAAGCATATGCTTTCTCTATGTCAGCGGTGCCCAAACTACGGCCCGCGGGCCAAATGCGGCCCGCGAAGGGTTTTTGTTCGGCCCGCGAAGCTAAGGCGAAAAATCAATTCGAAAAATTTAACACAAATTCATACATTTTTTGAAAGTTTTCATAATAAAACTTTAAATATTGAAATGTTAGCCATGAAAACCTTATTTAGACATGATTTTCACTTTATGGCATCTCAGAATATATAGAAAATTTCCGATTTAAACTCTAATCCGGCCCGCCGAAGAATTGACAACTTCCAATGCGGCCCGCCAATGGATTCGCAACCATTGATGTGGCTCGCCATTAGAAAAGTTTGGGCACCGCTGCTCTATGTAATCATATGATGGACGTTCTGTTCACAACGATTCATGGACGGTATGCGGGGGTGGGTAAGGGGGGGTAGGGGCGCTAAATCGGGGTTTGGCTGTACATCTCCTCCTATCAGTCCTCGAATCCATTGTTCGGTTTCTTTCGGCTCTCTCGACATAAAAAACCGTCGATCATGAAATGGTAAATATTATCTTCTTAAATAACCTAAAATAAACTACTATATGACAGCGTAAAAACACGTCTTCCCTTTAACACAAATACTGTCAGACCTCGATTTAGCGTTCTCCTGTATAGCGCCCATGAATCGTTGTGAACGAAACTTATATCTTATGATTACGTACAGCAAGTGTAGGTATACCTCGGTTTACCGCCATTCCTACTTTGACGCCAATGTCAGTGGTTGACAAACGGTGACGCTATATCGGGGTTTGACAGAAAGAATTCAGGAATTGTCATATATATGAAAATTCTCTCCCTTCAACGCATTGTTGTCATCACTACCTTTCCTTTACCTTAAGATTATATTTATAAATATCGATAATTTATTTGCCCTCGGCAGCGTTTGATCTTATTTTCTGGGTGTCGATGGTGTGCCAACCTCCTCGTTAAAGGACGTTATTGGGCAATAATTCGGATTTCGTAGGATTGCTGCGCTTTTAAGCATCGATGTAACTCAAGGTCGACGGGCTATGGAGCGAAGCAGCAGGACAAAAGAGAATTTGGGAGACCGTGCCCACAGCTGTGCTCTCTGAAGTCCGATGCGTGGCGCGTGCATCTGCCAGCATATGGCCGCCGGGCACGGGGAGGGTCTTCCCTGCTGCTTCTGTTGGCACGCGACAGCCCCACCTGCCCCACACCTGCCTACTCCCACCCTTCTTCCTTTTTCCCTTGCCTTCCATCCCCCGTTTCCTTAGCAGACATCTGCCTACCAAGCTGCCGACCAGACGTATCTCAGTCTTCTCTCCGTGTCTCTGACGCAGTGTTTGCTTCTTTTCCTTCTTTGATATTTGGATTTTTCACGACGTTCAACGATGCTCATCTGCGTTTCCGGGTTCATTATCGGGTAAGGATTTTTTTTTCATTCGCCGCCTCGTACTTCAACCCTTGTATCTTGAGCTCTTTCGCAATTTGCTCGCATGTGTTATACGGGGTCATTTTATTAGTGTTGTTATCCGTTGAAGTAGGACTTGGTGAATGGTATCTCGAAAGTCTCATTGGATCTTTTATTGCTGTCAACAGAATTTTTTCTTTTTAACGATCGCCTGTTTTTGATACACGATCGCGAACCAGGAATACTAAATGTAGCATTTCGGATCTGCAATCTTACGTTCTTATTTTGTCGGTAGGTTGCGATTTTTTTCTCGCGTTTATTTTATGGCGCAATCGTCAAAAAATATCTTTCGATTCAATAAGGCATATCGAGCTCGTCTTATAGCTAAAAATTCAAGAAATATTCTCTTAAATATCTAAATTGGAGAAATGTGTAATTATCTCGCGTATCTCCAATGGCCATAAGAAGTTTATAAACAACCGGATGCGCATCTCGACTTTTGGAGTCCAATTTAAGGCGAATCACCACTGGAAACGGCTGTTTTGTAGACGATATGTGCGCCTGATTTTTCACGAACTTGTCGCAGCTAATGGAAATACTCGAGATCAGTACTTTCAATTTTGATTTATAAGTGCTCGTTTTCTTAATCTCTCGATTGGGTAAACGAATCGCGTCAAGTATAGAGTTTTATCATACGGTTTACCAGCAGTCTTACGGAGAGCACCTTTTTTCTGTCATCTTTTCCTTGCCAAAGACCGTGAGCGAAGTTTCTCTCGTAGGTACGGAGTCGGACCGGTCCGCCCACGCTTTCTTAGAATGCTACTCGGATTTTTCGCCTACTGCTGTTAACTGGTATTATTCCTCGAATCGATTTATTGTAGGAGAAGTGAAGCTCGTAATTCAAAACTGAATATGCTGCATTGCCTTCCACGCTGCAGCTGCCGAATTTTATTATTGCAATTAGGAAATAGCCGAATCTTCCCGAATTTCTGAAAGCGTGTTTGCAGAGATCATCTCGCGCTTAATGGTCTGGGCCGTCGCTACCGTTTGTCCGGCTCTGCGGCGAAACATTCAGCGGAGACCCCTACGGTATGAATCTCGGGATAGTTATAGCATGCCTTGGGTTTTGGAGGTGGAAGTTTAATGCGTTACAAGAATCGTTTTTGTTTTTTTTATAAATTTTAACGAAAAGAATCTTTATTTAGAAAATACAAAAATGAAAAGGAGTGGGCGGCGCGGGCCACCGGCCCTTCCGGGGCCAAGTGCCGCTGCATTGATCGCGCGTGGCATAAACTGGTTCTGCTTATACTACCCGATTGCATCTTACATATGACGCATTTATAGTTCAAAGGAATCGGTCTGGTGTCCATCCTTTGTTTATAAGATTATAAGGAATTCGGCGCACAGAAATTACCCGATTTACGAACGCCCTTCGCTCCTGAAATGCACTTTTAAAATCGGAAGCGATTTTACCACACACGCGTAAAATGATATACCGAGAGGATGCGTGCCAAAATAATTTTTAGGTTTCCAAAAATGCCTGGCAATGAGGACAACAATAAAATTTAACTTATTTCATAAAATGAGGTTAAAAAAATAAACTATTTCGGTCTGGTGGTTGTGGCGGTATTTGCCGGAAGTCGAGGCGGTCGGTGGGGAGAGGGTTGTGGGGAGGGGAGGGGGGGGAGAGGTGAGCGGCAGATGCGTCGTGTGCTAACACCTGATCCTCCTCACTGGCAGACTGGCTGTGTCGTACTTGTATGTATTTGAGTATTTGTAAAAATGCATAAATGTTGACGATATTATGTAATTTTTTACGCATTTTATTATGAAAAGGTGGGGTTCTGTGTTGTTGACGTAGTTGGGCAACAGTTCTCAAGAACGAGTTTTGAGGTCGTCAGTTAAATTTTCGACGTCTAGAATTCTTGTCTTTGAAGTCCGAGTTCGTGAATTTGATATTTGTGAATCTGAAGATGGCCGATTTTGTGGAAGGCTTTTTTTGTTGAGAAGTTGATTGCACTAAATAAAGTGAAGATATATTTGAGTTGGTTCTTTATTTAACGCTTCGTGTTAATGAACGCAAAAATAATGGAAATCTGTTTTTGTTTGCTGTTTGGTTGGTTTTAGGAGGATTCCATCGCAATGTCGATTTTTCCCAATCAATTGCCGTTTTTATTAAAAATAACTCGTTATAATCTTATATATTGTGATGTTCTAAGTCCCTGCTCAGCAGGCCTTGGAAAAATCTGCTCCAAATCTCTTCTCCGACACAAAAACGTTTGGAAATATTAATCTGTTGTTGCATAATGATATGAGAATCATGTGGTTGTTTGAAATCTTATGGAGAAATAAACAGTGGGTCTAAAATATTTTAAGAGAGTTGCAGATAAAATATGATAAAAGAATAGATGCCACATCAATCTGGGCCCTGACACTTTTCAGGCCTTTCTCTTCCTTCATATCCATGTTTAAAGACATTCTTTCTCATTCAATCATTACAT
Source organism: Tanypteryx hageni (assembly GCA_028673005.1). Lineage (NCBI taxonomy): Eukaryota > Metazoa > Arthropoda > Insecta > Odonata > Petaluridae > Tanypteryx > Tanypteryx hageni. The sequence continues at coordinate 63,490,711 of CM054120.1, read as the reverse complement.
AGACTGTAAAATCAACACAAATGTATCATGAAATATGTGACATGATCATAAATCAATCCTAGACTTTTTCTTTCATATCTCTCCATGCTTTAAAACTGAAACAAATGGATCATATGTATGGTCATACATATTTTCAATTCAGTTTTATTAATATCTGTCTTTATGGAATGGCAGTTCATCATGAATTCATATTTGAACACGTGAAATAAGTCATCTTTGATGTTATCTCAGATTGAAATACATCATGGATGAGTGTCTTTCTGGGCTATATGATACAATGTTTAAAAATGACTTTTAAAAGAAGTATTTTATCTTTTGGAAAATGATGAGTATCCAAATTGAAAAGTTGAATTTTGGAAACATGTTATGTAAATTGATATTTTCTTCATCATCATACAACAGGAGTTTTCATGAAAATGAATGACTGCTATGTTGTCTTTTAATTAACTAAAATGTATTGCTTTTTGTCTCGTGTTTGTGAAATATATATCTTCCAGTTCCCAAACTTCTACTGTATGTTTGTATACTGCTTAATGCCAGCATTCAGCATTAACTTATCATAAATTCTTATTTGTTACAGTTCACCGCTTAAACTTGATAAGCCACCATGTGGACCTGGTCCACCTCCAACCCTTGCATCAGGAGATTGCATGGCAATGGGCGCAAGGTCTCCCAGCAACCCCAGCTCAAATCATGGAATTCACAAAAAGGGTTCAGTTCGCAATGGAGATGTTATCAAACGTTCCCGAGTTCAAACAGCGTAAGTAACCTCAGTGAAATTGTATGTAATAATGTTTGGGTATTTTGAGGGAGTGTTTTATTTCAACTTTAATTTCTGTTGTTTCATTTCAACTTTTATTTCTGTTGTTTCATTACAAATGAGATAGCATTAATAAATGAAACTATCACATGGGATGGACACGGGTGAGCTGACAGTCTGTTAACAATGGGCTCACTATATGCAGGGCATGCTGCCAACCACTTAACCTTGTTCATTCCCGCAGCTCTTGTTTCCCAATGGACAATAATTTTTCAGTTCGTCTGTTCGAGTGCACTTTTCATATTGTGGCCCTCTTTCAGATAGTTTAGGAGATATATGTTCCCTGTCATATTAGAAGTTGAACATCCCTGCTGTAGTACGCACAATATGCACCTTTGATAAATTTTAACTATGGGCTTGGTGTGTGGGTTAAAACTTAACAATCGGCTCGTGCGAGCCCAGCCCAGCCCACTGCAGCGTCACCCCTGAATGGACCAACTATTTACTTTGGGAGATTGAGTAATTTAAAGAAAGTTTTTAATTTTAATTATCTTGTGAATGGGTTGACAGAGAAGTGATTAATTCTAGTGGAGCTTTTTATGAAATAAAACACTTTATGTGTAAAAATATGCGCTAATTAGTTGTGTAGTTACATATTAGATTAGGGATAAATATTTCTTTTCCTTTATATCTATGAAATTTTAATCTTGTAATATATAGAGACACTTCTCATAAATTTTGGGGGCAATTCCCATCACTCACCACCCACAATTTTCTTCCTTAAGTGCGATCAAGGAACACGTTCGACGCATTTTTGCAAATAATGTATATATATAATATATCTCTGAACACTCAAAAATTTTTGGTTGCAGTGTTATGAGAGAATTATAATCTGTAACTACTAAATTTTTGTTAGAAGATATAAGTGATGTGTTTGTGCTCTTAAAAAAAGTTAAAAACCTAATCAAGAAGTTTTATTCGTTAAATAATTCTTGCAATTCTGTTCATAAAAATTGTTTTATTTTTGCTACATGTGCAAATCTCAAAGTGAAAATTGGTAGATTGTTATAAATTTGACTCCCTTATTCTGTGTGAATGTGGTTCACAAACCTCCATGAAATGACAAGGAGTGGATCTGGAGGATTGTTTTATTCACAATTAAAATAATTGTTAATGATGCACTCATTATTGTTATTTTTTGTTATATAGATTCAAACTTTTCTTGTGACATAAGTAAATTAATAATTATTATAACTTCCTTTCCATTATTTATTGCCCAAAATAAATTACCATATTAACCCAGCTATAAGAGGAAGTTTTTTGTTTTCAATCAAAGGTTAAGGGTCATCTTATATTCGTGAACAAAGAAATAAGTAAATAAAGAATAGTATCAGTGTTAGTTACTGGTCTAGCATGGTTTTAATGACATCTTTGCACTGCTCATTGTGATGGCATTTTTAGAGGTTTAAATAAAAAATAACTGATAATTTTGTTTAATTTATTTGCTTCAGAATGCCTTATAAAATGTTTTTTGGTCCAAATTAGCTTCTATAAAGAGGAGTTGTCTTATATTCGAGGTTGTCTTATGGTTGGGTAAATATGGTATAGAGCTGGCTTGGAAAATTGCAGGGCCCAGTGCAAAGTGTGTGCAGAGCATCTTACATTTCAAAAATTTGTGGTGGAAAATTTTAATTAACAACTTTTTCTCTCGTACAAGAATGTTTGATATTTATTCAGATTAAAAAAAAATATTTTTAGAGTGTGGAGTTCAGTGCAGTCGTACCATTGGCACCACCATCAAGTTGGCCCTGTATTTAAGGGTGGTTGTTTCAGATATTTTGGTCTCTATCACAAGTTAAATTCCTATAGAATACATGAATAAACTTTGACGATACAATTTCCTCCAAACAAGCATCAGGATACAACAAAATAGGTCAATGAGGGAGGATTAATGACTATTTTGAGGTGAACTAGTGTTTGATGATCCAATTAACTTATTTTCTTTTTGTTTTAATAACACCATCCTCAGTTAAGTATCGAAATGGTATATTTGTCTTAATATTTGAGCACATGAATGTATGAGTTATTGGGGAATTAGTACTTGTTAATAAATAGTTTCTTTGGGTTATTTATCTTGTAAATCACTTCCTCTTTTTGTGTAGCTTAAATGAGAGGATCCCAGACCGCATTAGCCATTATGCCCTAATGATTCTTTACTTTTTTTTCTCAATGAGGCATGTTTTTCCTGCATTTGGTGTAGTATTTTCAGAAAAATAAATCTAAGATGCAGTAATTGTAATTATGATTTTGCCTATAAAAGACAAACGGAAACTGTCTTCGTTCATATCCATAAACATTCATGATAAGATTTCTTTGCTGTTCAATTCTGATAAAGTCTTGAATATAGTATTTTGGTTACCATACACATATATCGAATCGAAGGGTTTATTTTTTATACATAATTAACAAAATATCACTCGGTTTTCTTTTACTTTTTTAGTTCTACTTATATTCTATGAGCCATGAGTTTGAATGACATTAATATTCATCGAAAAAGATGGAAATCAAGTATTAATAGGTCTGTAAAGGTGATTCAATCATAGTATAGGATGTTGTCGATTTTAATGCATTAATAGGTGTTAATTGCAATATCAGTATTTTTCTTTCTCGGTCTGTAATATGATGCATTCTAATTCTTCTCTTCCTTGAAAATTGCCTAGGGACTTAATAAATACATTTTTAATGATTATACTATCATCAAAATTGTCTGTTAAATTAATTATGTCTTGAAAAATCTTCCTGTGTGCTCCTTTTATTACTTTCTTTTTTCTCCTGCCCTCTTCCATGCCTTTCTCCTATTCCATCCCTTTCCTCAATCTCACTCCCATTCTCTCCCTTCCCTTCTTTCCATCTCTTCCTTTCCTCTGTTATATCCTAGTAATTTGTTGTGTCTGCAATATTAAACTTGAGTTGGAAATTTGTAATTTCTTACAAGTATTCTCTTTGAACATCCACAATAATTTATAGACATGAATAAATATCAATTTTACTTCAAATTAAAGCTCAAATTTATCTGTTCCTTACTAATGGAATTGCAGGTACGAACTGTCTCAAGACCTGTTAGACAAGCAGATAGAGATGCTTGAACGTAAATATGGTGGAGTGAGAGCCAGGACAGCTGCACTTACCATTCAGCGAGCATTTCGTCGTTATACCCTTCTCAAGAAGTTTGCTGCTATCACTGCAATGGCCAAAGCAGAGAAGAGGCTAAGTAGGCGATTTCAAATGGGTGGAGAGCACGTGGGAGGGTCTATGGATTGGCAGCACCGGCAGATGAGTGCATGCGAGCAGTGTGGAGCATCAATGGATCCCGAAGTTGTGATACAGAACAACTTTGTAACCTTATATAAGGAATTACAGGAGAACTGTGACCAAAACCAGCAAGCACAGGTAAGATATTGTGTATAGTTATCTCATTGTGATGAAGGATTTTCTTTATTGAGCCTGCATCTGAATTTAGGGTGTCACCAAGGTTTCATCTCCATCGACAAAGTCTGCATGATGATTATGAATCTTTGGTGAGGGCCTAAAACAATATGGAATCTCAGTGAAGAATCCTCATTGTTGACTGTCACTAACAAATGCTTCAATGAAATAATACTACAATCTCCCTTATGATTGATAAGGGAGATGGTAGTATTAATTAAGTATCCATTACCTTTTACCCCATCAAACTCTCCTTTCTTCCCTCCATTCCCAGCGTGCATGAGGGCTTCTGTATTATTTAACCATGGAACACTTGTTTTAAATGATTCAATTCTCATGAACTTGTTGCAAATCTGCTGATTTTTACTGCTGACTTGATCATTATATATTGTTATGCCATTATCAATGAGGATGTATCGAGCTGTAATTTAGTGTGGCTAGCCCCTAAGACCCAAGTGAGTTTCAGGTGCTGAATTTACTATATTTAAACATCAGAAAGATACGAACAGGAGCAGTAATGAAGTTTAGAAGCTTTTAACGGAATTCATTAGATTATCAAGAGTACTATCTTCTTCGTCCCGATTTTTAGATCAGTTTAAATTGAGTTTTGAGTGTCTTTATATTTTTGCAAATTACTACAAGAGAAACTTATGAATGTGCACTTTATTTATGGGTTGATTTATACAAAAAGTTTATATCAAAAGAAGAGAGATAGTTAATTTCATATTATCGGAAGGGATTAACTCTAGTTTGTTAATCATTCGTTTGGCTTGACTATTTAGGTCGAGTATTGCTAAAGTAGAGCTTGGAAGCAAAATATTCTTACAGTATTGCATATAAATAGAAAAAAACCACTCCTGGTGGCCTTTGTCTGTTGTGCTACACAATTTTAAAGAAATTTTCAGACTATTATTGATGTTTAAATCAATTTCTAACGAAGCTAGAATTCTGAACAATATTTTATACACAATCGTAGTGTAATTACAGATAGCTTGTGTTGTTTGGACTCGATTAGAAATTTTTGAAAATGAATTTCTCCTTAGCTAAGTAAATGGAGAATATGAAGAGCTTGTCATCTGTAGGAGAATTCTTCTGAATAAAATGCGGCGCTGTAATTAATTCGCTGATCAAAAAAATCAGGTGGAGCCAGTCCCTCAGAGGCCCCACCAGCGTCCTCCCCGGCCCGTGAGATCTCTGTCAATGAGAGAACGGCGCAGTACGTCGCAGATTGGCCGTGGTTACGTTGGGGAGGAAAGCCCACAAGGAGGGGGCCCACCAAGTCGGGGCCCTTCTCCTCATGGGCTCACTGGTCCTCCTTCCCAGTCCCTGCCACGAAGTCAGTCTGCCGGAGTGAGTGCTGCTACAACCCGCTCCCTAGATGCCGAAGGTGGAGACCTATCTGACACACCATCATACAGCCAATTTGAGGAAGCCTGCGGATACTACGTTGGCGGTGGACCGATGCCATGCTCCCATTATAACAGACATGCCTGGTTACGTGCATCTCCCTCGCCATACTGTGACACCACACATTACTATGCAGCCAAAGAAGATTACATGGAGGATAGGAGGGTGAGCATTCTTGTGAACTATTGGAGATTTTTTTGCCTGTTCACTTTAAAATTGTCTTAAATTGATAGTGAATTAATTAAGGGAATCTAAATTTTATTTTTGAAGTGAAATTACCATACATTAATCATGATATGTCCTAAACTCATTGTATATCAGCATATATATTGTATTTACTTGGGTATTAGATTAAGTGTTGTCTGTTTTTTTCAATCAAACATTAGGAGTCATCTTATATTTCCAAGAAAAAGAAATAAATAAAAAATAGTGACTGATTATGACAAATATATCACGCTTTAAATCACATTTATATTTGCACTGCATGTTGTGATGACAACTTTCAGAGATAAAAAAGTTTGTTAATTTTGTTTAATTTATTTGCTCCAGAATTCCTTATAAATCATTTCTTTGTCTAAATTAGCTACTGTGTAGGGGAGCCCATCTTACAATATGATATATATGCACATTAACATTATTTGTATGTGTAGTGATATTAACACACACATACACTGGCAATATTTTTGTATGGTCACTCCATGGTTTTTATGTATTTGTCCTCATCAGAAAAAATGTTTGTTAAGTTATCTATGCAAAAACTAAGAGTTTTATTAAAAGTGACAATTTCTAAGATAATGTATGCCATATATGCAAAAGTTTGACCCTCTGATGGGTCACTACACTTTACTCAGTGAAAGTGTTGTAACAAAGAAGTCTTGCTTGTCTTTGTCTCATGTTTAATAACTTATGTGAATGTATATTCCTGTGAGCTTTTAAAAGTGAAATTCAACGAATGAACTAATTTAAAATGCATTTAGAAGTCTACTTGTCGTTATTAAGCAATGGGAGCATGCATGCTATATCATTGCTGCAAACAAAGGCAATGGTAGTGTTGACCTATACCTTCAAAATTATGAATATTTCTTATTAGCTAAAAACAAACATTTACTTTGATCCAAACATGATGATCAAATACTTAAAGATCCCTCTTGGCTAAATCCTTGTGTGGGGGTATGGGATGGATCAGAAGTTTTTATGAGCTGGTGGGTAATTTCAGACCATTCAAATCTATAGAAAATACCATAGATTGAGAGTGAAATTGGTTCACATTTATGACTCAATGGGTGTTTGTTTTAAAAATTGACTTATCTATTGTAAAGGTTTCAGGGTAGCTCAATGCATTCAATACGAAAAGAAGGAAAAATAACATTGTAAAACTCCACTTAATTAATTAATAATAATGTTATTATTTTTCCTTTCTTTCATTTTAAGAAATGGAACATCACAAAGTTATGGCTAACAAAATAAATTTTATTGCATTCAATGTGTTTCAACCCACCATTGAGTCAAGCTTATGTGATCTTGTTAAAGCACTTTTTACATTCTTTTTCACTTTTATAATACATGTTAACCAGAATAAATTGCATTATGCTAATTAATAATTTAAGTGTTAAATATAATATTATATCCACATATTTAAATTTAAACATAGAGTAATACCACATTGCTTAACATTTTACTTTCAAAACGTATCATCTTCCTTTTACCCCCTGAAATATATTAATTTTAAGTTTATCTGCTATGCATTAATCCAACATGGAGACTTCTCCATAAAATGGTAATGTTATAAATATAATATTGTATTGGAATGTTTTTGGAATTTGTTCATTGATTTTCAAAGTTTATAGTTAGATGATGGAATGAATACATACAAAAATCCCTTTAATAATCTTTGGCTTTGAAACTTTTATTTTTAGACTGGACAGCAAGTTGGACACAGCAGGGACTCATCTTTGGGCCGGGCACTTGCCACTAGTCCTCCACCATCGGCTGGACAGGGAGAGATAAACATTGCCGGAGCACGAAGCAGCCAACGTGAGGGGAGAAGAGTCCCTCCCGAGGTTCCAAAACGCACCTCTTCCATTTCCATGCGTTCAGTTGAAGGGCGAAGGATTGCAAGTTCTGGAGGACTTGCTCCTCAAAGAAGTTCGCGAGGTCCATGCTCTGCAAGTCTCACAAAGAGCGCTGAAAATGGTAGTCTGTCGAGCGTGCAGTCCTCAGGAAGTGATAGTAGCAGCTTGTCAACAGACCGAACCACTTATGAAAGCTCAGAGGGAGATAATCGTGGTTCTCCTATTTGGAAGAGGAAGGTCCAGGTAAGATTGTGAAGATTTTTCCTTCAGGTATTTAATGAGATGGAAAAAATCTTAGAATGCCTTCATAGAAAAAAATATTCTACTAAACAGACAAGTGTATGTGCGATATGTGTTTTTTCTTATAAATATCATCCGTAAGTAAGGTTACTTATCAAGGTTACATAAACAAAAGTTTTTTTTGCAGCCAGTCAATAATGTTTTCAGATTCATATTTAGTCTAACTTTTGCATTTTTATGGTACTTTCAAGAATTTCCTATTTAGAATGCTGAAATGGGAAATATCTCTGTTTTTTATTTATTTCCACTCTTCATTGGCATTAATTTCGAAAAAAATTATCTAGAAGTGAAGTAATTTTTAGATTTTGCAGTTATGTATTCACGTAAGGAAATTTTGGAAATTGGGCTCTTCGTCCAATATTTTAAGTTTCGAATAGTTTTGGTAAAACCTTAACCATCATATTTCATCTGTATTACCTTACGTTATCTACCTATCAACTCTTTTCTCTTAATTTTTCTTGGAATTAAAATCATTTCACAATTTGAATTTCTAAGTTTCTTTTGAATGAAAATAGAAAAGAATAGAATTTTATTTATTTATTTTTACTGTTACCATAACAAATGTTTTTAGTGTTTATTAATTGCTAATGTTTGTTTATTGAGAAGCTGTTTTTTGCCAGTAAACACAATAATTTTTAGAAAACCAGATTTGCATTTTAGCTGCAAAGCAGCCATAATTGGTGATGATCCACCGACGGTAGGTTCTAAATGTTCCTTTTTAAGTCTATTATTGGTGAATCACCACTTATGACAGCTGCTGTATAGCCAAAGTGAAAATTTGGCTTTCCCAAATTTTTTATGGCCATTTGTTAAATCAGTTTTTCAATTTTATTTCATCCATAAGGCGAGCTCTATAATTCTTTCCTGAATTGTATTTTACGAGCGGTCAACTTCATATTCAAATTTGTTATTTTTTATTTTCTACAGTCATCCTCACCAGAGCATCATTCCAATGGCCCTGCTGGGATGTCCCAGGTGGCGTCTTCCAATCTCGTGTGTCACAATCGAGCCGTAACAATGACTGCTCCTCATGGACGAAGTGATGATAGGCAAGCCTCTCCTAATTTGCAGGCTGCTGCTCCTCATCATCCTGACCCATCACCAACCACTCCTCCAAACTATCACATGTCCACCCATGAATCTCCACACCCAATTTACAAGGTAATCACTTTTTGCATCAACAATGAGTTGATTTTTAAGGTTTATAAGAATTTGTGTTGAAATAAAAGTGACCAACTTTAAATTTGATTGGTTATTAATATCTGTTCAGCTTATAAAGTACTAATCTTTTTAGAAATAGCATTTACATATACTTCAACCAGAACTCTATTAGTTGTACATCCTGCTGCAAAGTAAAAATGTTTCATGTTCCTTAAATCATAATCATCATAAAAGAGGTTGATTGTGTATTGCCCTTTTTCACTTCTCAGTCTAATCTTAATGAGGGGGTCTGAATCACTCTGAATACCTTTGATTGGTAGATATAATTGATGTTTATCAGCCATTGCTGTTTAGGTTTAGTAGGCAGAAATTTGTGTCTGGCATGGTTAAACTGATTGGATAAAAGGTATTTTAATTTATACCTAAATATTTTAAAATATTTGGACATATTCTTATAAATTTATTCATTATTTATTTACCAGGATGCTTGTTTGCTCCATGGAGTAATTTAACAAACAACTCATAATTATAGTTTCTTTATATTTAGGTTTTCCTTTATATTAAAATGACATTTTTTAATCTATTGTTACTTATTACAAAAATTTTCAGGTATCAGATACTGTCAGGAAGCGTCAATACCGAGTTGGACTTAATTTATTTAACAAGAAACCCGAGAGAGGAGTGACATATCTTATTAGAAGAGGATTTTTAGAGAGTACTCCTCAAGGTGTGGCAAAGTTTCTTATCTCCAGGAAAGGTTTGAGTAAGCAAATGATTGGAGAGTACTTAGGAAACTTGCAGAATCCTTTCAACATGGCTGTCTTGGAGTAAGTTGCCTTGCATACAAAATCTATAATCAACTTCGTAAATTAGCGGACTTGAGCTAAAGTTTTTTATTAATTATTATAGTGCATTTTCACAAGAACTGGATCTGTCTGGAATGCAAGTGGATGTAGCTCTTAGGAAGTTTCAGACTTATTTCCGAATGCCAGGAGAAGCACAGAAAATAGAGCGCCTCATGGAGGTTTATGGCCAAAGATATTGTCAATGCAACAGGGATGTTGTGGGTCGCTTACGAAGTCCAGATACAGTATTTGTTCTTGCCTTTGCCATAATTATGCTTAATACTGACCTTCATACTCCAAATTTGAAGCCAGATAGGCGAATGAAATTGGAGGATTTTGTGAGAAATTTAAGAGGTATGTAGAATAAATGAAAATATTAAGCTTTAAGTTGCTAACTATGAATTAGACTTTATACCTCAAATTGTTAAATTGTTCATTACATTATAATTTTGCATTCAGTATAACTTAACAGAAAAACAAAGAAAAGTATTTGTTTGTATATGGTATATGTAATGAATTAAGCTTGTATTTTTTTATTAGTAGCAGATAAATCTATTCACTCCTATCTACGTTAAGAAAAATATAATGTGATGCATTTGAAACCGTTTTATTTCCACAACTATGTTACATATTAAACTCTTAAGTTAAAGTCATGGATGAAAATAGCACAGTTAAAGTATTGGTCCTTTTTAACCTTCTATTTCATAATGTTTATTAATACTTTTTCAGGCATAGATGATGGTGGAGACATTGATAGGGATATGCTTGTAGGAATATATGAACGAGTAAAGGCAAGTGAATTCAAACCTAGCTCAGATCATGTGACTCAAGTTATGAAGGTTCAATCAACTATTGTTGGCAAGAAACCGGTGAGTAATAAATTATTTTCTATTTACTTTTTTGAAGTTTAGCTCAAAATATAGTTTGTTAACTATATGAGAGGGATAAAACTTAAAAAATCATAATTATTTTAGTCTAATTATAAACTTGATTGGAATTGTAAAAAAAGGGAACAAAAATATGTATAGCCAGTCATTAAACAAAGATAGCCGAGTTATACCATTGTAGCAATAGTTGTGATGCAAAAATTAATCAATCCTCCCTGTTTGTTCAGGAACATGAACTTTATGGCAATGCATGTTCCGTATTTTTTGGCCTATAAGACTTTTTTTCCCAGAAAAATTACTCCCAAAATCATCCTGCATCTAATAGAACGAAAGTAAGATTATCACTATATTAAGTAATGACACAAACCCACTCAATTTCGGCATGTTTGCCGTGTTTTAGTTCCTAATGTTGAATGGCGCGATTAATGCCACAGAACAGTAGAATTCGTGTAGATGCCATTAATATTTTATACATATCTAGGATAAATAACGTTATGTGTATTAAGATTGCAATAGTTATAAAAGTGAAAGATATACCTATGCTATTAGTTATAAGCTTCAGGTGATTCAATATGCAAAAACGCATGGAAACTGAGCAGCAGCACGTCATTTCGGTCTACCTCCCACAGAAAAAAATGATCCATGAATGGAGAAAACAAGAAAAAACTAATGCTGATTGGATAAGAGAAACAATCTTTGTAAAGTTGGTCTTAAATGGCCATGACTAGAGGAGAAAGTGATGAATAGTAGAAATGAGGAAGTTTGGTATTGCTCTATCGATCAGAATAGTTATGTACAAAGCAAAAAGAGTTGCAGAAGAAATAGGTCTAGTTGAGCATATGTATCATTATTAGATATGAATTCCACTTATTATTTATCCCATTATATTAAAATATCATCTTGAACTTACCGTATATAATCGAATATAAGCCAATACCGATTGTAAGCTGACCCCCACTTTTCACAAGGGCACACAAGGAAAATTTCTTGTAGACTGTGGTTTTCACAGATCTTTTGCATAAAAAATACTAAAAAGTATAAATGCTTCTCTTTTTCTTTCCTCCAGCATCTCACATTTGACTCGTCAATCCTGTAGCACCATTGTGCAGCAAGATTAGATGTTTCTTCCGCAAATGCAATCACTTTCTTCTTAAATTCCACAGAATAACGTGTTTTTTATGCAGGACACATTTAGCTATACAAGTGTCAAAGCAATTATATGTTTTAGATCATCCCTATTTATTTTACGAATTTAGTTTATCTAAAATGTTGTATTTAACTGTTATCGCATCATAATATTTTCTGTAAATTTTGCCAGATATGGACTTAATCACAGCTGGAAATGATACACAATGTGGCCCTTCTAAATGCCTTGGTGAACCAAAATACTTTTTTTCCTGAAAAATCCTCTAAAAAATCAGGGTGCACCTTACAGCCTTATGAATCTTATTAGCCAAAAACTACGGTATATATTTGCTATAGCATATACAAAATTTAAGGTATACCATATCCTAAATCTCAATTTATATTTTAAATGAAAGTAGATAATTTTTAACGAGAATTTTTATCAATTTGTTGTTTTTTATTGAGCTCAAATAAGAAGAATGAGTTAATCTTTAATTCAACAGGGAACTATCCAGCTCATCTTATGGCTGAAAAAAATTCAGGAACAAGCAATTTTAAAAATATACTTTCCTCGGGTATCTTCAATAGCCACAACCAGGCTAAAAAGCATAGGCCCATTTTGGCTACAAAGTAGCCGTCTTCAGTTGTAATTCACCAAAAATTGATACAAAAAGGAGTTCTTTTAGAATCTGTTTTTGGTGAATTACAACTGATAATGGCTACTTTGTAGCATAAATAAGAATATGGTTTTTTTATCTGGTTGTGGCTATTGGAGATCTTTGAGGCAAGTATATTTTTTTAAATTGCTTGTTCTTGAATGATTAATCTTGTTCAGTTGAAAATTGATTTATGTAATATGTGTTAATGCTCATAACAATGGTTTATGTTAAATATATAGAATTACTGAATTAACGTAAGCTGATTTATTTTATGTTTTTAGCAGATAATTGGAAATTATGTTCAAAATGACATTTTAAAATTTTAATTATTTACAGAACTTGGCGCTACCTCATCGCAGACTTGTGTGCTACTGCCGATTATATGAAATACCAGATATTTATAAAAAGGAGCGTCCTGGAGTCCATCAAAGGGAGGTGTTTCTCTTCAATGACCTCTTGGTCATCACAAAAATCCTCAGCAAAAAGAAGAGTTCAGTGACTTACACGTTTAGACAAAGTTTTCCCTTGTGTGGAATGGTGGTTACATTATTTGAAGTTCCATGTAAGTAAAAATTTTTTTAAATGACCTCATTATGAAAATAATTTGGGAGTTAGGAAGTGAGTTTGATTGATGTGACCTTTTATTGGGAAGGTTTTATCTCTATAGCATCTATCTCTATGGCACCCATCAGAAAAAATACATTTTTCACTCAATTGCATTTGTTGATAAAAGTATTTTGCCTTTTCAATTAACAGTGGACCTGTGATTGGGAAGCCATCAGAAAGCTTCACTTTAAACCACTCCTATAATACTGCAGCTTTGGATTCCTTCAATTTTGATATTTTTGGATTTTTTTGTCTCTAAGTCAGCAAAAAATTTTAGAAGCTGCTGTTTTCTTGTTTTATTGTCATATATCATATGTGAGTATATATTGTACTCGTTCATTAACCCATCCACTTACCGATTTAAGTTCTTATAGGTTCAGCTGAAATATCAATATATTTTGTAGCTTTTTTAGCACACGATTAAAAATGAACGTTTCTTATCAACATGATTACCATATTTTTATTTGGAAAATTATTTTTATATGAGCACATGGTTATGTAATAAGAAAGAAATTTTAAATAAAAAATATTTAGCACAATTAATAATGAACGTTTCTTATCAACATGATTATTTTACGGGAAATTATTTTTATATTTGCACATTGTTACGTAATAAGAAATTAAATTTTTTTAAAATTCTCTGCGCCCAGCAATGAGTATAACAAGGATAGCCCCGCTTTATGGAAAAGTTTACGTAATTTACGAGGCATAAAATACATGTAAAGATATTCATAACAGGTTCACCACCTAACACAGTGATTCATGAACTGAGAAAAATGGAAGATTTGAAGGAATGCGATACTGTTCTGATACATGTGAATGTTACATTATGCTGGGTATGTAGTGTTACAATGCTGCTGGATAATGTGCAACTGCGACAATGTACGTAAATTACATAGTGATACATGAGAATTCATAAAGAGCTAAACCGAGAGTGATTGTAGCTCAGATAGAAGAAAAATAAGCATCATTGTAAGTAAATAAAAGAGTCCTGCACGAACCCGTCGATTCGGTGGCTAGGTAAGGCAAGGCAATAGGAGATGACCCCGTCGATTCGACACTTTGGTAAGCCGATGGGTTAATACATGTCTATTTGCCCCATTATCCAGATGGCAAATTTCAATTTTCTGTTGTTAAGTCAGCACCATTCTCTTCCCTTGTTTTCTGCTACTACTGCTGCTACTGCTCATGTTCTTTAGGATATCTTAAAACATTTATAAAATACCTTTAATAACAAATTTTTACGTAGTACATCACGACTGTTGACACCTTGAAACAGAAGAGTAACATATGTACTTGCAATATGTGATTAAGCTTACGGAAGATCAGTCATGACTGTGGTAACATCTATTACTGTGTTTTTCAAACTTTTTGTGTCGCGACCCAGTCAAAGGGTTGGCACAAGGAGAAAAACATGTTCTGAATTCAGTTTTCATTAATTCTCGATAAAAAAGCAACTCATACTAAAAGATTGATATTTTTATAATGAGAGTATTTAGTTTTCTGTCATTTTTGATACATTTCAGCTGGTTATGCATTGAGTGCTTAGATTTTCCTCCCGAGCCTCACGACCCAGTAATGGGTTGCGATCCCAATTTTGAAAAATATATCTATTAGACAATTGGAAAATGTAATTTCACCGAAGATGCTGTTAGAGCAAGTTTGCCGGTAAAATAGTTGCCATAAAAGTGAGCTTTTACTGTATCACTAAAAAGAACTATGGTATCCAGTGGCTATAATATATCCAGATTTGCAATGTTCTAGCCCCCATCGTCACTCCTGCCTAAACGGTCACTGAATGACTGCCTAGCAGGCAGCACTACTGCTCTTATACAAACTGTGGGAAAATATTTTTCATATATCAATACATGTAATGTGATGACAACTTCATATATGTGATAATCAAAATTTGATGTATGATGATAAATACTAAATATAATGCAAATTGGTGAACCAAATAAGCTCTAGGCTGTTGGTTTCTTTGTTTGAAATACTTCTCTGCTCATTAAAATACTTGAAAGAAAGAAATGATGTCATTAGTATGATCAATCTGTTAGATTTAACAACCTTTGGAAAGAACAAATAATGCCAAGTTTCTCTAATCATATGTTTATAATATAAATATTAACCACTACAACAGTACATTACCTATATTCATTCTGTTATTCATTGTTACTTTTTTCTATTCAGACTACCCATATGGAATTCGATTATCTCAGCGTGTGGATGGAAAGATTCTTGTCACGTTTAATGCTCGTAATGAGCACGACCGCTGTAAGTTTGCGGAGGATCTCCGTGAATCGATCAGTGAAATGGACGAAATGGAAAGCCTGAGGATAGAAGCTGAGCTGGAGAGGCAGAAGAGCGGGCGAGGTGGGCGTGGTGCAGCAGCCGAGAACAGGGATAGTGGAGTGGCTGACATAGAAGAGGCGTCTCCGCGGGATAGCGCGGGTGGAAGTCTGGCTGTAGAGTTTCCATCGGGAAGCCAAACAACCCGGTCTCTGGGCAAAGGAAGTGGATCTGATAGCATGGAAGTGCGGGAGGATGAGATGGCGCCAGCAGCAGCATCCAGTGGGTGTGTGGTGATGCTGATTGATGGTGCACGGAACCGGGAGAGACCGGGCACAGACGGAGCCCTGAAACGCTCGGCGCTCAGCAACTCCCTCCTGGACATTCACGATCAGTGTGAGTGTGGGCAGCCTGAGGTTTCTCGTTTCGTGATGGAAGTCTTCTGAGTGTACCAATATGAAGTGGGTCGGCTTGGATGTTGGATGAATTTTGATAGGGAAAGACCAGAATGGGAAAATATGATTTCAGCCAGCTTGGTAGGGTATCTGTCGAGAAGTGTGGCACTCATCAATGCAGCATTTACACCCCAGTGCTTGTTCAAGGTATCTAAATTACTCACAGGAAAACATAGCTTGTCTAAATAATTGGTAAATTAGCTTTGTGGCTTATGGTGCACAGCTTTGATATTGTTTGCAAGGGGATTTTTTTTTTCAAATTCTTTAAAAATTTAACGGGTATTCAAAAGGTGTGATGCTATAAGAGGTAATCAAGAGACTTCGAGAGAGAAAAAATGGATGATTTCAAATATCTTTCACTTAGCTTTGGATTGTTTCTCATGAGATTAATTGCAAAAATAAGCATTTGATTGCAAGGTGTTGAGGAAATTTCTTGTTGCATTGTTGCTTTACATCATGTCATGAAATGTAAGATAACTTACATTTGTGTTATCTATTCAGTTGCAGGTGAAAAGCCTCAGAGGAGAGGAAGTGTTGGCTCGTTGGACAGCGGCATGTCTATCTCATTCCAATCGACTTCGGCAAGTACTGTGAGCAGGGATTCCTCCCCACAGCAGACGTCAGCTGGAAGCAAAGGCTCAAACTGTCCAAAGTCTGTCGGCTATCAACAATCCTTCCTCGGTGGCTTGTTTGGGAAAAGGGAACGCAAGTCTTCGCGGTCAGAGGAAGGTGGACCAATAGCTTGTGGCATCTTGGGTGGAGCAAATCCTGTCGGACGTAGCACTGAAGTGTGAGTGAATGATGTGCTGTTGGCACTCAATCTTGCCATGTGACTGGTTTTTTTATTCTCGAAGTGTTGGCGCCCCTCAGTTGCCCCCTTAGTGTGTCTAGAGGGAAATCTGGTGCTGACATAAGTGTATCTGTGTGTTGCACGTGTGCCTACATGTGATCTTTGTTCATCTGTGGCAGTGATTTACTATCCCAGAGGGAAACAGTAACATAATAAAAATTACCCCAAAATCCTGCTTTACTCAGGCTTCATTCCTATTTTGAATCAATTTCTAAGGAGGATGTGTGGTAAAGTATGTCATCAGACTTATCATAAATTTGAGCTAAAATGGAAAGCAAAAAATAATTATTTTTATTCATGGTCATTGTAATGATGTGAATATTTCACCTATTTTTAATGTAGTTGTTCGGAGCATTGAAGCTTGTAAATTATGAGGAGCTACGTAAGTGATAACTACTATTGCCATGGAATTGAAGTGTTGATATATAAAGTAATTTTACAGTAAATTGGTTTGTCTATTTAAGAGCCATTATTCTGCCCTCAAAGTAAATTGCCTTAAAGGTCTGAAGCATTCCATTGTGGATTTCTGTACCAACATAAATGTCAACAGGTGTGTTTAGTACAAAATATAAGGTGTGAACTGAGCATTAATTCCTTAATCCTGTACTGGTAAGCAATAGTTCCTTGTTGGTATATTTAGTCTCCATGAATGCATTTGCTTCTCATTTTTCATTACATATGACTTGGATTTATTGATGCTTTCAGTCTTTAATTTCTTATTTGAAATCTCTAAGACTTTTCTATAAATCTTTGTGATTTCAAATTTCATTTCAGGCTTTGTATTTAATCTCCATAATGACTTACCCATAAAGTAGGTAGTGGTAGGAGTGCTATATTGACATGGTCAAAGAGATTGTGTTGGTTGGTCTTTTTGCAATATCTGATGTGATTAAAGCAAAACTTTTGTTTTCCTTAATACCATGTACAAATGTATGTAACTCAGAAAATTTACTTCAAAAAGAAATGTTATTTTTATTTGTACAAATGTGTAATTAATATTGAGTATAAAGTTTATTTTGTTGGTCAATATACTTTAAATATATGAACATTGAAAATGATATATGTTGAATGAATATATTAAGTGATCTGATTGTTAATTATGTTTGATTTTTGTTTGAAATAGTAGTCAGAGGGGTCATGCCTTTCCACATCCCTCATACTTTGTCTCACCATTGATGAAATCTAAACTTAATATATAATTACGAGTTATTATTTATGTGATGTAATGAGAAGTATGGGCTCTAGTATTTATATTTTAACAATATATACACAAATACTTCTTTCTACTTCTGTTAACCAAATGTAAGTGACCAGGATGTTTAACTGAAGCAGTGCTTTTCTGATTGTACAGAGGTACTAAATTAGCTTTAGTTGCACCAGACATTTACTATGGAATATTCATGATAGGAATATCATAAGAGTAATAATAAAAATTTGATTGCAACTTTTATTTACTTGCCCCAGCTAAAAACTATTAAATCTCCTTTTAATAATAATATTTCTTTGCTAGCTGAATGAATTACATAAACAAAAATGTACATTGTCCTTATGAA
Source organism: Tanypteryx hageni (assembly GCA_028673005.1). NCBI lineage: Eukaryota > Metazoa > Arthropoda > Insecta > Odonata > Petaluridae > Tanypteryx > Tanypteryx hageni. Next base: position 63,472,256 of record CM054120.1, on the reverse strand, counting down.
GAACTGCATCATTCCCAGTGATATTGTAATTGGTAAGCTGTTGCATGGCATTAATATTAAGCAACGAAGACTTGATTAAGGAGAAAAGACTGGATGACTTTATACAATAACCTCATGTTAAATAACTGTAATTGCTGTGATTTATAAGTATTAAGATTTTATGCTAATATCTTTCCAAAAGGATAAATAAAACCTTGTCCTCATGCATAGTAATATGTTGACTGCTGAGCAGTAAAGTAATTCTTAGTGTGACCTAGTCTTATACCCAACTCCTTGGAAATGGTGAAATGCTTTTTCTATCAATACTGTGTTTAAAATGTTTTAAAAGATGTATTGCCTCTTTAAGTGCAGGGATTGGCTAATTAAGATTTTGTTTCTATGGGTAATAACAAGAATTACAGTAGTCATAATTTTGCATTTAATTTTGTCTCCCTCATGCTTCTAAAAGATTTACATTGTTATGTCGATCAGAGTTTGTACTCATTTAATAGTTGCCCTATTAGGCAGAATTTAAATCAATTGATTTGGTTCAATATTCTGCTCTGGAAATGTTTTGGCTTTTTTAATCAATAGTAGGTGTAGGTTTTAGAAGTAGTAGTTTTCAATGTAGCTGGATTTCATATTGTTTGTGAGAATGGAACATTTACCAGCATTATATTTGTTATTTTCCAATGAATGTGAAATGTAATTTGTTGTTGAACTGTAATAGTTATGCGCCTACTATTTATGTGTTTTAATTTGTGTTTACTGTAGCTAAAAGCATGTATTTCACATTTCCTAATTTAGGGAGTTATGCAAAAGTGATTGGTTTTTGTGGCTGTTCCCATAAATGGCACTTACACATGGATAATTATTGTATAATGTATATAAGATTGTATTTATATGTACAGTTCATGAAAGACTCAATATGCTGAATCAATATGCTATCAATTAATAAAACTGCTGATATGTATGGAGGATTTTAAATGAAGTTGGTATAACAATTTCTTTTGGAATGTCTCCAAATCAAAAATGTTGAATTCTCATCATGTTAATTTTCACATTCCTAACTTTTTCAACAATCGTTGTAATAAATATTTAATGAAGCCTTATAAGAGGCAAATTATCACCAAGGATTTCTAATTTTTAGTTATGATGTGTGTCAATTTACTTGATCATTATATCATCGATTTTCAAACTTCTTCTTTTGCACCAAAAAAATACAAAATTTATATTGCGGTCGACTGAGTTTTATATTTTAAAATATCATGGATGTAAACATATATAACACGATCAGTTAAGTGTAAGTATGGTATAACAATTTGATAAGTATGTAACCACGTATTTCTAAGAAAAAAATTGATATAAAATGCTAGCTTATTGCATGAAAATCACTATGTGAGATCCCCTAGAGAGATTGCAGATGTGAGACCCCATTGCACAAGAATTATATTTATGGACAAGCACTGAACATTTTGGACTGGTCTTAAGCATAACTAAAGGAATCAGAAGTGGTGCCAAAAAGTGGCAGTATTATGTTGTTCCTTTAAATATTGTTTTTTTTTAAATATTGTTAGAATGGGAATTACACAAGAACATAGTTGGTTTATGGATCAGCGTGATGCTGATTATGTTGAGTTGCTCCTGAAGTTGCATAGTATTTTCTGTGTGATATACAAGTTGAATCAGATTTTTTTATCCTTAGCATTTTCACTGCTATGGGCGTGTATACGCGGCCGGAGGCCCCTCGGTACTATGGGCATGTATACACACCTTGAGCAGTGACCCGTAAAGAAAAAGAACTTGTATACACGCTGTTAGCACAGAGGGGATGGCGTCGGTCAGGCATGTATACATGCCCATAGCACCCAGGGGCCGCTGGACATGTATAAACGCCCATAGCAGTGAAAGTGTTAGGAAGGACTTACATTGAGGGTAAAGTATGACATTTTTAAAAATGGACTGCCTGACAACAGTTGTTAAGTTCAACTGCCTTATTGACAGAGCTAAATATTTTCTAAGTAGCTAAACATGTTTTTTGAGAAAGGCCCAATATATCCAAATAATACTGCAGGTTTCTAAAATTCAATATGTTAATACATGAATCTGCTTTCAAGAGGTTTAATTTGTCAATAGATGAACAATTTAAAGATTGGAAAGTTCTAATAAACTTTCAAATAAATTATATAGGAAACTCCTATAAACTAATATTTCATGGCAATAGGAGTCTCGATTGTCATTTATTTTGTGTGTGCAGTGTTGAAATTGAGTAACAGTATACTACTTGGCAGTATTCGTGATTGCAAACTCCGCAAGAAATTTCTACTGCTTGGCTTATTGTTTCTTAGCCCATTTAATGCCCTTATTTCTATAAGGGATACAAATATTAAATGGAATAAAGTGCAGGCAGAGATTGAAGATTAAAACGATATTTATTTACTTTACACAATTGAACGGAGAGGTTGAGGTGACTATGTAGCCCCTTCTTCTACTTAATCATAAACGATTATTTACAAGAAATGTTGTTTTAAGTGAACTATTCCATTAATGAATTTATATGATAAGAAAATAACTTTATGATAACAAATGCTAGAAATCTAATTAATTTTGACTTTTTCTGTCATTTTGGACAGGCTCTTAAAGCTAGTTTACAAGTAAAAGGAACAAAACAAAATTGAAAAAGGAATATACTAGTGAGCTGGTCTTTGCTTCCAGGACCATTTCCCTGCTGATGGAACAGGTAAAATTAGTGTTGAAATTTATAAGAAATGTAGATTAGTGTAAGCAAAAGGAATGAGGAAATGCCATCAGATCCCGATTTAGCACCACCGTTTGTCCATCACTGACATAGGTGCTAAAGCAGGGGTGGTGGTGAATCAAGCTATATAACATCTTTTTTGGGGTTATAAGACAAAATTTTTTCCAGAAAAATGACTCCCAAAATCAGCCTGTGTTATGGACTGAAGGTAAGATTATTGCTGTATCCAGTACTGTTACAAACCCACTCATCCCCTAAATGGAATAATTGGCAGTCATTCATCGCAAAAACTTTAAAATATACAATAGTAATAGTGAAAAAATTGTTAATATACAGAGTAAAATGTTATGCAGCGTGAATTCCAATGACATTTTCATTATTGCACTGTATTACATGCCTGCTCTCAGGGATTACAACTTCTGTGCGTTTTCAATGTTAGTTGCGATTTTTTAGTTCCTAATGAGCCTGTGGCTATTAATGTAACAAAATATTAGAATTTCGATAGATGTAAAAATTTACAAATATCTAGGGTAAATACCATTATGTGTATTGAGATCACAACGGCTTCAAGAGTGAAAAGATATGCCTACATTATTAACTATAAGCTTTAGGTGTTTCAGTATAAAAAAAATGCTTGAAAACCAAGCAGGAGAATGTCATTTCGGTCAACATCCCACAGAAAAAATGATCCATGAATGTAAAAAACAGGAGAAAAATTGAAGGTCACCTGAAAAGAGAAATGGTCTTCATAAGCTTGGTCCAATGGACAACTACTGCCCTTGCAAAAAGTCTGGACACCCAGGTTTGAGGCAGTATATCTCGAAAACGACCACAATGATATTAATAGGGTGAAAAGTAGCGGCTCGAGAATTTATTTCTATGTTAGGTGATGTAAATCTTAAATTTTTAGTTTCTGTTTAAATATTTTATATTGGGCTGTATTTGAAGAAAAATACGTTTTTTAGCCCTGGAAATCTGATAAGACCAATTTCAATGTTTACAACTCAGAAACGCTACAATGTATCGACTTGCAATTTTAATAGCACTGACCTAAAACTAATAGGAACAAGTACCTGGAAGCATTATTTTATAACCAACATTAATACCTGATTTTGTTACATTTCTGAAATTCGGCTATCTTAGTCATTCCTTGGTTGTTTTCAAAGTTAGAGGTACCGTTGTTACCGGACAAATGCCTATATTATTAAAATGTAAAAAAGAGCATTACTTCCCAAAATGATACCAATTTTTATTTCATCTTCATTTTGCCTCTGCCTTATAGCTACATCTAGCTTAGCAAAACTGGCGGAAGAAATGAAAAAGTAGAAATTTCAGCATGGACTGTTGCTATGTTTTCTATGCCCTTTACATGACCGGGCGTGCGATGAATGAGGAGAAGGTGGCAACAGTGTGTGCTGCCTCCTCTCTCCCGCCATTTTACTACGCCAGACTTAGCTATAATTTGGAGGCAGAATGAAGATGAAATAAAAATCTGTATCATTTTGGGAAGTAATGTTCTGATGTTCTTTTTCACATTGTAGCTTTTCTGAGTTGTTAACATTCAAATTGGTCTTATCAGATTTCTAGGGCTAAAAACCGTGTTTTTCGTCAAATAGCCCAATATAAAATATTTAAACAGAAACTAAAAATTTAAGCTGTAAATCAGTTAACGTAGAAATAAATCCTCTAACTGCTACTTTTCACCCCATTAAAATCGTTGCTGTTGTTTTCGAGATATACTGCCTCACACTCAGGTGTCTAGACTTTTTGCTAGGACAGTAGAAGAGGCAGTGGAAAATGGATAGTAGAACCAAGGAAGTTTGGTATTGTTGTATCCATCAAAATGGTTATATGAGGCAAAAAGAGTTGCAGAAGAAAAAAGGACTAGATGAACATACGTATCATTATATGATATGCATTCCATTAGGAATTAAAATCTCATCTAGCACTTTAGTTTAAGTTAGTAGTATCAATAAGGGGTGTCTATACATGCACCGTGCGAGCATGTTTCCAGGAGATATGTAACTTTTTTTAAGTCCACAGCCTTTATGTCCACAGTCTTTAGGTCCACTCTATTATGTCAACAACCTTTATGTCCACAGCCTTTATGTCCACTGCCAATATGTCCAGTCTTTAAACCCACAGCTAATATGTCCATATTTATATATGAAATCAAGAGTTTTAAAATTTTCAGTTCTTTACTTTCTGTTAATTTCAAGGGACATTAAAATAAATTAACCTTAATCAAAGTATTTATGTTTCATCTTATTACTTATAAAATTTTAGTCATTTCTATTTTTTAAAATAAATTAAACTAGTTAAAAAATTGTATTATGTTCTTTGTAGTAATGAAGAGCAAAAAGTAAATAAAAATGTAAAGCTGAGGTTTGATTTATAATTGAATATGTTATTACGAATAACACAAAAAAGTGTTAAAGATATAAAGCCATATTGCAATGAAAAATGATGTTTAAATTTCAAAATTTGACAAACCAGAGCTAGGAAATTATCTGGAGCCGGAGCTAAGTTCCTAGACCTTGGCTCCAAAGCCCTGGTTACAAATATTTTTTTATATATTTTATTTATAGTAAAGAAAATAGAATGAGTGTGTACTACCGGAATTACTCTTTAACAAAAAAACACTGGCTCTTAATCTAGATGAAGACTTCAGGATTTCTTTGCATGCTTTTAGAAATACATCCACTATAGAATTCTCTCTTTCCCAAAAATAGATTTTTTCTTGCGTTTCGATTTAACAATTATGCAAGGGATGCAATAATTTACTTGCAAAAATTATTTCCCTTATTACTCGAATATTCTTGTATTCACCTTAAATAGTATAATTTATATTTTCAAGATACCCTATTGAATTATCTTGAAAAGTTAGCATTCATAAACCTCATAAAAATATACGTAAAAATCTGCAATTAGTACTTTTAATTTGGATATATTTTACTGTATATTATACTTTTCGAGACAGAAAGTAAATGTAATTAAAAATATGGTAATTATTTACATTTAAAGGCACCACAGAAAAATAAGTCGTGGAAGAAAAAATAAAAAAGTCAATTTATAGGGGTGGGAGGAGAAATATAAATATTTTATTCGATAGTTGTAATTAAAATTACATTTTGCAAGCACGGGCGTAAACCAACCAATACAAGCATTCAAATTTCGGCGATCCAAAATAGCTTGCCGCCTGAATGTTATTATCGCCTCTTGTTGCGTTCCAGAGTTAAATAATTTGATTAATTGTAAGGTCTATGGTTACCACAAGTATCTTTCTTTCTAAATGGTACTTATCGGTTACGTGGGCACCACCTCCGGAGCGCCAATCTAGGGGCGAGATATGCAACTATAAGGCGCTGAAATTGGCGAGATTATAAAGGTGCCTACTTAACCGATAAGTAGGTACCCTAAATATTAATTAAAATACTATTATTTCTCTTTCCCGTTGGCTAGAAATTGTTTTTTAATAAATAGTTTTAAGTGTTATTTCCTTCCAGAATACATTTTATGTGACGCCCTTAAAGTAAATAATTACAAAAATTGTTCCCGCTCTAAATTTAATCTGTACATGATAGAACTTCGCTGCCAAATTGATGTAAACAATTTATATTCTGCAATGTATGTTTAAAATCAATATTCCTCCAGAAAACTTTGGTATTAGATTTGTTAATTCACGTTAATTTTGTTCAAAATTTTATTGCTACAAATAAATTATTAGCGTAAGAGAATTATGGCAACATCTTGAAAACATCAATTTCTGCACTGAAAACTTTTCATTAAACAATTATCGTGTATTTTATGCACAAGATATGGATTTTGGAATATCTTTGTATCAAATCTCAATGTTATAAATCTTTCAGTTTGAAGAAGTAAACTCGCATTTGTTTTAGTCTTCGGATCGTCGGCGATCAAAAGAAGCAGAGTAGCCTTTATTAAGTACAGGATTACTTGGATTCAAAGTGAATATTTTTTCTGATTCATTACGGTATGTATAGTTTAATACGAGCAGACATCTGTTTAATCTGTAGGAAGTCAGAGTCATCAAATTTGGCGAAACTCCTAACTTTTCTGCGGATATTAGTTTATTTGAAATGTGTGGTAGAATTCTCGTAAACTGCCGTATGTCATTACAATTTAATAAATATATGAGTGGACTTTGTTGCTAAGATATATCACTTTAATAGTTGAAGCGTTATCTTTGTTGCATTTTAAAAGTTTTATATTAACTATTTATGGTATAAAAATCGATATTGGTAAGGTTTCTCACTGGTATACAATAACTGCTTTTCGTAACATCACTTGGTATCAATTTTATATTCTATCATAGAAGAATGGGTGCTTCAAAAGATACCACTGAAAATATAAATTTTCATTTATGCCATTCCCATGCTCATTATTTATCCTTGTTGATGAATGTGATCCGATATTTAGAACGTCACTTTAAATTGAAATAATTATTTTGTTATGATATAAAGTGATGAAGATAGATAACTGAAATGTATTTTCATTCATTTATAGACCTGGTTTTTCAAGAAAAATGACTACAGACTCAAAAAATGCTTCAGATGAAGTACAACTACTGAAAAGTCCACAGCCAGTAAATCATCCATATTATTCACTTTCATATTTCACCATTCAAAAGCAGATAGGTAAAGGACAATTTAGTACAGTTTATCGAGCTGTTTGTAATATCAATGGTAACTGTGTTGCTCTAAAAAAAATTAGTCCATTACATTTGGATGCTATATCTAGCCAAGATTACTTGAAAGAAGCAAATCTACTACAGGTCAGATATCATATTAATTTAATCATGTATCCATTTTAAAAATCATTCGTATAACCCTCTTGAGCTGTTTTTTATTTTAGAAACTAAACCATCCCAATGTGATCAAGTGTTTAGCCTCATTTATGGAAGATTCTCAGATCATTATTGTTCTTGAGTTAGCTGATGCTGGTGATATTGCAAAAATGATTATGGAGTTCTCTACAGCAGGATGTTTAATACCAGAAGGAACAATTTGGAACTATTTTGTGCAAATTGCTGATGCAATAGTGTATATGCATTCCCAAAAAATAATGCATCGGGGTGAGTTTGAAATTTATGTATTGGCCCTCGTAGGAAGTAAGATTTCATAGAGTAATATAATAATATTTCTTTAATATTTTAAGCAAGTACGGTAAAGCCTCACTAGTTCGAACCCTGATAGTCCAGATCCCTGTGTAATCTGGATGCATCCAGATGAGTCAGATTTTTGTCTGAACATGGCGCACCACGTGGGTATGCTCTCAGTCTTTTGTTTACAGTCATCGTGTGCACATCTCTCGTCATTTCATCCGTGAAAACTTATCATTTTGCTTCTTTAAAGTTATTTAAGTGCTGTAGTATGTCTGATTATAGCAGAATTTCTTCTGAACCTCAATTGGAAATCATGGATAGCGATTCAGATTGACTGATTAGTGTTCCAATAAATTTGTTTTATTAAAAAATAATGACTACAGGTATTAGTACTAGTTTTTTCAATTGCCTAAAAAAAGTGTAGCAGAGTGGAATTTTTTTAGTTAAATAATTTTTTAATGTAGGATCTAAGTGGATGAAGTAACCCATGTTCTAAGTAATGTCTCCAACCATGGTTCACTGTATTTGAGCTATTGATATAAAATGATAGTTATATAAAACTTGAATAGGTGAAATTTTAAAAGCATGAATGTTGACCAAAATTAAGACATATATTGTGTGGCATAACATCTCATTTACAATTATTGTTTTTAGTAGGATTTATGCAGTATGTATATGCATATACATTTCTGAAAATTTTAATATTTATTAACTTTCCATTTCCTTCCTATGTAATATTGTATGTCTTTGGGTTTATTATAAATATACAAGTTACATTTCTTTGAAGTCAGGGTTGCCTTGATAACCTCAGAAATTTTTTTTAAAAGGGGGGGTTGCAAGACATGGTGAAACAATACAATAGTAAATTTACAAAAACTCCTTTACCATAAACAAAAAGAAAATACTCATATTCAAGCTGCAGTTTGCTGGTCAACACTGTCGCAGGGCCTAAGTCAAAAGGAGACATACACACACAGAAACATACAAATCTTAAAGGCACTCACATTATACTCGAACCAAAATGATGGTGTTTATCAGCCACCTGCAACATGAATGTGAGCTTTCTCTTCCTGTTTACGGTGAATGAGTTTTTGTTTATTTACTATTGTATTGTTTCACCGTGTCTCGCAACCCTGCCTTTTCATATATTTCAGTGTCTTTCCAGACAAGCACCTAAACAAAATTTCCTTCCAAATCAGAACCATTGGCACAGACATTCACTTCCTAAAATCATGCAAAAAACGCAATGTTTTTCCAAACTTCATGAACATTTTCCCCCAAAAAAATAATCCATCTGCCTCCAAAGTCTTCTTATTCACAAAACAAAACAAGACACCAACACGTATATTCATATGGACTCTCACCACCATATCTCACATTAATTGGGTCCTTTCCACTCCATAATGTACAGACTATTAAAAACACTGCTATCAAAAACAAATTTCTGCAAAGAACTTACACTTATTAAATACTGCCCACTACAAAATGGACTTGACTTAAATTATCAAAAAAATTATTCTAAAACACAAACACAATATTAAAATTAAATCATGCGCCACACTCACAAAACGAAACACAAAGAAAAAAATACATAAAACTACCATATACACCAAAACTAACAAAAAATCTCCAATGCATGATTTCAAAATTTCATCTTCACCCGGTTTTTGTCAACGAAAATAAACTATCCAACCTACTGAGAAACCCGAAAGATAAAATTCCCAATCACCACAAATCAGGCATTTACCAAGTCAATTGAACTTCGTGTGACAAAATTTACATAGGACAACCTAGACACAAGCTGGAAACCCAGCTTAATAAACACATAGCACACTACAAAAACAACAGAATAAACAAATCAAACATTGCAACTCATATTTTTGACACTCACCATCCTATCATCACAGAACCTATCCTTGTTCAAATCAATCGACCAATACAATAAACTCGATGCATACGAAAGCATCTACGTACATAAAAACAAAAACACAATTATGAACAACAACTTAGGTCCCATCCCCCACTCCCCCCCTTTTCAGTTACTCAGTTAACTGTTCCAAACCTTTCACTTTTCTTCCCCTCTCCCCAATGGTCACTCCTTGTATATGTACCTCCATTTCTCCCTCCCACATCCCACACTACTAAAGATGACAGCTTAGTTGTCAAAACATCAGTGTCTAGTTTAAGTTTTGGTTAGTGTATACTATGTGAGTGCCTTTGGAGGATTTGTATGTTTCTGTGTATGCGTGTGTCTCCTTTTGACTTAGATCCTGCGATGGTGTTTACCAGCAACCTGCAGTGTGAATGTAAGTATTCTTTTTCTGTTTACGGTGAAGGAGTTTTTGTTTATTTGCTATCAGAAAAATTTAATGACTCTGGGGTTATTTTTGGTTTCTAATGAGTTCATTGAAAATATTTTTATGCAAGATATCAAACCAGCAAATGCGTTCATAACTGCAAATGGAGTGGTAAAATTGGGAGATCTTGGGCTTGGAAGGTTTTTTAGCCTTGAGACATTTACAGCTCATTCATTACTTGGAACTCCATATTACATGAGTCCTGAAAGAGTTAGAGAATCTGGCTATGACTTTAAGAGCGATATATGGTCTCTTGGTTGCCTTTTATATGAAGTAAGTACCAAGACCTGGTGACAATATTGTTTCTACAAACTCTTAAGGCTAATTATATTTATATTTTTCTTTATTCAATTTTTAGATGGCTGCTCTACAGTCACCATTTTCTTGTCGTCAGACAAATTTGTACTTCTTATACAAAAGAATTGAAAATGCTGATTATCCTCCTATTCCATCCGATTTATATTCTGATGAGGTGAGCAACATTTCATCATGTAGTCAACATGTACATTTTCTTCTCTCAAAAGAATCATTTTATAAGTTTTAATTTTTAAAAAATTTTCAAAAACCAAAATAAAGTGAAACTGTACTTAACAGTGGCGGATTTAGGGGGAGGTTGCACATGGCACATGCCAGGGGCCACGTGAAGTAATGGGGCCCAGTGATGTATGGCAGTGCTTCTCAACTTGGGTTACGTGGATCCCTAGGGTTACCCGAAAGATTGGGTTTCTGTGTGAATCCATGAAAATGGGGGAATAAGGCAGTTCAGGCTCAGTTGCCCTAAATCTTGAGTTTCTCTCTCACAGTCAGTGGCGGATTTAAGGCATTCTTTTTTTTTACTTTTTGTCAAGTACACCTAAAAATCAAAAACACTATTTTATGTCATACATGAACTCAACACTACCGCATGTAAACTCGTAAACAACGTAGAGTGACAATGACGTGATTTAGATCCTACAATGCATGCAAGAGTTGGTGGATAAATCCAAGTTTCCCATTCAGTGTGGAAGCTTAATATTTGTATGTGACTTGTCGTATACAGTATAGGACATGAAGAAATCTTGGACTTATACAAATGCTATACAATTCTAGATTTCTGTCTATACATGTATAAGATTTGTATATATCATACATGTATATAGTGTGAACGCACCTTAAGGATTACCACATATTGGGATATGCAAGTTGGCCTTGAAAACAATAAGAAAATCTTTAAAAATTTTGGACCCTCTTATATACTGAATATAAAAATAGAATTTACAGATCAATGTCTGCTGCTTGCTATTATGACACATTTGGTCATGGACATTGTCTTCATGAAGGATTCATTCTTTCTTCAAGTCTTGTACCAACTTTTCAATCTTTTATATATAATTACTCAATGTCCATCCTCTCTTTTATCTCTTGAACAGTTTGTCATAGAGAAATGCTGTAAATGCCATTTTGTTTCTGCCGACTAGAAGACCTCGGGAAAACTATTTTTGTTTACATAAGTGTCCCAGGTTTGACTCCAGGAGACAATTATACTTTCCCATATGTTTGTTTACACAGGAGTTTCGATTTTTCAAAGTGCAAGTTTTTTTCTTTCATTCATTAAAATATGTAAATATTGACCGAATTTCTCCGTTTTTGCTTTATTTGATGGCTAAAACTATAAAATGTCTTATTCTTGCAATGCTTAGGTGTTACATGGAAGAATTTGTCAGATATACGCATTTCGAAATGTTATGGCTTTTTCATACTCTTTCTGGATGTTGTCAATGCGACCCGCATAGTTGCCTCCGATTGTATTAGTGTCTCTTAAGCCTTCAAATAGACGAAAGAATTTGGTTATTCGCTTCATGCTTTTTATGAAGCATCAAAATTATAGTTGTAACAATGTCAAACTTAATAGATTGCAATGTTAATAATTGCAGATTATTATTATTCAGTCAACTGCATTTGGACTGTGTGCATTTTTAATGCACCATAAGAAAAAATCTTTATTTCAATACTGGAATATTACCTTTTTCATAGGGGAGAAGCAATTAAAATTGCACACAAATTATAAAAACAAACATCACATTCAAAATGTCAGTTGTCTAATTTTATAAGGAGACATGTTACTTTTAAACATGCAGATTTCTGACTGACTTCGCAAAAGTTTTTGCGGGTACCACTAGTAATACTGAATTCCCTCACTGCAGCAAATTTGTTTGATGATTTAGCAAATTCAACAATTAGCTTTGTATTTCATTATTTTGGTTTGTTGTACCATTGTACAGGTATTCGTTGCCAGTTTCAATAATTTTTAAACAAGAATTCTGCAGTCAAAATTATTCGTGCAATTTTAATATAGTGAATATTTTTTGAATAATTTTCATTCTTGTGTAAGCCCATTTAATTTTAATGGTGTTTTAAATTTTGATTTAAAATTGAAATTTTTAATTCAAATATTCTGAGTGATCACTCTTCTTTTTAATTGTAGCTTCGTCGTCTAGTAAATGCTTGCCTGGAAATAGAAATGGACATGAGGCCTGATAGCAAATATGTTCATGGAGTTGCACAAGAAATGAATCACAAATTTGAAAACTCCTCTACCTCTGAATCATAATATTAATTTACTAAGGGTTCTTGGTTAAATTTTAGTTCTGGTTAAACAACATCCATGTAAATAAGATTCTGGAAGGTTATTCTCAGAAAGGTATACTCTGCCTTATTATTTTGTGATATTAATGTTAATATTTATTGTATTATGTAAAGGTAAATAATTAACAAGATGCATTTGAGTTATTGTAAAGACTTACAGCTCTCTAGACCCAAGAGCCAATCACAGCTCTCCATACCCGAGAGCCAATCACAGCTCTCTAGTGCCAGCCGCTGCCCCCATATATACCGGGCCAAATCTGAGAGACACCACTTCGACCTGAAGATGTTCCCTGGAATGGGAACGAAACTGTTGTCCATTAAAGTCAGCACATGCGGTGGTTCACCAAAAACCATGCAACCAGTCATCAAACACCGCCAAAGCCTTAATTAAAAATAAAACTTTTAACAAGTACACTTTATATTCTCCGTACTCACTATACAGTAAAAATCAGGTTCTACTTAAATTTATTTTACATAGAACATCATCTGAATGCAGAGGATAATGCAAGTTCATGACGACATTGCTAGAAAAGAAATGCAACCAGCAAGTTATTTCTCACAGCAGTTACTGTAAAATTAATTAAAATCTACTATGATAGAGGTAAATAAAACATTTATTTCATTGTTTATATTGTATTGCAAGTTTCATTAGGCCCACTCTGTTTACATACAGCTGGCACAAACAAAATAAAATCGGGGGATTTGAAAAATTTGGAAACGAGAAAAAATCTGCTATGAGTGGGAATCGAATCTGGGTCTTCCACTTGCTGGGTGTATATTCTATCACTTAACTACCATAAGAGCGGTCTTTAGAGGGGTCTAAGAGGGCAGCCACTTAGTGCTTAGGTGGTTCCCATGCTTATCGGGCTCTATGCTTGAATATTGCACAACTCTACAATGAATAGAATGATGTAAAGTGCGTGGAACATGAAAAATTGATCTAGATTTTTGTTATAAGTAAGTTTAAATTGGATGAACATAGGAGTTCATTCTTGTTTTAGTCTTCAAGCAGAGAACAAACAGAAACCTTGTATCTGAGAATGCTTATTGCTCTGTCTCTCAATTCCTTCGCTCATAACACAAACATACACAGACCCCTTTCATTAATTTTCTGGCATCTAAGCATCTGTGTTTAAGTTTAGGACTATGTTGGTTGAACTTATTCATTTGTTGGTGAAACATTCTCTTGGACAGCAGCAGACAATAGTGAGTTCACGTTCTCTGGTGGAAAATTTTCACTGTTAGGTGGATTTTATTTGGAAGTTTTCTAGCAAATAGAATATATGTTTTGTGAATTTATTTGAATACAAACTACTATTGAAATACCCAATTTAATCTGGCTGCAGGACCTATGGTGGTCATTTAAAACTGTACCATAAAGGATATATCGCATACTCAATCAAGTGGTTAAGTAAAGGGGATGGAAAACTACTAGACATCGGTAAGTATTCTTTCAAAAATTTCAAGTAATCACAATTCTCTGCACAGAATATATCGTCACCCACACAAAAAAACCACATATATACAGAAGTCTATAATTTGTCAAAATAGACATTGTGGCATATAATTGAAGTATGAATTTGAAAAAATTATGAAAAACTCACTTAAATATCTTAAAAAATAAAGATAAGGTCATGCAATTATGCTTTTACATTAAAGTAATACCTTAACTAATTGAAACTATACTTGTAATGTTTCTTTTGTAATCTAATATTCACTTCATTAGAGTTACGTAGTTTTCTTGTGTTGGCGACGATATGTTTTAATGTAAAATCCAACAATTATAAATACATTTGCTCATAATAAAGCTTGAAAATTAAACTTTTAAAAATGTAGTGTGAAATTATTTCATTTTATGGATTTTATACTCAAATGTACTTCATGCTATTTTTCAGACTTATTTTATTGCTTTATTTTTAGAAAATAAAAATATTAAAGCAAAAATTATAAATATAAAAATAATCATAATATAATAAAACTATAAAATATCATCTTTCTGTGGGTGGAGTAAAGGGGGCCCTGTGGCAGCCACCTCACCCTGGGACCCACGGATCCTAGAGATGGCCCTGGCTACTGTAGCAGAGTAATTTTCCTGTTTCAGAACGGGAATGTTTTCTTAGTGGCAGAACAAGTAGAAGATCCAGGTTTGATTTCTGGTCATAGCAGATTTGTTCTCATTTCCAAAGTTTCCTGCTTATACCTGTAGCATAAGTATCATATGATCCATTAATTCCATCTATTAAAAACTGAAGGACTTGAAACACAAGTTATCCCAATAGTACAGAATAATTTCAAGTATATAAATAGGACACTAAGTAGATCTTCTTTATGCACAACTCACAACAGGGGCGTACACATAGGGGGGGTCCACCAGGTCTGGACCCCCCCCCATAGGGGCATATTTTATCCTGAGATGAGGGTGAAGGTAAGACGTTTCAAGTGTTCTCAGGAATGCTTTTGCTCCAGGAATGAGTGCGTGAATATGGGGAAGACGGAAAGAGAGAAGGAAGGGAGAAGGGAAAGTTCCATTTCCAAGAAAATATTGGTGGCAAGTGTTTAAAGTGACCATTGATCAAGACAAAATCTTTTTGCTAAAAATATCCTATTTCCATGAGAAGGGGGTTCAGTTGAGAAACGTTCATCCCTTTCTGGGTCTTACATTCTCCGTTTGATCTTTTGGAGACTTCGTGGATCCCTGCTGTGAGGTAGGAGGTTCAGGCGACCAGGAGTATGGCCGTTTGTGTAAAATATCCTATTTCCACTAAAAAGGGGACGAAAAACTGCAGCTGAGACTCTCAAAAGAATACAATTGGAGTCTCCAATTTGGAGAAGTTGGTTAGTTGAAAAAGAAGTCTCGATGAGTGAGGAAGTGTAGTGATGAGTGTATCTCTTACTGTGGAAAAGTGCATTTTTTGGAAGAATGGGAGCATTCGAGCAATATTGACACTACAGATCTCGAACATCAACAAATCGGGTACTTTTACAGAAAACTCCCCGCAGCCTTTTTTTCACAGTTTTTGCACATCCTGAATTTCGGCAACCCTGTGAAGTTTCCACTGGGAAGTTTAAACTCACCATTGAAATTGGAATAGTATTTAATGGAGAAATTGTGAGTGCAGATTCTATGCAGATAAGCTGTTTTCCTCGAATCACATGAGCATTTATTTCATCTCGTTGGCCTCGTGGTCGGTGAAATTCAAATATATATAAAACAAAGTAGGCTGCTTTGATAAGTGTTGTCTGTGAAATTACATTAGTGATATGTAGTAAATAGCCATATAGTAGTGGCCTTTAAATATGTTTTACTACATTATTTCATTTCTAATTAGATAGTTTGCTGCTGTTACGGAGAGTACCAGCACTTATTTATATCCTAGTAAAGCACTGCTTATAGACCTAAGATAGGCTACTCGCATTCTAGTGCAAATGAAAAAGTGAGTAACTGTCCTTTCAAAACTCTTTGGTTTACCCCTTACATAGATAAATATGAGTAGTAAAAGAAAAAAACTTGCAATATTATCATTTGTGAAGAAGTCGCGGGGAAATGTGCATAGTGAACAAAAAGATGGTGAGAACAGTAATTTCAGCAAACATAGTGACCTCGTCGATAGTGCATCATTGCAAGAAAAAGAGCCGTGTTCGTCGTTCGCACTGGTTACTGGATGTATTCCAGAGACAGATGCAGACAATAAAGGTAACCCTAATGATATAGCAAACTTTTTTAAATCGAAAGAATATTTTTCTGTTAAGAAACTCCTGGAAGTTTTTAATAGTTTATGGTCACCAGATGCTAAATATAAATTTTGTCAAGAATATTAAAGGCAAAAATTTAAGGTGCCAAGCACATTGGCTTGAAAAATGGCATTGGGTATGTTATTCGGAATTAATGCATGGTCTATTCTGCAAATATTGTGTGCTATTTTCTCCATTTAGAGTAGGAGTGCATAGGGAGCAAAAGCCAGGTAAATTTGTTTCAGAAGCTTTCAACAAATGGAACCATGCCTTAGAATATTTTGAGAAGCATGGCAAATTGTCATATCATACACGAAACTTGGAAATATTTTACAATTTAAAGAAAATTAATGAGAAAAAAGTGCTCCCGATTGATTTGATTTTAGATAAAAACAAAGCAGCGGAAGTAGCAAAAAACAGGGAAATACTTGGCTCAATAATAAAAACTGTCCTATTTTGCGGGAAGCAGGGGATCCCCTTACGAGGACATTTAGATTATGGCCCTTTAAATGTCGAAGAAACCCCTGAAAAAAATGAGGGAAATTTTAGAGCATTACTTAGAATGCGTGTGGAAGCAGGAGATGAAATTTTAAGGAATCATTTAAAAAGTTATGGAAGAAATTCCTACATTAGCTGGGGAACACAAAATGAAATCATTTCTTCCATAAATGATATAATTTTAAGGGATATTGCAAATTGCATCAATAAGAGTAAATGTTTCAGTATAATAGCAGATGAAACTACTGGTGTTGCTGGGATAGAACAGTTTGCTCTTGCTGCTCGATTCATTGAAAATGATACTGTCCAAGAACAGTTTATACAATTTATACCGGTTGTCAGTAGAACAGGACAAAGTCTTGCCACACATTTGATAGATTCTTTGCAATATTTCAAAATTAATTAAAAATTTCTCAGAGGCCAAGGATATAATGGGGCTAGTGCAATGAGTGGACAGTTCCAAGGAGTTCAAGCTCATATTAAAAGACACTTCCCCTCTGCATTGTATGTGCATTGTAGCTCACACAGTTTAAACCTAGCGATTTCAGATTCTTCTAATTACCCAATATCAGAAACTGTGTGGGAATAGTGGGTAAAATCTATAATTTTTTTCACACTCCATTGAGGCAAAATGTTTCAATAAGAAATATTGAAAAACACTGTCCTCTTTCTAGAAAACGAAAATTAGTTCAAATGTGTGGCACAAGATGGATTGAAAGACATGATTCGATGCTAGTTATGGTTGAATTATTTAATGCTATACAAGCATCACTGAATGAAATGACAGAGTGGAATGATAACGATGTTTCCATTCAAGCTTCTCTTTTAAATGTATCGATTTCTATAGCTGATTTAATCATTTCTTTGCTTACTATAAATAAGGTATTTGCTCTTACTAAAAGGTTGAGTGAATATTTACAAACAGTTAATATTGATTTGAAGAAGGCAATGAGTTATTCTGACTCGGTCATTGGAGGACTTGAAAGTTTGAACGTTAATTCTGAATCAGTTTTCAAAGAGATTTTTGAAATGGCCATAAAGCTTCTGGAATTTGTAAGAGGTGAGGAAGAAATTAAAATTCCAAGATGTCCCACAAAGCTATCAGTGTACCGCAACAATATTCCATCTTAATCCCCTGAGGAGTACTACAGACGAGCTATATTCTTACCCTTTCTAAACAATGTAATAAGTCAAATAAAACAAAGACTTGAAAAACATAATAACATTTTAGCTAAATTTGGATGCTTACTGACTCAAAATTACGATGATGAAACGGAAAGTGATTTTCTCACGTTAGCAGAATTTTATTCGAACAGTGATGATCTTTTTTGCGACAATAAGGAAAGCATGCTTGGTGAACTTAAACTATGGAAACATTTTATGCGGAACAAGGAATTATTTTCTGCTATTGAAGGGTTCATTTATTGTGACAGAGAGTTGTATCCTCGTATCAAACTGCTCCTACAAATACTATGTACACTTCCCATTAGCACCTGTACCAGCGAAAGATCATTCTCTACTTTGAGGAGGCTAAAAACTTATCTAAGAAACACCATGAAAAGTGATAGACTTAATGGTCTTGCATTATTAAATATCAACAGTTTACAGGTGTCTCCAGAAGATGCTTTGGATGAATTAAGCAAGAAACCGAGACGATTGGATTTTACCATTTGAGGTAAGAAATGTTATTTTTAATCAAGTGCAGTAAGGCCTCCAAAGGCGAACCACCTCTCAAAGTGACTCCTATTAAGTGGAACAGTTTCAAGAGTGCAATTATTTTCTCTGAGATGACTACTCTGGCCTGCCCCCTCTAATCTGATCACCGTCTTCCCAGACCAGCAGATTCTAGTAGTTAACCTGACCACTGTGTCCCATTAAATGACTTTTCTGTTTTCTTTCATTTATAATTTTGAATATTATCAAACACAGTGAACACAGTTAATAATTGCAAGAGTATTTTTCATTTTAAAGGGTAATGTAGATTTAATATAAAACAATTAAAAATTAGATTATTAGAAATCGAATGTTTTGAATATATTTTCTTCTTATGTTCCCAATTTTCAGTAAATTTAAACGACAAGGGAAAAATGATGTAAACTGCTCCTAAGAATCATATTTTGTGTATTCCTCTGAAAATACTGGTATTTAAAAAAAATTAAGCGCATGACCAAGACGATTGGATTTCGCTATTTGGGAAACAAAATAGGACTTTGAAATAAAATCAAATTGTTATTTGGTTTGTTATTTATGTTATTTTTCGAAGTTAAAATATGGCGTTGAAATTAAAAGCACATATGTAACAGTTAACACTTAAAGAATTAATAAATATTCTTTTAAAAACAAGTTTTTTATATATATTGGGATGGTTTCCTGTGTTTATTGGAATATATACTTCCCACTATTTTTTCTGCTTCAAATTCACAAAAAATTGAATAGTGCCTACTCTGCCTTTATAATGGTAATCTTTATATAATCAAATCAGAATAGTCATTTAACCATAAAAAGGTTAAAAAATCAGTTAAGCATGTAGATAATGAGAGTGATTTTAGGAGCGAAAGAGCAGTTTTTTTAAGTCTTTGTCGACAAGTAACGAAGACAAGGTGAAGCATTCAAATGAATAATCTATCGGTTTGAAGGATTTAAATAAAATAAGTGAGGGTATGCATTAATAAAATTTCTAATGCAAAGGTTTACAGAAATACAAATGATTGAAATTACTTAATGGAGGAAACTACATCTATGAATCAATAATGAGTGAGCAATGGTGGGAAGAGAATAGGGACGGCAATACTTTGTATGTGTTGGGCGGAATGTTTGGGTACTCGAGCCAACAGACATGACAAGATTTCCTTACAATCACTCGCCCACTAAATTCTTCACTTTCAAACTCATTTGTTCATTCAAACCTCACAAACTAAACTGATATATAGATGCAAATGCAATAAAGTTTTGAGGTAATTCTTTAAATCTCAGATATTTCAACTGTGGAAAAATGAAATTATCTTAAGAATTGTTTTAAGCTCCATGCGCCACATTTGAGAGGCGGATGCACCAAAAGTGGCGAAAGCGCCATAGTTTGGGCACCACTGACCTAAAGTGATTAACTATCGCATTACATATAATAAATGAATATTAATTTGTCAAGTAAGTAATTAAATAAAAATCATTATGTTTTTATAAGAAAAATAAATATGTAATTTAAGCGAGGAAAGAAGAATTCCCGATTTATTCTTCGTCACAAATGAGGGGAAATAAGGCTGGTAAACACAACCACAAAGAAAAATTTTAAGTTACCTCTTGAATCTCTGATGCTGTAGCATTTCCTTAATGCTAGCGTAGATGTTTTTTCTGAATTCTTCTCACTAATGAATTCATTTATCCTCCTTCCACGCAAGCAATCTACAGATGTAGTACGTACGGTGGATACCAAACACCTAAAAAATTTCCAAATTACCTAGCTGTTCGGTGTTCGGTATAGCATCGGTACCGAACACTGAACAGTTTGTCTGATTACCGAACAGTTCGGGTGAAAACAACAGGTGGCAACCCTAAATGTTGAGTGGCAAAGAAACTTAAAATATTGAAGGCTCTCAGGACATACTTGAAAGAGAATGATTCATATGAAGAACATTACACGTATGATTTTATTATCGATTTCCACCTCTGGCAGGTGACTACCAAATACAAGTTCTGCCTTTTGCAGATTTTACTGTATTTGAAATATTTTGGCGTCGATATATGACATCCATCCTTATGTAATTTGAATGAGATAAAATTTAACTTTCCATTTTATTTTAAAAATTTTTTAAATTCTCATTTCTTCCAGTATTATATTTACAGTTGTTGGTGCATTTTTGGAAATTATCCTAAAAATAAGAATGGCATGGAAGATAGTATGAAAAATTGCTCTAATATTCTGACCATATTTGATGCCACTTATTTGTAGTTATTGAAAACTTAAAAATACTTTTATTCGAACTGCTGTATATTTTGGGGTGCTTAAAAGGAGTAATGGTCATAATGTGGCACATGTACCACTTGTGGCACAGCACAAATTTGTAAATATTATTAAGAATTACGGAAGAGGAATAAGATGAATGTTATTATAAGGAATTTTCTATTGGTAGAAACTACGAATTTAAGAGTTGATTAAAATGAAGCAAATCGTGGGGCAATCAATAAATTGAATATTAAATTAAAAGTTAATTTTTTGTAATAATAAAACAGAGCTCGCATTAATATTAATGATAATAGTATATTTGTCCAAAATCATTTACCATGGTATAGGATAAGTCAAACAATAAAGATATCACAAAGTAACTGTTCTTACATTGGTAATTACAATGCATTTGAAAATAATATAGTATTATATTGTGCACAAGAAAACAAAATTAAAATTAATTTCAATCTCCTTCAAGGAATGTATTTTTATTTACGTTTTTATATGTATTTTTATAAGTATGTATTTTGTTTTTTTCCTTTTTGTATTTTAGTTGTATTGTTATATTGTTTTGGGTTTATCCAATGTAAAGGCCAATATGCAGGTTTTGTGCCAAAATAGAAAAGGTACCTATAAAAACATTTATAATAATGTACAGTTAATAGGAACTAAAGTAGAGCTCGATTATACCTCTTTCAATGTTAAATGCGATTACGACATTGAATTCTTGTGTACACTTTTCAATTTTCTTTCAATTTGGATGATTCAACCAGATTGTTCAATTGAATTGAAGTGTAAAAAATCGAGCACTTAATACATAACGAATACCTAGGAAAATATATAGAGGGCTTAATGTTACCAATTCATTTAAATAATGGATATCAATGATATAAAATAATAATTTTTCTTATCTAATTGTTCATAATTTTTATTATTTTTATATAATTCGTTTTTAATTATTTTATGTTACCATTGCAATCCAAGATATAAATATACTCTAGGTCATAAAAAAGCCAATTTGATTGAATATTAAGCCTATCTAGGGATGTAATACTTCTCTCTTGGCTGGGCTATTAAAATAAATACGTATTAAAATATACAATATAAAATTGTTGTTTAATACAATGGGTCGAGTGAATAAAAAATAAGCAAATGCTTATGCTTAAGATTTCCCTCACATTTTAAGCAAATGCTTAATTAGGGGTGAATAAAAAAAATAGCATTTGCTTTTGCTAGAAAGAATAAGCATTTGCTTATTTTTAGGAATTTTCTTAAGCATTTGCTTAAAATTGTGTGAATAAAACCGAGCTTTTGCTTAATGCTTTAAGCATATGCTTAAACTTTTTTAAGTGAGGTAAAGGGCTTGCTAAAATATTTCCAAGTACTCTATTTTCATGATAATTGACCCTAAATATAAATATGGTAATTTATGGTGACACGAAAGGTTAAAAAATACGAGAAAAGTTTCAACGTTATAAAAATTTATATCGTTTCTCTGAAGAAAATGTTAAGTACCTATATTTCAAATCTGTTACTCGTAGAATATCAAGAGAGACGTGGCGGGGTACTGTCTTCCAAACAGAAGATAGAAATATTTTTAAGGTACTTATGTGATGTAAGATAGAAATATTTGTGGCGTCCAAAATCACTATAAAGGCAAATGACTGGATAAAATTACTATAACTAATTGAATAAAAATACACCCATGATTTGTGATATTATCGAATTCAGTTATAAAAGAAATAGTTTTAAAAAATTATTAATTAACTTGTTAAAAAATATTACCCAATATATTTATGTTTTTAGTTTGAAATTCAACTATGTAAAACTTTAAATGTAAACAAAAACAAGTGAAGGAAGAGTTGCAAAGAGCTTTTTCCGTAAAATTTAAGCATTTGCTTAAAACTGAGTAGCAAATGCTTATAAGCAAAAGCAAACTTTTATTCACTCAATATGAAGCAAATGCTTTTAGCATTTGCTTATGCTTTTAGCAAATGCTTATGCTTAATGCATTAAGCATTTGCTTAGTTTTTATTCACTCGACCCAATGATTCAACAGGTTTGGTTTTATTCACTTGGTATATAGAATCTTATAAATAAGCCACCGTTTGTTGTATACTTTTAGTAAATGAACTTTTGTAAAATATGTTTATTTTAATTAAACTTCATTAATTAAACAGCTAGTGTTTCCAATACTCGAGAATCCTTCGTTTGAATAGTTGCACACGTTCTCATCAATAATAGCAACGTAGCTTTGAACATTCCTTTTGATCCTCGGATAGCTTATAATTTTCAATTAAAGTCATTGTCAATTAAATATTATACTTGAGAATACATTGGAATTTACGCTCTTTTACCGCCTTTTTACTACAAATTTTGCAACGACAATGTTGCCAGTTTTCAAAGTTACGTGATTTTTTGAACCGGCAACATAGATCAAGGAAGGCGAAACGTTCCACTTAAAAGTCAGGATAATTTTTAAGATGCGTGATAAAATTAAATTAAACTTAATCTGCGTTTTATTTATTTGCTTGATCAGTAATCTGTAATTATCAACTGCATTCCGATGATCCCCATGCTATCAAAGTTACTCCAACTACCTGGCTCCGTCTTATTGAAACGTGTTAATTTTTCGCTTTAACAAACGTATTTTAGAATTCTCCTACGAACATGTTCTCGCTGAAAGAAATTTAGTTTTGAAAACTATTTTAGCGTGAGTAATTAATATGCCATTTTGTTTTTGAAGATATTTTTCTGTGAAGTTTAGCGAAGTATACCAATCCATTACGAACAAAATGCCAGGTATGTTACTTATAATTTTGTTGATTTATTTTGTCGTTCGATTTTATTTGGTATTATATCCGTTATGGGATAAAATATATGATTTATGTTATTTTTACCTAGTTGTATGAAGTTCCATGATGGTAATAAGAGAAGAAAATAGAAAGAATTGTAAAGCAGCTTCAAAACCAGTTGCTCGCACATCGGCGCTATCTCATCCAGCAGTTGATGCACCTCTATGTTCTGGATGCCGGCAGTTTGACTTGGCGTTTTTTGATCCCAGCTGCCCAGGATGTCAAGAAATACTAAAGAACCCAAAAACAACAATAGCAGAAATATTTGCAATAATGAGGCAATGGGTCCCACAAACTCAGAAAAACATTGAGCTATTTGTTAATGAAGTAAGTCGGGTTAATCGTCCCGGAAGTTATTTTTTTCATATGTAAGAGGCATTTTTACTTTGGCATATAATTTGCATTATCGAACCATGTCTCGATTGTTTCATGATAAAGTGGTAGAATTTCCTTCTGTTATCTTTTCTCAAACGTTTTAGTTTAAATTTAATCTCTTAATTTTAGGTAAAGGGTATTTATTTAAGCCTAGGATTAATATGTTGTAGTTAGATACTCTCAAGTTTTTATTTGTAATCACAATTTAATCAGTTCTTTGTAAAAGCATCCCTTCAGAATCATTTCTCCTTCATTTTTGTCCAATAGATATAGGGAGTTGGATGTTATAACTCTTGGATTCTGATTCTTGATAAAATATTTACTGAAACCAAAAGTTAAATTTAAATCTTGACGTATGTTTTTCAATGTCAGAAATATAGTATTGATATATTCTGAAGTCCAAAAAATTATAAATGTTTTGCTGCAAAATGTTTTATTCAAGATTTTGTGTTAGTTATCACGAAAGTCGCATTTAATTATATATTTTAATTTTATTTTGTCCAAATTATAAAAGTAATAATTTTGCACAATATGCTGATCTGGTTTTATTATAACAAAGTACATTTTAGACAAAAAAAATTCTCAATTTATCTCATTTACATTGACATTTTTGACAAAGCAGCTTATCCTTAGAGCAGGTACAATCGTAATGGTGATCAGTATTCATGGAGTCCACATAATCTTTCTTGCAGCTAATTTGATGGAAAAAATCCTGCTTTTGTTCTTCCTTTTTCATAATTTGTTATTTCCAATGCATTGATGTGATCTCTTTCAAAGGGTGCACTTAACAAGTTCAAATTCTGGGAAGGACATGCCGTTCAAAATCTAAACTGCCGTACAAATACTGAGACATCTAGTCACCTTAAATACAGGCACTGAATGCAGCGGCGCATTATGGCATTTGGGGGGCCTAGGTGCTAGTTTAAGTTAGGCCCCTTTTTTTATACAAATAAAAATAATAAAAATTAAATTAATACAAACAGGTGTTTTATTACATACACCCAAATGCAATGCAATATTGATAATTCAACTATAAAACATAACAGGAATTCTTATACATATATAAATATGAATATACAACTTTGCAATTTTTATTAGGAACGTCTATAACCTACAAACATATTACAATACTGATAATCCAACTATAGAACAAAACAGAAATACTTACACAGTTTTTTATTTTGTGACGGTACGTATGCATATATAAAAATTAATGTATAACTATACAATTTTTATTTGAAACATCTATACACTACAAACATTATAATACTGATAATCCAACTATAGAACAAGACAGAAAATCCTATACACAGTGCTTTTTTTGTGACGGTAAACGCTGGTATGGCATACCGGCTCCTTTTTTGCAGAGCAAAAAAAAAGAAATTCAATAGAGGGGGAGGGGCATTAAAAAATTATCAAGATATGAGTACCAACATCTCTTCTTTTACAAAATAATCACTGGCTATGCATATATTAAAATTAATATATACTTTACAAATTACAAAATTATTTTCATGATTTTAATTTTGAAAATGTGTCAATTATGGTATTGTAATCTATTTCTTTTGTTACTTTGTTCTCTATAAACAAAACAGCCAAATTACTGAGTTTTTCTTCTCCCAAACAATTTCTTAGATAGCCTTCATCTGTGGCCAAAACTGAAAATGACATTTCACCACTTGCATTTGAAATTGGCATAGTTAAAAAAAATTTTTAATAATGTTTGAACATTAAGAAATGTTGGATTTAGTCCCTTTTGTATGCTTGTATACATCTCCTGCAGACTTTCATGTTTTTTTCTTTTGTATACAAAATAAATTGTTAGTTCGTCTTTTAAAATTATTGGATCAATGTCGTTTTTATAAGTAGAAATTAATTTGCTTACACAATCATCAAATTCAGTGTTTGATAAATTTAAATCTATAAAAATTTTGATAATCTCGAAGATCTCCTCATAAAATTTTATTCTTCGCAATATTTCTGAATTGGGTACATTGCAATTAACATATTCATTCCTTCGTTGTAAAGTACCCATTCCTTTTCACTTGCAAACGCTGTCTAAATGTAAAAAATAGACTTATTTACGTTCATTTCTTCGTCATAGATTATCCATTTTCCTAATGTTGCATGCGCATGAAAGAAAATTAAATTAATTAGGCATTTATGGCAGTTATTGTGTACATCAGTCATCACGAAGGTTGTTTTCATTGACAACAAATAAAATGGTTCCTAAGTGAATTAAGACTTGCTCATTTGATTTTCTTGAAATCGGCTACTCCTTCGATAAAAATGTAGTGAACAAAACATATGTTATTTGATTAGTTCTACGAAGTTCTTTGAAGACTTTTTTGTTATACGTTATATTGTATGAGATATAAAGAAAATATCATTTTTTGTCGCCTGTAAAATGGCACTCCCGATTAGGTCACGTAAACTATTTATATAATTTTCTTAGTTTCTTTGCCCCTATGTCCTAAATATCAAATTTCATCAACATCCGCCCAGTAGTTTCCGAGATGAAACATGCAGACAGACGGACGGGCATGACCTGAACATGATGCGTTCTTTTTTTATTTATTGTAAAGAACATCTAAAAATGATTGCAACTCGGAAGCAGACGCTAACCAGAAAGCGACCGCCTCATACCACCATATTTTTCTGCAACGTCATTCTATTTTCGATCCATATATCAATGATGGAAGTTGTGTGTTTACTACGACGTGAAATATATTTTTATGCTGTATGTGTTATCAGTTTCATACAGGATAAGCAAGTCTGAATTTCCTTTAGTTCATGAGGTAAAAGAGCTTTGTAGCACGTACAAAAATCAGGTTGACAAATCAGTTCAACGAACGATAGTTCCGCAAAAATATCTATAAAAAAAAATGAATGATGAGTTTCGAACTTCTGGTATTCAATATTTGGTTCGCGGCTGTGTGATTTTATAATGTAAAAATTCAAGCAATATTTTGAGTCAAATCCATCAGTTTGAAGTGTTACTATAACTTATTAACAGAAATAAGTTTTATTTTGTTGTGTAGTAATTTTGAATAGATACCCTGTGGATAACTTTTAAATTTAACCGATTTATTGTGAACCCTAACAATAAAGCCATGTCGGATGTTTGGAACAACAAAAAGTGGAACCGTCCCATCCCTAGAAAATATGCAAAGATACTTTCTTGTATTTCTCCTTCTTTATTGATATACCGTAAAATAAAAGTTAACTGATCGGTATGACTTACATCCGGTGTTGAGTCTACTATAATAGAGAAATACTGAGCTTCTTTTACTTCCGAAATTAATTTTTCTTTTACAAGATTTCCCATTAATGAAATAAATTCATTGCATGTAGTGGATGACATATAATTTACATTACCTCTACCACATTTATCATATTTTTCCAAATGCATTCTGTGAAAATCGTCAAATTCTGCTAGGTATTCTATGCATGTTAAAAGATGACCTTTTCTGGTGTAATCATGTCCTCTAAAACCTAAGCCTAAGGATGCTAGTAGCTTTATTGTAGCTACAACTCTTTTTAACATCTCGTGTCAATAGTTTCTTTCAATATCATGTTTCTCTAATTCAGTATCAATTCGACCAAATGTTTTACAATGGCGTACATAAATGCACGTACACAATTTATGATTTTTTTATATTTTGTGATTTTCTAAGGTTTCTAATACATTTTTCCAATCATTAATGCCGGATATTAACTTATTAGATGTACTGGAAAATAATTTACAAATATAGCAGTAAACTTATTTAGTTGTCTCTGAATATACTAACCAATCTCTTTTTTCTTTGGTACCATTTGCCTTATTTAAACAGATATGTGATTGATTAAGACCTCTACAATATTTCTTATTGCCATCAATGTATTCAATCTTAAGATTTGTCATATCTCCTATATTCTGTGGCTTTTTTATGAGACATACTTCAATCAATTCACTTGTTATATTGTTTGGCCATAAACCAATGTCATTATAATTATTATTTACCATAATTTCTTCAATTTTTGTTTGTCTACCCAAATCAGAGTTGATGATTTCGTTCTTTATTTGTTGTTCTTCAAGAGAATTTTCTGCATCTTGTGGAAAAGGAGAAGAACTTGTAGATGCTTGTTTGGGATCTTTAAAGAGGAATGTTTCTAATGAATTTAGCTGCTTTTCCCTTTCAGCTTGTCTTAAAAGACTTTTCTGCTTCTGGGCCCCTGATTCATATGATCTTTTCATAATATGAAAAAGCAAAGGGCTTATGCATATCGTCCTTTTTACTTTCTCCATGTACAAAGTATAGAGAAAGTATTGTTTTCATGAAAAAAATCGAATTTGAGATTTCAACGGAAATACCGTATTTTCCGCCAGATACCGCGCGCGTTATCTATACAAAAAAATATAAAAATCGAGCAAATGTGACTATGCGCGTTATACGCAGGAAAAAAATTGTATTTCAAAGTGAACGTTATTTCGTTGTAATTGTTATGCTTTTCTTATAGTAATGGAAATTTACGACAATTCGTCACATTTTAAAAACACTTGCAGACGTTCTTTTCATCAAATGGCAATTTAAATTATTTCCTAGCGAAAATAATTATTCAATTAAAAAAATACACGTTTTACCACGTAATTAAAGCATTTCCATATTATACAATTTCAATTAGTAATACCTATAAATATATCAGTCTATAAAGCAACATATGAAACAATATCACTAAATGTTCTAATGTAATTCAACATACTCGCTAGTTTATTTTACGCTTGTTATTATTTACAATACAACCAACCGAAACAACCCAACTCCGTGTCCGATCATTTCATTTACGCATTTTCTCTTTTACAGAAAATACTCGCAGTTGAGTTGATTGTATTGTAAATAATAACAAGCATAAAATAAACGAATAGAACGACTAGAAGGGTCATGGAGATAACACACAAGCACCGTTAACGCACCGAAACGCATTGAACGTTTTCTTTCATGCAAGCAATTGAGAATTG
Source organism: Tanypteryx hageni (assembly GCA_028673005.1). NCBI lineage: Eukaryota > Metazoa > Arthropoda > Insecta > Odonata > Petaluridae > Tanypteryx > Tanypteryx hageni. The sequence goes on along the minus strand of CM054120.1, from coordinate 63,443,013 downwards.
CTTCACTTTTTCTCCATTCTCGGACGCTGGATTCTCCTACACTAAAAATTCTTCCGGCTTCACGATTTCCTTTTTCTTGGGCTACTTTCACTACTTCTAATTTAAATTTTGCAGTATAAGATTTTTGTCATAATTTATTTTCGTTTTCCATGGGCTTTATTATAAAACTTTTAGTAATTAGTATAACTGAGCACGTTCATACCGTTCACCAAAACCAGAACAAATGAACGACTAATCACGTGATGAATTTGAAGTTGGAATAAAAAATTGAAAGAAGAAATTGCGCTGATTCAGTTTTCTATCAGAAACAAAAATTTCGTCTGCGCGTTATGTATACAATTTTCAATTCGATAAAATTATTAAGATGCGCGTTATCTGCTGGTGCGCGGTATCTGGCGGAAAATACGGTACATGTTTTAAGGTCCCCTGAACACATCTTGACTATTTTCTTGATGATGTCTGTGTGTCTGTCTGTCTGTATGTGATAGATTTTTGTGGGTGCTCTAACTCAAAAACTATTAATCATGTCAACGCAAAATTTTATATTTAACATTTTTATAAAAGTTAGAAGATCTGATTAGTTTTTGGTAAAATCGGTCGACTGGAAGTGGGTGTTTACTCTTGTCACTTATCCGTTATTTTGAAATATTTGCTTTAATATTTGATAAATGTAAAAATGTGTTGGAATAATAGTTGTAGGAAATTTTATTTTCTACAACCTTTGTTTGATACATTTTTCCACATAATGCATTGTTTAAGAGATATCTTATATTTTTAGCTGCCACCACCACGCCACCTACCGAAGACTATTGTTAACAATTGACGCTTAGTTACGTCTTAGTAATGCTCCTTTTTCTTTTCTTAATTCTCAACCGGAAGTAAATATTGACAACAATCCCAGAGCTAACAACATGTAATTTGCCATATAAATATGGAGAAAGTCATGTGTTGCCCACATCACTTTATTTGTTTTAATTTTTATAAATGCCACCAAGACAAACATTTAAAATTATAGTGATACAATTCTATTGATTAGTAATTATTTTCAACAATTAAATACTAGTATAGTCTATTAAAAAGTCATTAAGTTTATTACTATCATAAAAGAATAATTCATACTTATGCAAAAAATATCGTTTCTGATTTAGAAGTGCTCTTGCTCGCAAGTTAAAACAAAATGATCTTCGGGGCACTGAATCTTTTCTGCTTAGACTTACATATATTACAAATTTTCTGCAATAAATCTGACTGACCTGTCTGCAATACCGGCGAGGTAATAGCAACATATAAGTATTGTAACCCGCAATGCTGAGCGGGGATAGTGAGGAGAGAAGGGGGGGGCAGCAGTCAAACGCTCGACGGCCAGCAGATGTACTTGGACACAGTCTCAGCTTGGCCCATGGGTCCAAATGAGAATGCCGCCACGCTGCTGGTAGCGAGAGCGGATGTGTGTGTGTGTGTCCCATAGGGCTTCGGAGCCGAGTCTTGGAGCTTGGCTCCAGCTCTGGGTAATTTACTATACTCGAGCCGTTTAAAGAAGTCCGTTGACAGCTAGAAAGGTCGAGGGAGGAGGAGGGGGCATTATTGCCAGATCATAGAGTGACCACGTGAAGACAAAGGGCAACGTAAGGGGCTTCTTCCACGATTTCTATTATTAGCAGAGTTTACCTGCCAAACCTCTTATCCCCTAAAAACATGAGAGGACGAGTTAAAGCCTAACTCAAAACTTGTTATTATTGCTGCTTCAAAGAACCAATTAGCACGCATAATTAATATTTATTTCCACATTACCAAAAAATAATAAACAATGCATATAAATCAATTTTAGTAGACATTTATTCTTTCAAATAATATTATCAGAATTAACATTTTTAAAGTATTAATTATTCCAGGGGATATATTCCTTCTAGCCATCTTGAAGCCGAGGATTCTTCTAACGATCTGAAATGCAGAGTAATAAGTTATTAAAAAAACGTAACATTAAATTTTGTATATTTTTAAAAATTACTTTTAAAATTGCATACCTTTTGATCGGAAGGGATGCATCTGAATCGTCTGACAAGCCGGATTCGTCGTCCGTGTTTCCCATGTCCGAGCTGCTATCACTGCCACTGTTCAGATCTATGATCAATTTCTCCACATGGGTTTCCCCTATGCCATCGATTTTAATTGCCTTATCAATGATGGACGAAACTTTACCGACGACACTTTTCCAATTCATTGGGGTCACATTTGAGATGGCTTCTTGAGTCAGCTTCATCACATCGCTAATTTTGAAGGTTTTGTTGTGCTCGGCAACAAAACCTTTGACTTGCGCCCAAATCATTTCAATAGCATTGAAGTGGCAGTGATATGGTGGGATTCGTAAAACTTTGTGACCATGTTCCTTTGCTATCTCGTCAATTTCATACATAGGGAAATGGGGCTGATAGAATTTGGCTAATGTTAATAGCTTCATTTTGTTCATTCCCGGTTCCAATTCCGGGACATTTTTTCTTTTTAACCAGTCAATGATATCCCCTTTCAGCCATTTGCACGTGGGAGCTTTATTAATTCTGATGCTGTGTTAGGGGGCGTTGTCCATTATATTTGTGCTGTTAGGCTTGATTTTGGGCAATAGTTGGTCAATGAACCACTTCCTAAAAGTCTCATTCGTCATCTCTTGGTGGTAGTCTCCCGAATTCTCGCTTGCTTTAAAAAGATGAGTGCAGTTTGGCACAAAACCTTCCGAAGTCCCAGCATGCAATAAAATTAATCGAGCACCCTTGCCCGCAGGGGCTGGCATGGTTCCTTTTGCCGTTTCATCCGTCCAAATCACACTTTTAGAATGACCAGCATTCACCCATGTCTCATCCAGCCATACCACATCATCTAAATTCACTTTAGATATTTCTCTGAGAAATTTTCCTCGCCATGCCACAATGTCCCCCTTTTCCATTAAAAGTTTCCTGTTTCCTGAAAACCTTTCCACCTAAACCCAATTTTTCTCACCACAATACGTAGACTTGTTCGCCCACCCTCGAAAAGATCTGCTTCCTTCAGGGAGTGCAAAAGTTTATTTATTTGTTGGATACTCCTTTCTCTCATAATACGAATAAATATGCCTTCGAATCGCTTCCTCATTGAAGTTGTCGATGACTGTCTTCGTGCATTTTCTAGGTCTTTTTTCCCGGGTGTACTTAAGACAGCAATCGGCTCCTTCTGGCCATTGCTGTCCCCATGTTTTTCTTTTAGAATTCTTGACACCGTTTTTGTGCTGACTCCACATGCCTTTGCTGTTCTCTCCATCACTCTTGTTATAGGAATGGATGAGCCACCACTGATTTTTTCTTCCTCAAAGTATTCATAAATACGATAGTTTCACGAGTTTGTGAGCGCAATGTCGATCCACGACCACGTTTTTTCCCACTCATCCCGTTCTTTTTCTCCCTTTGAGCCCTCCTGACTAACTTCGAAAAAATTATCTCAAAATTATGGACTAAATCACACGCGATAACTGCGTAAACCAGACTCGGAGAGTACTTGGTATGCTCTGGCACAAACTTCGCAAAGACGAAAGACAAAAACTTCCTAAAAAACCTGGAAACTTCTAACACCACACACGGAGGACAAACGCACGGAAACTCAGATAGAGACTGGAAAATGAGAGGCGACCCGACAACACTGGACGGGTTTGCAAGGGAAGGGGTTACAGTACGGCCACTGTCATTGGTTGATGCTCATGGAAGCACTTCCCTCACCCCCTCATTCACGGAGCTGTCATCGGACTTCTTTCACCGACTCGACTGTAGCTCCAGCTCCAGCTAAACTTTTAACTAATAATATTTTATTTTAACTGTACTATATTTATTAACAATTTTCAGTTTTATTGATAATAAAATATTAAATATCTTCCAAGTTTCTACGTTAAGGCTCAGCTTTATTCCTTTATAAACTTTCTTTTCATCAAAAAATGAAAGAACTCCTTAAGCCAAAAAAACAATGCCCAATGCATTTCACCCACAATGTGGGCATCTTCAGGGGCATCCTGACACGACAGCGACCAGAGATCATCATTTACAACAAAACAAGAAAGAACAAGAAATATGAATCGGGAAAGTGTTAACTGCAAATTTAAAATTAATGTAATTCTGCCAGTTGTAAGATGAGAGAGAAATACTTTGGATCAGTGCTGGCAAACGAAAAAAACGATTTGTTATGTTTTTCGTTGCAGGCAAAAAAGCGATTTCGTTTTTCATTACATTTTTTGTTACGCCAAAATCTACATTTTGTTTTCCGTTATGTTTAATGTTATAACAAAATAATTTGGTAAACAATAATGAAGTGTAGCTACTCTTTTATTTTTGTTTTTTTTTTTTGTTTCGAGGTTATGTATCAAACTTAAATACATACTTCTCATTTAGAATACTAATTTATAGGCACTTCTAAATATATGCTTCAGATCAGGAACATTTTTAATATTTCAAAGCATTCGGCAGATTTTTTGTTTTTGATGATCATGTATAAAAATTCAGATTTTCTTATTCAAAATTTTATATTCAAGTTAATAAACTTAACACACACATATTTAAAACTAAAATACTAGTGTTGTAATTAGGGATGGGACATTCGATTCCTCGAATCCCGCGAATCTTGAAAAAGATTCGAGATTAGAAAACTCGAATCTTCATGCTTTTTTCGTCATTCAAATCTTTCGAATCCTAACCTAAAAAACCGTTAAACATTTTAACTCAAAACTTTGGAAAGATTAGTTTTATTGACGTCCATTTGAAGTGTTCATTAAAAAAGAACGCGATTGTTGCAATTTCAGTGGTACCCGGATCACCAATATCACCTCATGGCGACCCAGAGTGAGTTCGAATGCTAGTTTTCTTAAATAAAAATCTCCATTGAAGATTTCTGCTCTTTTAGATTGTCCTAAAAGTGTTCAGTGTTCAGTACTTTTATGAACTCATAAAATAAACAAGTTTTTGATTTTTCTTAATTTTCTGGATAGAATTTAGTGTTCCATGTTTAGTGTTTATCGTAAAAAATTTGAACTGATACTCAAATTTTTTTGTCAAATTATGTTGAGAAAATGAACCTCAAGATTCAAGAGTTTTAATTATGTACTTCGTTAACAAAATTTCATTTGTATCTTCTTAATAAATAGAGGTGTATTTTTAAAAATTGTATTCTTAAATTTATTTTTCATTAAACGCAGATTTAAAATTTTTCTTTAATTTAAAGCTGTTAATTTTAAGTAAAAGTTTTTTCTTTTTTCTTCTTATTAATATTCTTATATGAAGGATTCGACAGATTTGAGAACCTTTTAGGATTCGAGAAAATTTTGGATTCGTCCCACCTCTAGTTGTAATGCTTATGCTGTATATTAGAATTTTTTTTAAGTTACACTAAAAGTACACTGAGAACCCAGGGACCCATAATTACAGATAATAAAATGAACTTGTCGGTCGGTTACACCGATTGTAACTCAGAGAACATGCTCCTGCTACAGACCTAAAATTTGGTAGAATGATCAGTCATCAGATAAAACTAAAGAGAATTATCCAAATTCCAATATTTGTCCTCTTTAGGGCTCATTTTTGATGTCGTTCTTTCTTTTCATATCTCCCATAAGAAATACATGGAAATCATGCATGGGTTTACAACATTACATTTCAAGTTAGTTATAATTGAAATATTAACCCGGAAATAGCTTTATTTTGTATATGAAAGAATAAGGTAAATTATTTGTAAGAGAAAATTTGAAACCACTCCAATTTACCATGAATGTAGGTAATATTTTGGATGAAATAGAAAAATTTGGAATCTTCAACAATGTGGGTATTCAATTGCTGTCATGACAAAAAGAATACTATTAAATTTTAAGTAATAGCGAAATTATTGTGAAATCTTTAATTTAATGCTTTCAGTGAGATTGGACTATGTTCATATGAATTCTTTAGTTTGTAGTTTATTTCCAACGCAGTTGTTAATAATGAAGAACCAATTTTAAAAATTCTTTAATTTCAGTTGATTATAGAGGGTTTATCATTTTGATAAGACTTATGCTCAATAGTTGTGAATAAAAATTGTTAGGATCTGAAAATACAATTTAATAAAAGGAGAATTAAGGATATTGTCGCATACCACCGCAACCTCACCATAAATTGCGAATCCCAACACCATCTCTCTTCGCTTTCACTAGCATGCTCGTGATCTCTTGATCTCCCACCATAACTAAAAGACGTTTAATATTATGTCGCAAACATCATCTCAATGTCACATGCAATACACTTTATATATTAGTTTTTAATACTACTTTTATGTTGCATTTGAATAGAAATACATGTTAAAATTGAAAAATTTTCTTCTAAAATAGCTAGCTCCTACTTGCGCTTGCTTACGTGGAATTTGAATAAATATGTATGTTTGATAAGCAAAATTCTATGATAAAAATTGAAATCATTATTTCTTTTCGCAGAAAATAGTACAAATCCCACTCCAATAGTACGATTCCCTTCTTTTAACACTTAAAGATAAAGGCATTGCATGGCGGATTTAGCATTTCTTATGTAAACTGATTGAGAGGAAAATTTCTAGAATCGAACTCGCACCTTCAAATATCAGAAAAATATTTTCCTCGACAGGTCATCCTCAATGGTCAAAGATATCCACCAAATACCATGAAAATCGGTTCAAACAGACAGACTGAACGAGGAAACAATAAGCCTATTTAACATTCTGGAAAGTATGGTAAAATGCAAGATTCAATGCTTTTTCAGAGCATTATTTTGATGCTGACTTTGAAAACTATAATGACCAAAATTGTCCTTATTTACAGCAAGAACAAGAAATATAAAAAAGATTCAAATAAAAAATGGGATGGAGTAATGGGAAGAAAGATAAAGGAAATGGATAGAGGAAGAGAGAGGGGGGAAGGGAGAGCATGGGGAGGAAAGCAGACAAGTGTGATATAAACTAAGGTAAGACTGCAGGAGGAAGATGTGCGGGTTAGAAATGGAAAACGAACAGAAGCATAAAAGTTTAGACATTGTATGAGGTTTCATAAAATAGAATTAAATTAAAAAATATATTAAAATTTATGGGCACTAGTTTGCATATATGGGATAAGAAAATAAAACAACATTCCATTAGGCACTGCTGAGTTTATCCTAATTCATTATAAAGTCAGATACTCCCTTCCGATGCAGATGGTGGACATTGCTGTCTTCAGAATCGAACCCAGTACCCAATGGCATATAAAATGGTATTTTTAATATAATGACGAAGAAAGCCTCCACACTAAATTACTTGACTATAATTAATGCTAAAGAAAATATAAACTTGAAATATGTATGAAAATGGGACATTTCTTCAACACTGAATGAACTTTGTTTCACTTATGGCTGGTGAAGTCTCCAGTGACCATCTTCGGTAATTTGAAAACTGAAATTGTTTTAAGCTCTGATTAGTCTTCATTTCCAGAGAACAAAAACTATCACTGTTACTATAAACATCTCATAATAATGATAGATATGAAGCAGTACTGACCTGTAACGAATGACGACAACACATTCTAATTGTAGTATCACTTCAGCCTTTCTCAAATACCTTGTTAAGTTAGACTGGCGAACAGTGGATAGAATTCGAGATTGGAGGGGATGATGGGATTGGAACTTGCAGAGCATCGACCTTTTAAAGAGGAAAAACCCACTCTGGTGTAATATCTAAAAGAATGTTTTTGAAGTACAAGGCACTGTAGGGGAGGATAGGGAATGGTAGAGGTCCTTAACTACAAGCGGCACATTTATTGAAGCTTCCTTCCTCATCCTCCATGCTCCTGATCTCGTACGTCCTGGAGAAGGATTAAGCACCAGGGAACCACTCCTTTCACAAATGGAATTTGGGTTCTCCTACCCAAAGAACAATCAGTAGTGGTTGGAATAGCATTTCTTTCGTGACAAGGCGGCAAAACGGGCCCAGCGGGGGACAAGCAAGACCAGGTAAAGGGATTTTAGGCCTCTTTCCCTTGCTCAAGATATGCCTGGGACGAATGCTACTAGAAACCCTTGACTGTCTCTTAACGAAATTTATTTTTTCATTTTAGTTACATTTTCCATTACAGCTATTTGAAAAATTTCATTAACGTTTTTCGTTATGTTAATCCAAAATAATTCTCTTATTTTGTTACGTTACGCGTAATGTTTTTCAGCACTGCTTTGGATAAAATTATTTTATTTAGATGTCCCTTACACGATTAGAAAAAATCAATTAACTGAAAAATTTAAAAGTCTTGATTCATACGTAGGAAGAGGATAGCTTCCAGAATATCATTTTTCATTGATCTGAAGTCACTACAAATGAGCTTAAGGGCTGAAAACAATTGCTCAACACTGGCTTGTGAAACGCAATTTTTTTCATTTTTTTAATATTGTCATGGTATTCCTTCCATCCGACTTTCATAAATGGAAGTAATAAAAAATAAATATTTTTGTTAATGCAAATGCCATTTACTATACTGTAATTTTTTATGTGGATAGAAAGCAATCCATTCGCTGGCACCAATTTTCCCGCAGACATACTATTAAAATGTGCATATTTTGTCTCAGAAGAAGATAGAGCATTTGAAACGAAGTTCATGTAAAAGTTATTTGCTCATGTCGACATTGAAAGGGTTAACTCGAAATCCTAAATGATAATAACTATATTTAAAAAAAATGTTATATACTTACAAGTCCGTTGATAAATTACAGGAACTTTGAACAGCTAAACTCTCTTCTGATTTCCAAACTACCAAATAAATTTAACATTCAACGATTGTCAAAAGTTGACCACTGCTCTCAAACATTATTCAGCAACTAGTTTAGGCAAGTCTTTTTCTTGAGCTCTTGCCAAGGGGCATGCAAAAAGTAAATTTTGATTGGCTTATGATTGGTCTCACTCAACTCCCAACCGTCGCTCGCTGCAGAGACATAGCGCGATGGGCTGGTGCCTGCCCATTTACAGTATCAATAAAATACAAACACATGTCAGTGCAAAATATGTTACAATGTACTGTGTATTTGTGGTTGTAGCGCTGTTATCTTCAGACTCCTATACACCAAAGGTAACTTATGTATTCACGAAAAAATCAACGTCAATATATATTTTTTTAACTGTTGAGGTAAAATGTGAAGTTTCATTGAAAATCTGTGGCCCCAGGCGGGCACCTGAAGCTACTAATGGATTATACACCACTCACTGTATGGGTTGAGGGGGTGCTGCATTATCATGCAATGAGGGTGATGCTGGTGGTGTAGTGGTTTGGGCACTGGCTGCTACTCGCCTGCTGCTCAAAAGGGTAGCGGGTACGAATCCTGTGAAAGTAGAGTTTTTTCCAAGGTCGCTTGTTCCCCTGTTTGTGTGGTTTGAGGAGTCCATGCAAATTCAGCATTCCATCCTTCGGAAGGGATGTTAAGCCATTGTCCCTCTTGGCGCTCTTCGTTAAGAGTAGGCTAATGCCGGCACTGGGTTTCCCTCCTCCCTTGTCATTTTGTTCAGTGTGGAAGGAGTTATAAGTATAATAATCCAAGAGGTTGATTAGCCAAAAATACACACACACTGAATGGGTTGAATACTAACGATATGATTATTTTTACAAAGCGAAAGAATTTGCTGAACTTAGTAAGTTAGTATCTCAGAAATTACATTAAAATGATATAATTGTTGGTTGCTATTTTTATTTATGTTTTTCTTATTGATGTTCTTTGCTTGACAACATAACTGATGAGTAAGCAAATTATAATATGTCCATGTCCTCTTATTCTCAAATGTTAGGGCCTTAAGCTTCCCGAGGAATCATTTAGGGCAGGGATGGCAAATATTTTTTTGCGAGCATGCCAAGATTACAAAAAATTGATTTCCTTTTATGACTTACATGCCAATTTAAGGTACATGCAAAAGGAAATAATTTTATAGTTGAACTATGAACATTTATTCTCAGACATAGAGCTCAAAAAACGATAGATTGGTTATATATACATAATTTAATTTGTCATCTCAAAAGATAGATTTGTCCAAGATCATTCATGACAGAAGGACAATTATGGAGCGACATCCTTCTCAGATGACAAGCCTCTATTAGTCAATTATTTTATCAACACAATTGCATTATCTCTAGAAATTTTCTTTATATATTGTGTTAGGAATGGAAAAATATTAAGAAGGCCAGTCATTAAAGAAATATTTTCTGTTACTTGCCAACCAAATGTGGCATGCATGCCATAGGTGTGCCATCTCTGATATAGGGAATGGTGATGTCTCATGTGATTTATTCTTTGCTCAGACTTTTTTCATTTCACAGATTATACAACGAGGAGCACATGTTGACGATCGGGATGGCTTAACCGATATGACCTTGTTGCAGTATTCTTGTAAAGCTGGAGCAGGTGGAGTTGGAGATGTGAACTCAGCACTTATGGTAAAACTTAAACTGAAATTTTGGGGCACTGGAATTTTCAAGCATGGAATCATTTTATTATCATGATTATTTATTTTTCTTTCAGGTGGTAAAAATGCTTTTGGATAGGGGTGCAGATGTGCATTTTCAGTGCCGCTGGACAAACATGAATGCCTTGCATTATGCTTCATACTTTGATGTTGCGCCTGTGGTAAAGTTAATTTTGCTGGAGTGTAAAGGTGTTTATTTTATTTTTCTGTAATAGAGCCTTGCATTTTGGTGATTGGTTGATGCCTTTTTTATTGTTAATCATCCTATAATCAATGAGGGGATTGAAAATATTTCAGGTGTGGATGTTAATAGTCGATGTTCTAGTTACGACAATGGAACAGCATTACATATTGCAGCCAGCAATCTATGTCTTGAAGCAGCTCAGATTTTATTGGAATTTTATGGTGATATAAGCATGAAAGATGATTTTTCTAGAACACCTTTAGGTGACTATTAATATTTAATAGTATGAATGCTAATGTGGGTATACATTCTGTTTTAAACTTAGTAAACTGGATGAATTGACAAACAGCATTTTAAGGAATAATAGCATTATGTGTATCCTATCAGACCCTGATATAGCACCCTATGTAGTACCACCCCTGCATCTCACCCATGAATCATTGTGAACAGAACTTCCATCTTATGATTACATACAGCAAGCATATACAGGGTGATTCAAAAGTCACGCAACCCAGCATTTAGGTGTCTGCAAATCCATGACAGCATGCTGGAACTTGTGTGACTTTTGAATCACCCTATATCTCAATTTATCACTGACACACCAGCTCTAATGCCAGTATCAGCAATGGACAAACATTGGCGCTAAATCTGGGTTTGACTGTATATCTATATGTTCCCATTTTTCTGGTCAATAAGATGCACCAGCCACTAGTATTTACTTAGATATTAATAAAAGATTTAAAAAAAATAGGTTAGCTTTTTTATTCCATTGTTTCCTTATAATTTCATTCTAATTGCAATAGAATTGGTACATTCCAAATTTAAAAAGTAAGGTCATCCTAAGACCTTTATCGAATGAATGAAATAGACAACTCCTACAAATGTAGTAGCCATAGCAGGGTTTTTCACTTTTTTATTTTTATTTATTTTTTCAGAATGCATACCTGACAAATCCTCATACTCCCTCATCCCCGACATACAGGATAGGATTAGTAAGATGCAAAAATTACTGTCTCATGATCCTGGTCAATTGGCTGAAACTTCAAGAAAAATAAATCTTGCCTCCATTTCTGGAAAAGCAGTATTAAAAGCCTTAAACCTACAACTCAATGACAGGGTGATTGTGGGTGGTTGTAAGGGCGGAATCTTAAGGTGAGATAAAAAATTATTTGATTTATTTTTGTGTTAATAGTTAATTTGAAGAATGCTTAAATTTAATGGAAAAAATGTCATTTTGTTAAGTTGTGTGTAGTGTAAAAAGTAAACAGTTATATACAGGAAAATCTTGCTAATTCGAAACTCAAGGGACCAAAAATTCATAATATCAAATTAAACAGGTATGAACTATCTGACAAATTTTTAAATTTGCCGCCAAAACTTGAGTTTCAAGCCCTTGTTTGCTAGCAGGGTTACGAATGTCGCTGTCATTGCCAAGCAGGTGTTGGATGGTTAAGTTAAATCACAAAACTCAATGCTGGATGTCAAAACACTTTTAATAAACAAACAGATACATATATGCATTAATGTCGACCTCCATTAACGTAAAACACTATTGAACTGAAAATTAAAAAAGATTGTAAAATAAAACAAGTAATCACCTCATTTATTAATATCAAATTGGAATATACATTAATTTTACTTTCTTTTGAGACTTCTGTATTTATCTGATACAAATTCATTTAATTTATCCATTACTTGAACCGCACCCTCATCTACATCACAGTTCATTAGGGATTCAAGCAAAGCAAGCACTGGGAAGGCCTCTTTGCAGGAAGGACTTGCATGTTCAACGAGATTGATTCTACATCAATTAATCATGCTCAGTTCATCGCATCAGTTCATAGCACAACAATTCATTGCGTGGCAAATCATAGCAAGACAATTTCATCGAGTGTCAATTCATCCTCCATCAATTCATAATGCATCAATTCATTGTATGATGAATTCATCATGCGACAATTCATCATACGAAAATTTCAATGCACAACAATTAATTGCAAGATGAGTACATTGAAATAGAAAAAAACTATGAGATATTACAAATGGGAAAATTTGAGCAATACAGAGAAATACTGGGAAGAGGTAGAACATTTTTATACCATCCCAGGTAATTATACTACAGTCAAACTCGGCTATAACGAGCGCCACGGGACCGTTTAGTTTTGCTCGTTATAGCCGTTAAACTTAATATCCGTGAAGGCAAAAGCATGCATGCGTATGGTGAAATAAGACATAAGAAGTAAAAGTGAATATATAAACAGAAAGGTTATTTAGTAAATTTATGAATTAACCTAAAAATGAGAATAAACTAGAAATTTTAAAGTAAACATACGTACATATAAAATTTACTCACAGCTGCATCCTTAATCACTCCCCTTTTTACAAAAATAACTTTGAATAGTAGCCTGTTTCATAGATTTCACTTTGAAGTCTCTTAAGTTTCCTCTTATTACACTTAGTGCACTAAAAACACCATCGGAAATGTCAATGTTTTAAAAAAAATCATTTAATGTTTCCACGGCATCCTGAGTAAGTTGGCACGGCTTTCGTCAGGATTGTGTCTTCGACACATTCAACATTGTCTTCATCACTGTCTGCTGTCCTTTATACTGTCTCTATTATTTCACTCTCCGTAAGAATTCCACTGGTAATCAAATCATCATCAACATGAACAAAATTGTCAATGTCATTTACATGGTCAAAATTCGCAATTTCATTTTCTTTAAGCCATTCTGATCTTCATCAACGTTATGGTTATCAATCGAAAATTCTCTCAATATAAAACCAGACATTCGAAAACAGTTTATGATCGTTGTAGGTGAAACATGCATCTGTCATCAAACGAATTGCATCCAATACAGAGTCGTTGCCATCTAAACCTCTTTCCCTACTTTCAATCAACTGTAGAACAAAAAATCTCTTGAAATGGCATTTAAAACTTTTAATTATCCCCATGTCCATTGGCTGCAAAATAGAAGTCTCATTTGGAGGCAAAACACTAGTTTTACATTGGATAACTCCTGCATATGTGGGTGCGCAGGACAGTTATCGACAAGGAGTAAAATGTTTCTATTTTTCCTCCGTAACTCGTTGTTCCACTGACTTACATATTGCTGAAAAATATTGGAAGTCATCCATGCCATTTTATTAGCTGCATATTCAACAGGAAGCTTCTTTACATTTTTGAAACAACGTGGCTTTTGTGACTTACCATTAACAAAAAGTTTTTTTTTGTCAGTCCCATTTATGTTTGCGCACATTAAAACTGTTAAACGATTCTTAGGTCTTTTGCCACCAACACATCTGTCACCTTTGAATTTAAACGTTGCATCAGGCATCATGTTGTAAAACAGTCCAGTTTCGTCGGCATTGTAGGTGTCTTCTTCTCTGTAACCTTTTCTACACACCTCCCAAACACTTTTCACCCATTCACTTGCCGTTTTTGAATCTGCTGACAGGGCCTTTCGCATAAACAATGTTATGCCAATTTTTAAAATGATCAAGCCACCCGTTATTGCATGTGAAGTTCTCGTGTCCTAACTGTTTTGCAAATTTATCTGCCTGTACCATGACGGGGAAACCAGCATTTCTCTGCCTCTTAAACCACTCCAGAAGTGCTTGATCAACAGTACCCAAGTCACACTTGCTCATTTTCTTGTTCGTTGTTAGGTTGTTCTCTAGTGCAGATAAAATCGCTTCTTTGTTTTTCCATAAGGTTGAAACCGTAGACGACGATAAATTAAATTTTTTACACACTTCAACATTTTTACCACGTTCTAACTCTCGAATAATAATATCAACCTTTTCGCGAATAGACAAACACTTCCTTTTATGTACGGACATGTTACTCGTTCAAGGGCAAAATCTCAACTCATTTTTGTGATCAACGCTACGAACTTTCTTTGCAAACTGTGAGCATGCCAATTCCAGGAAGAGTTAATGAGGAGACGGATTAAACGTGGGATTTCCCATCTTTACGTTGGAAAGGGTGTTGGGTGCATTTGGCTGAGCGACGGGGGTGGGCGCCATTGTACATGCCCTTACCCCCTTTCAAACACAACCTCCTGGCTGTAAAAGAGCTGGGGGTTGGGAGGAGAGGAAAGGACCTCCGCGAGTGCCACTGTACCTGCAAGTTGGGAATTATTGTTTTGGACGAAGGGATTATTTTTTAACAACAACGCCGCGGTCTTTAACCTCCCCGAGGGATAGGGTGTAGAGGCTGGACTCGAGAACACAAGGTTACATATTTTGGGTCACTATGAGGATTGAAGGGGCTGACCTCCGCCGCGTTTGAGACAGTGAGAAGTGGTCAAAGTTTGCTCGATATATCCGTGAAGCGTGCTCGTTATATACGTGAAATATTTGTATGTAAATGCTCGTAAACTTATCTTGGAGGTAGCATTTGCTCACTATAGCCGTGAACTCGTTACAACCGTGCTCGTTATAAACGAGTTTGACTGTATATGATTATATTTGAGCAAATAAATGTATAGTGCAGGGCGGCCACAAATTTTTTTTCTAAATCCTGTTAATTCCATCAAAATACCCTGTAAAATCCTCTAGTATGTAATATCTTGTTTTTTTGATGCAAAATGTACAAATTTATGTTTTAAATATTTCCAGTGTCTATATCGCATATTTTGAGTAAAATTATTCACAACTGTTTATGCATAGCCCTGTAATTTAAATTTAATCGTACTTTTGCGGATAAATTTTAAATTTATCCTGCATTAAAAATCAACAGTAAAGTTTTAAAAAATGTATTCAAGTTTTAACTGTACAGTAAATAGCACAATTGCATTGAAAAAATAAGTAGGCCGAGGCCTGGTTTACAGGACAGGCCTTAGATTATAAAAACTATCAACAAAGGCTACATGAAATAATTCTCATTTTAATGGTAGCAGTATAATGGTCCAACAAAATTAGACAAAATGAACAAATTCCTACTTCTTTAATTTCCTTAAATCTTTCCTCATGTCATCTGTTGGCTAAAAATCTGCAAGATGTTTTCTAAATGAACACTGCATCAGAACATTCAGCATTGGTTGTTTGAGTGTCGACCTGTGTGTACTTGTAATAATATTCCAGTTACTAAAAACTCTCTCCACTTCTGCATTGCTATTGAACCTTGTACCAATATGTGTCAATAGAGTCAGAACAAACAGTGGATTGGGGCTGATTCCATAGAGTGTAGGCATTGAACTCAGCATTAAAAAAGTCTAGGTCACCATAGTCGAAAATATTTGGAAATCTTTTAGCCAGCGTTTGATCTTTTTCCCAATCTCCTGATGTTCTCTTTGTTGGGTCAAAGATATCTATAGTGTATAAGTACTGCGTATATTTGCATTCATACGAATACTAAAAAGAAGGTTAAAGAGAAAATATAAATATGCCTTAGGTTGCTGATCCAGTTCAACAGAATGGTTTTGAATTCAGTCTCACATTAGGTAGCGAGTTTCTGCACTTCATCCATAGTATATTAACATACATACATACATACATAACCGAATATTATTTACACGATTTGTATTACAGGCATCCCTTGATTTACGAGTGTTCGATTTACTTGGTTTCATATATGCGCAATTTTATTTTTACCACCATTTTTTGATATACGTATCACATAGTTGTATGAATGTCAGGGCCGTATATATGGGGGGGGGTTTGAGGGGTTCCCCCTTACGGATTCTCCTTTCTTAAGAACCTAAAAAAATAATGCCTGAGGAAAACACAAAATGTTAAGTTTTTAACTGCAATTCAGACGGGCGGATTTATGCTTAGGCACATGAGGCGCTACTTAGTGACCTAGAAAGGTTTGACAATTGGAGAGGGGAACATTTAAGGGCGACTCATAGGGTGAAGGCAGTGAAATAAACTGCTCAAAACATACTTCATCAGTGTAGACGGGTTGCCAGATGATAGCTCCGCAAAATCACAATCGGAGCACTTTCAAATCGCCCAAAGTCACACATTTCCATCAATTCGTTGAATAGTAAGAATACTTTTATAATTTATTACGTGAGATTTATGTTTTTGGAGCCACAGGAAAGGTAAAATAAATTGAATTGAAGAGCACATTCTTTTATATCAAAATGTTTATAATTTGTTTATGCGGGAGACATAAGACAAATATACTTCTTTATTATACAAACGCTGGTTCAAAAAATTCAATTTTCACATGGGTGGTTAGGGTTGAACTAGTGAGAAAAACGAAACCAATACGAAATATTTTTAAAATTATTTAAATATTAAGGAAAAATTAATACAAACATTAATTTGCGTGAGAAAAACATAAGAAACGGGAAAATCATGAATTTAGAATGGGTACAGAGATGGTGAGGATGGAAAAACAAACAAATTTAGGGTTATTCCAAGCTGCGGCCACGATCAAAGTGACACCCTCCAGGAATGCCTCCACTTCTTCCATCTAATTATTATTAAAAGGTCAAATTTTTTTGGAATCGCACAGTTGAATGTTTGAACTTTAAATCGCCCAATTTGTGACCAGTTGCAAAAGCCAAATTTCTAATCGCAAATCACTGATTGTAATTGGCCAAATCGCAATTAATCGCCCAATCTGGCAACCCTGTGTACTGTACTGCCAAATCTATTGAAACCTCGGAAGGAATGTGAAGCTTCAGAATGTCCCTTCCCCTTTCCGTGCTCCCTTTAAACTCTTATCGCTGTGATTTGCTCCTAGCAAAACACTCCAACCCCTCCTCCACCACGGTCAACGTGTTTTCTCTGCGGCGTTGCTACTTCTAGTTTTAGAAGATTTGGCGTGTCAGTCATACACGCTTTTGAAAGAGTGATGATTCAGATGTTTCGGGGGTATGGCAACACAGCGTAAGGCAGGAGGCACAAAACTACTCCTGCAAACCCGCACCACCCTTATTCACTGCCGAGGCAGCGCCGCTCACACCCTCAAGGGCAGGTCTTCAGAAGTTGTGGTGGGATAGTAGTATCCGGTACTCAGAAGTGTATTCCAACTTTTCCCGCAAGAGGAATCCCGTATTTGGGCGCTGTAGCACGGCTCCGCGCAAGGGAAAACTGCAGGATAAAATACTTATTTGTTCCTAAAAGTTCATCTTCTAAATTCATTGATTCATTTCAGGTAGGCCTAACTTTTATTATTTTTCAATAATAAAATTAAACAAATAAATTTCATTTAAAAACTTTTTAAATTATAATCGTTTTACAGTGAAAAAAGTACTCTAAATTAGAGATATGAAGAGACTAAACCAAACTTCCTTACTGGGTTTTATGACAAACGAAAGAATAAAAGAAAACACTAGTAGTAACTCAAACGTAAAAAGGGAGGACGTTGAATTTAAAACCAATTCAGTGCCATCCAGTTCTGTAGCAAATACTGTGACATCTACAGAAAAGAACCAACTTAACCTAAATTCTCAATGTAGAGAAAAACGTGTTGATGACAGTGACAGTGAAATTCTCTGTAGAGAAAAACATGCTAATGATGGTGTTAGTATAACTCTCTGTAGCGAAGAACAGTCTGATGACAGTGAAACATATCACAAGCTAGACATTGGCAATTTCTTAGGGGGAGTTATCTTGGAAGATTTTCTAAAGGAACAGGTTCTAAAAAACCCATGGATACCTTCTGAGGATTTTATTTTCCCTGTTTCTGGTAAAAGGAACCTATCTTTCCAATTTAAATGGCTAAAATTGTATCCCTGGTTGGTCTATTCAAAACGAGCAGGTGGAGCATTCTGTAAAATATGTGTATTGTTTGCTCACCAAGTTGGAGGCAGAGGAGATCAAGCATTAGGAGCATTAGTAACAACAGCCTATCTAAACTGGACGAATGCGAAAGAATATTTTGGAAAACATGAGAAAACAAAATATCATATTGAGGCTAGTATGCATGCAGATAATTTTCTAAATGTTATGTGGAAAGCAAGTTGATATGGTGTGTATGCTAGATTCTGAAAGAAAGCGTCAGGTAAAGGAAAACAGAGAAAAGTTACATTCTATAGTAGAAACCATAATTTTATGTGGTCGCCAAGAACTTGCTCTGAGAGGCACGAAAGATTCAGGTCCCATTTCTCTCCATGAACCAGACTATAACCATGGTAACTTTAGGGCTCTTTTACGATACCGTGCTAAATCGGGAGATAATGCACTTTTAAATCATCATCCTCTGGCTCCAAAAGTATGTATACTAGTCCAACCATTCAGAATGAAATTGTTGAAATTTGTGGAGAAATAATACAAAATGCAATTGTTTCTCGAATAAACGATGCTAAATGTTTTTCGTTATTGGCAGATGAGACACAAGACATATCCAGGAAAGAAATGCTAGCAATTTGTGTTCGATATATTGATAGTAAGGAAATCTTAATCCGAGAAGATTTTTTGTGTTTCATTCCTGTAACTGATGTGACTGCCTCGGGTTTGGCTACTATCCTCCTGTCCACATTGACGCAGCTTGGAGTAAATCTGAACAGCATGATTGGCCAAGGCTATGATGGGGCTGCTGTCATGAGTGGCAAGTACAGAGGTGTGCGTACAATAATATCAGAAAAATACCCAAAAGCACAATTTGTGCATTGCAGTACCCATGCGTTAAATGTAGTTATTGCATATTCTTGCGATTTGTCAGTCATTAGAAATTGTATTGGCATTATTAAAACAGCTGTGAATTACTTTCGTCTGTCTTCTCAGAGAAACAATATTCTAGAGAAAATAGCAAAAGAAAATAAAAGGCTAACTCATAAAACAGTTCTAGGCTTATGCGAAACATGACTCCGTATCCCGTTTTGTGGAATTGTATTCTACAATAGTAGAAGCTCTGCAGCAACTTCAAGAATCCAGAACAAAAGAAACCTCTGATCAGGCTTATCAATTATTATTTTCTATAACTAGTGCAGAATTTGTAGTTGCATTATTGACATTAAACAAGATATTTTCTTATAGTGTAAATTTATGTAAAAGTCTTCAGAAGTAAATGTGGATTTAGTAGAATGTTGTGAGCACGTTGATTTAATCATTAATGTGATACAATCAATGCGTATAAACAGTGAAAACTCATTCAATGAAATATATCTGTCGGCAGAAGGCATGTTGCACAACGTTGGGAGTGAAATGATCAAACCCCAAGTAATTGGAAGACAATCAAAGCGTCAAAATGCCCCATCAAATGATGCAAATGAATATTACCGGCGTAATTTATTTATACCTTTTCTTGATCACTTTTTAACTGAATTAAAGGATCGCTTCTCAGCACATAATAAACTAATAGCTAAACTGCAGCTACTGCTTCCTACTAAATGTAAAAATGAAAAGCCGGAAATTTTCCAACAGACTTGTAAAATTTATGGTGAAGACTTTGTACAACTTAAAGTAGAATTTGAAATATGGCAGTGTAAATGGAATTTGCAGTCAGAAGATGATTTGCCAAAAACGGCATTAGAGGCGTTCAAAGTTTGCGATGATATGCTTTTTCCTAATATAAAAAGACTATTAAAGATTCTTGCTACCTTGCCCTGCTCTACAGCAACCCCCGAAAGATGTTATTCTTCTTTAAGACGCCTTAAAACCTGGATTAGGAATTCAACGGGAGATGAACGTCTAACGGGTTTGGCATTGATGAGTGTGCATCGCAGTGTGCCTTTAAATGTAGATGATATTATATCCAAATTTGCTTTAAAAAATAGAAAAAAAGAATTTGTAATTTAGAGAATAATTTTAATTTTACATTTTTTTATTTAAATAAAATGTATTTTTATGATACTTATAGTAATGTATTAAAATATTAAAACTTGGAAATTATTTTTCATTAAACCCCCCCTTTACGAAACTGTATCTACGGCCTTGATGAATGTGATTCGTTATGCGCACAGTATGTACCATTAATATATTTTATTATTTATTAAACATTTCGTAGATTCTTGCCTGTTAATCGTCCATGCAATGATACCATTCATTGCATTGTACGACAGAGCAGAGTTTCCTGGTAGTTCCTACAGTGGTAGAATCTTTTCTTATTCCTATCTCTAAGCAAACAATGCACTTGAACCCACTTTTTTGTGCTGAAGAGGGGTTTTCTTCTAGAAAGTGATGCACTGTTAGCGGTCAACAACTGTAAGGGGGAAAATCCTCGCAAAAATATTCATCGAGTTGGGTGAGGAGAATATATTTGTATAGGAGGGTTCACTGACCGAAGGAGCTTTGAGACATCTGTAATTTATGGCAGAAAAAATTAAGGAATTGTAAAAGTGGATGTTGCACAAGATACCATATGTTGTTGTACATGCTTGAGGGGTTAAAACGCTCATTAAATCAATTTTCAAGACGTTTCTAAATAGAACATCTCTGCTCAGAAATGTAAACTGCCTATTACATTATTTTCAATGGGAAAAATATTTTCGATTTCCGTGTTATCGCTTTCCAAAAATGCAACTCTCACGTAAATTGGGGAATACCTCTATTCACGTAGAAATATTAACACTCACTGAATTTCTTAGTATTTTATGGATTTTGTAAACAAACAGCTCAGATAACATCCAAATTTCACCTTATAAATATCTGTGAATCATGTAAATATCTCAGTTTTTCATTAACAAAATCTGTAAAAATGGATAAAATCCATGAAAATGGCAGCCGTGATATAGTGCATTCGTTTTTCTTGCAAAGGAGTAAAGTTTACTTAGGATATTAGAAACAGCAATTCATGTACACAGGTATATGACGGGCAAATATTTATTAGAAACAAATCTTATATCTTAATTTCGCTTATAGCTTCAGTGAAAAGAATAATTATATAAATTTAAAGACATCATAATGGTTTGTGGATGAAAATTTCAACACCTTAATCATTCCTTATAGGTTTCCCATTTCAATCGAAAAAATACAGTATTTCTCGGCATATAAAACACTTTTTTCTAGAAAAATTACCCCAAAATCAGCCAGCATCTTATACCCCAAAGGTAAGATTATTACTATTCTCAATACTGACACTAGTGAACTCACCCAAAATGGAATAATTGGCAGTCATTTGTCGCAAAAACAATAAAATATACATTATTAATAATTTATAGTGAAAAATTTGTTAATACGATATATACTGTAATACCTTATGCAATGTGAATTCCAAGGACACATTTTCATTATTACGCTTTAATACATGTCTGCTCACAGTGATGACAATTTTGGCGCATTTGCGATGTTTTTGTTCTTAATGACCTGTTGAATAACGCGATTAATGCCACGGAACATAAGAATTCGTGTAGATGCCATAAATATTTTAAACATATCTAGGATAAATAACATTACGTGTATTGAGATTGTAATGGCTACAAAAGTGAATAGATATGCATACGCTATTAGTTATAAGCTTCAGGCGATTCAATATTAAAAAACGCACAGAAACCGAGCAGCAGCATGTCATTTAAGTCCACCTCCCACAGAAACAATTATCCGTGAATGGAGAAAACAAGGAAAAACTGAAGCTGATGGGATAAGAGAAACATAGTCTTTGTAAGGTTGGTCTTAAATGGCCACAACTAAAGGAGGAAGTGATGGATAATAGAACAGAGGAAGTTTGGCATTGCTGTATCGAGCAAAATCGTTATGTATGGGGGAAAAAGAGTTGCAGAAGAAAAAGGACTAGTTGAGCATACATATCATTATTAGATATGCATTCCATTTATTATTTATCCCATTATATTAAAATATCATCTTGAACTTAAGTTTAAGTAAGTACTATCGGTAAAGGGTATTTATACGTGCGATGTGTGCGGCACACACTGACATCTTTAATTAATATGACTGCCAAGTTCACGCAGGGTCAGTGGCGGCTCGTAGCTAAAATTAGTGGGGGTGCTGCTCCAGAAAATTTTTAGCCTTTGTTTTAAAATTGTGTAAAAGGAAAAAAACATGTATAAAAAGAAAATTTATTCAGGAACTTGATAAAATCTTAACAAAAAAAACCAAACATTTTTTACTTACTTTTACTTAAATTGTTACAGTTCAAGCTTGATCTATTCATTTAAAAATGAAATCCATTCTTCTTGTTTTAATTTGCGCAAAAAGTTCAATAGTTTTCTCCTTGATCTCTGGATGACAATTGAGGAAATTTTTCTCCATTGAAAGTACTGCGAGCGCATTTAGTCTTTCCGAATTCATAGTGCTTCTTAAAAAAGTTTTTATTCTTTTCAATGTTGAAAAGCAGCGCTCTGCCTCTGATGTAGTCATGGGAATTGTCAAGAGGATTTTTATCAGTTTCGTAATTTCACTAAAAACATCATCTAGATTATTTTCCAAGATAAATTTCAGCAGCTCAATTAATTTGCAATATTCATGAATATCAGTCCTACAATAGAATACTTTTAGTTCAGTTTCAAGCTTTTCTTTGTCAATCATGGGATAAGCTTCAGTGGTCAGTACTATCTCTTTTGTGGGATGTTCATTCTTAAATCTAGTGAAGCATTTCTTGTTGAACAATTTAGCAGCTACTAAGTGTTTAGTGGAAGAATATCTGTCCATTATATCAACACATATATAGTCACACACTTCCTTAGCTTCTGCCATGAGTGTCTTTGAAGGATTCTCACAGTACTTTGAGTTTCTCAATTCTAAAATAGCAGTTTTGAAATTTGTTATATATTCATTAACTTTAAACACACTAATTTCTCGAGATTGCATTTGGTTGTAAATTATTTCAACATGAGGCATAATCTGATGAAAAAGCTCTAACCAAAACTTGAAATTATCATTATTCAGGTATTTTAAAATTCCTGTTGCTTCTGCAATGGTTTGATCTGCATTTGATGTTGACTGAATTTCAGTAAGGCAGTTTTTTAAAGGTTGCAAATTTTCATGAACTCTGTTTATGGTCCGTATGTTGAAATTCCACCTTGTAGAGGATGGACGTGGAATGCTGACGTCCATATGTTTCTTGAGAATGGACACACGTTGTGGTGATCTTGAGAAGAATGTTGGAATAGCCAGAATGTTAGAGAAAAATATTCTTGCGTTTTGTGTAATACTTGCTGCATTTCTCATTATTAAATTAAGTTGATGTGCATAACAGTGAATGAAATGTGCATTACTATAAACTGCTTTTATTTTTGCTTGAACTCCTGCTTTTTTGCCTTTCATGACATTTGGACCATCAAATGTCTGAGCTATCAGTTTTTGTCCATTTCCTTGAAGGATTATGTCCAATTGTTCTAAAATACGTTTTGATATGCCATCTGCAGTTTGATTTTCTGGAATAAAGAATCCCCAAAAACGCTCAAATATTTCTTCATTCAATACGTACTGTAGAACAAGGACCATTTGAGTGTGTTCCGAAACATCTGTTGTGTCATCAGCCATGACAGCTACAAAGGAAGCTTTTCTAATTTCCGTCCTTATCTTCTCATGGTATATTTGTTGCAGGCAGTCAAGTATCTCATTCTGAATGGTCTTAGAAACACCTTTGAAGACTGCACTGGTTTCTAAGTGATTCTTCAAATCTGAATCTAATTTAGAAGCAAAATTTACTAATCCTCTACATACCCCTGGATTTACTGAATCGCCTTTTTCATCATGTTCACGTAAGGGAGTTTCAAAGTTTCCACAAAAGTAAATGCAGTCTATTATTTTGGACAAAATTTCACGGTTCTTTTTAACTTTTATATTATGCTCATTGATTGAAAGTCTGTATGCCTCACTAAGTTTCTCCTTAATACTTACGGTTCCTAAAAGTGACAGTGAAACAACATTATCAACGTGCTTCTTTGACTTCTCATGCTTTTCAGTTTTTTCTTTCATTTTGTTTATATTTCTAAAACCATCTTTTGTCCACGGTACATCACCTCCAAACAGCAAACACGGGAAGCAAAACTGCATTTTTTACTTCACAGCCGCAAAGCCAACTTTTCCGTTGGTACCATTCAGAATTAAAGCTACGAATATATTTCTTGTTGTTGCTTTTGCCTGGCTGAGATATTAGAATATCTGGTGTTGAACGACCTCTTTTCTTAACTGTAACTTTCTCATGGAGAGATAGCTGTGAAAACTTAAGCTGTTGAAGTTCACTTACAGTCACAGAACTTATTTCTTGGGGATGCAAGGCCATGGTTAAAGTTTTCTGTTAAATAAAAGAACCGAAAAAAATGAATCAAATAGAATAGCTGGAAGCAGAATAATAATCTAATTCTACACTCTTCTACACTTTATCACATTCAAGAATATGGTACACGGTTTTTAAGCACAACACACGCTGAGTAAAAAAAACTTCCTTCCACCATCACGCCAGAGCCGGCACTGCGAGAGCAACAGTGCTCTCTCTACCTGGCAGTCCCGCCTTCCTCCCCACCCCCCCTCCTATGTGCGCATGCGCACAACAGTCAAACACCACGTCGCTGGCACTGTGAAGCGCACAGTTCCATACAAAGATTTTTGTATCTTTTCATAAACTGGGGGATGGCTACTGAAGTACTGACATTAAGCTTAAGGAATATATATTGTACTACAAAAATAAAGAAAGAATTAAAGAAAAAAGGACTCATTATATTAAATGTTATCGATAATATCAAGTGGAAATAGGGGGTGCTGCAGTTCCGCAGTGCCTATACATGAGCCGCCACTGCGCAGGGCACATTTAGCTATACAAGTCTCAAGCAATTATATATGTTTTAGATCATCCCTATTTATTTAACGATTGAAGTTTATCTAAAACATTATATTTAACTGTTATCATGCCAGAATATTTTCTGTAAATGTCATCAGATACGGACTTAATCATAGCTGGAAATGATACATGACGTGGCCCTCCATAAATGTCTTGGTGAAGCAAAGTAATTATTTTCCTGAAAAATCTTCTAAAAAATGGGGGTCTTATATGCCAAGAAATACGGTAATTCAAATTTCTTTTTAGAGAGTATGTCATCAAGGGTGTTGCAGGAAAGGGAACAAAACAGCAAAATATAATTATTATGATTATGCAATTTGGTGAATGCACTGATAAATAGATTCTTTGGGAAAGTTAAAGAGGGAGAATCAACATTATTACCTATGGAAGAGAGTTTAAAAAATTTTCAGACATTTTTTGTTAAACAAATTATAAAATAATATCATTAAGGATAAGAAAAGTCTAAGAATTTTTTAGCAATTTGCTGCCAATTCAGATAGAAACTATATGACACGGTAATATTTAATGCGGAATAAATCAGAACATTAAGAAATCGTTTGTGTAGACCTTGTATAAAAGATTTTATAAATTTCTCATATCTGATCTTCCACTCGGTAACCTCTACATCCATGCACCAAAAATATCTTTGTATATTGTCACGAGAATATCTTTAAATATTTTCATGGAATTGCTACAAAATATTTTCAGCATATTCGTGTGTTATAGCATTTATTGAATAAATTATTTTGCATTAACTCAGATAATCGATAATGACACTGAAGGTTAGTCAAGTTGGCACACTGTTCATCAACTGGTAGAGCTCGCGCTTTTGATAAATCTCTCAGTATTGCAAAAACTATAAGCAATATTGAGATGCAATATTTTTCAGAATAATTTAACTTTTCTCAACATTTCAACCCATATAATACCTTTCCAAACCAATCGGTAAAAAAGTTGGCTGCATGCAAACTTTTAAAATTAATTTGAAATGCAATCATTCCTGTCTTCACATTGCATTTAAGAAAACCCCTTTGACGGAATTGAAAAAATATATTTTCCGAGGATGCACACTATGGGATGCAAACAAGAGGATGGAGCCGGTTAAAGGAATGTAACATTGAAATGATCGGCGGCACTTACTTCTAGATGCCTTTTCTCCATTGGGGGTAGTCGGTCCGTACAGATTTTGCAGGAAGGCGGTAGATATTACCTTACGTGAGACAAAAGTGGTCATTTCATATAGAAAATGGAGTAAGAGAAGAAACAAGAGGGCGATTTGAAATGATAGAGGAAACAGACCTTTGTTTTGACCAAAACCTATTAGGAACTCAGTTGCACAGCATGAGACAAGTGTGAGGAATGTACCAAAGTCGCTAGCTTCCCTTTCTCTATTTCTGAGATTCATGAAATGTTTCATTTCGGAACTTCTTGATGGACTTAAAAGTATCTAAAACCTCTTGATAATTTTACACGTGATCAGTAGCAGAGGAAGCAGTTTCTAAACTATTCGCATAGGAATTAATTTAACATACAGGTTAACATTCTAAGTTAAGATAAAAGTACTCTTCAAAGATGAAATATGTCCAATTAGTAATAATAAAATGGAAAACTTAAAAATTGTAATACTAATTTTAGTAAAAGTACGGAAATAATATATTTCTATAGTTATTACTGTAGTTTCATGTCAAGATATGATGGATTTTCTAGATTAAAAAGGCATTCAATATTCTCTTTTCTAATCCACTCACCAATAAAATATAACTCATTTATGTACTTTTCACAGCTCTTGCTAACAGAAAATTTGTTTTAGATTGCTGTCCCATATAGAAAATGGCACAAATTTTTTCACTTAAGCATTAAAAGTTAATTTTTTAATGATTTTTGATACACTTATGCATATTTTTAGACATTATATTAGTTAGATTATATTGTTTCAAGACCCATCGAGTGACAGGGTCATTTAGGGGGAGAAAGAAGAGAAGCAAGAGGTTGTGGGGAGGTAAGGTGGTGGTGCTGGTTGGGGAGGTATAGGCAAGGGATATCCAACAGGGGGGAGTGGGAAGGATACAGAAACTCATTAACAACATGACAGTGTTTATCAGACAAACACAGAAATACTTCTATTTGTTCCAGAACATCCAATTTAGGGCGTTTGTCATAACCTTTATCACAGTGGGCTAGAAATCATTAGAATGATTAAGATCGAGCAATTGCTTGGCAAAGTGGGACCGAGGTCGATTATCTAAAAACAACTTCTATTTTCCTTAACACTAATTTTGAAATTACTGCTGGTTTGGCCAACATATACTCCATTATATATGAAAAGAGCTTCACAGCACAAATGAATGGTGAAAAGTAAAAACGGTCTCCAAATGCTGTAATTTAATCTAATGTTAAAGACTCCCTCAAAAAGAAGGAAGGAGGGGAAAAAATTAAAAAGAAGAAGAAAAAGATACCTCATCCAATCAAACAGTCACTCACTCCACCTGTTGTATAGAGCCTTTTTAGGGCCAGCGCCAGGGATAGCAGGTCAACACCCAGGCTTATGGAAGACTTCTCTGTGCCAGTGACCTAAAATAACACACACAAATCGGGTATGTGAAAAAATGATCATGATCATGAGAGATGCAATGCCAAATATAATTTAAATTGGTCCATGGGGTCGAGGGATCCCTATGGATTGGTCGGCTCAAATTTCAGTTTTTTAAAGATTTTTCGGCAACATATTGATCGATTTTGATGAATTCTTCATCAATATCAGTGTTGAACCATGAAGTGCAAAGACTTAAAACTTGGTACACATACTAAAAAGATAACCTTTCCAGAACTTTGATTTCTTGGGGAGGAGGTAGGTATCAAATTTGAGTCAATATTTAATTTGTTCATACCAATGAAAGGGGAATATTGCTCACTTACCTTGAGAGTACCTTGAGTTTGAATGAAAATATTAGTGGGGTATATGTGCATTAAAAATTCGACACTATAAACCCAGGGCAAAGCCCGGGTAATTATCTAGTAGATTAATAATTGTATAAGATAGTCTTCCTACACGAACGGGTTGGTTTGTCATAAAAAATGGGTGGGAAGGAGTAAATTGCTAATGAGACTAGTTTAAATTGCTTTTTTCTTAATGTCTCATCTATAAAGTTGCTCTTATATCCGTCATCAACCAAAATTGTTTGATTACAATTCATTATTAAAATTTTTCTCAGGTATTGGAATGGTCTATGGACCATTGGGTGGAATGCAACTGGCTTGTGTGAAATATGGTGTTAGATTTTGAGTGAATTACACGATCTTTAATGTTGGCTTACAAAAGATCGAGAATACATGCTTATTATTTTAAATGGATATTTTCAAATCAAGGAAATTAATGGAAGCACCGACTTCTTTTCACAAGTGAATTTTGGAGCATTTCTTCTGGAATTTATAAACGATAATAAGCTATCTAATTGTCTCATTGTACCTGCCCAAAGACATATATCTCATCTACATAAAGACATATATCTCATCTACATAATCTAGTGGTGAATGATTGGAATTGGAAAGTTTTTCCTCAAGATCATTCATAAAAATATCAGCTAGGATTGGGGATAACGGTTAACCCATCGCTAAGCCTTCAGTTTGGTGAAAATACTGTCGATTAAATCTGAAGTAATTTTGGTTGGTACACACTTGAATGAGGCACAGATCCTTCACAATGCTCCTTTTCTTCCTTCTCCCCCTGCTTCATTTACCAATGAGTAACCAACTTCCCTACCTCACGTTTCCTTTACCTCACCCCTTCCCACGTAGCTTTCCTGTATATTAGAGAGTCATTGTTTTCTAGTTACCTGATGATGTTACCTTGTAACAAAACTGGTCGTGTTAAAATTGTGTATGTGGATCAATACATTGTTTCTTTTCCCTAGTTTATAAATAAATATCTTTTGACCAATAGTATACCCTTTCTAAAAAGTTGACTTTAAATATACTAAAAAGGTAATTGTTGTGATCATTTGTGATCTGTAAATTGGGTTTAACTGAATTAATGTACATTTTAAATAGAGTTATGTAAAAAACCTTTTTGATTAGTTAATTTACCTAGTGATGATATTCTTTCCTCATTGCAGTTTGCTATGGAATCTTTAAGCACTACTCAAATTTGTGATATACAGGTAAAGTTGGTAGTGTAGCATTAACTGAATACTTGAATTTCTCTAAAAGTGATGCACATTTGCCATTATCTGGAAAGCACTAAAGTTCAAACTAACATATCATATCTATTCTAAGTAGTCTACTATCTCATTGAGATGGTAGTAATATATACCTATCCTCATCCTTCTCGTTATTCTTGTGACATGGGTGCTGAAAATCAGTTATTCCTTTAGTTATTATTTGTGATTAATTATAATGTTGAATAACATTACAGGCAACTTTCTTTCAATGAACATTTGTTAAACTTAGAATCGCATTAACGATTGTTTTGAATTTTCAAGCCCTTCCCTTTACCAATTGTACTGTTCACTTGAATGATGTCAAATATTGAACTCATCATAGGAATTCATACGTTTATGAAAACTCAACAAGATTTGAAGGGCCTCTTGTATACCCATAGAAAGGATTCCCCTTCTATCCACTCTGCCAAGTCTTTTTCTCCCATGCATGCATTTCTGGAAAGATTCACACATTTATACATAAAAAAGTATATTAATTAGTAAATACTGGCGATAGTACACACAGACACCTAACCGGTTTACGAAAAATTAATTATCTCCATATTATGCATGCGGGTTTGCAGGAAAAACCAACCGTCAACCCATCCCACCAATCACAACACATCCCTGGCACCTATATAAATTCCACAGCCTGTCTACCATTCATTCCCTAATGTTCCTACTGATGATGACATCATTGATGTATGCACATTTAAGGTTATAAATAAATACTGGTGTAGTTGTCTGATTTTCTGTGTGTGTGTTTGTGCATGCGTGTGAGTCCCTGGCATGGAATCTTTTTCGGGCAAACTTGCACGTGTAATACTTTGGTCCCTGGAGAGAATTAATTTTCTGTAAACCAGTTAGGTGTGTGTGTACTATCACCCGTATTTACTTAATAATATATTTTTTGGTGTATAAGTTTGGTTAAAAAATTTTTTTGCTCTCTTGGTGGATTCACCCATCATTATATACTACAGTCTGTGGCATAGAATGATGATGGTTGGCACATTCAGTTTCTCACTGGCCTTAAGATTGCTACATTGTGAAGATTTGTTCACAAGTCAGTAATGTACTCACAGGCTTTGTGCTTCCTTTCACTGAGAAGACTTCAGTTTTTCGTTTGATGTTGTTTTGGTTGTCTTGTTGATCCAATATTTCTAGTGCCTTGACAACTAGAATGTGTAAAATGAATTCAAGAATGAAAAATATTTTGGCCTAAAGGCATTTTAGCTTCTAACATCGAAGTCAAATGGGAAAATCATGATTTTTTGATGAATTTTCCTTTGAAAAATGTTTTTCTGGGTCACATGTTGTTTGTTGAAATAGATTTGCCTGTATTTATCCTACCCTTCATCAAAGGTTTTAATGGCACCTACAGGGGCAGATCAAGGGAGAATATCGGCCTGTGGGCTTTTATCTGAACCGGCCCTTGTAGTTATATGGTATTTTTATTTATATATACTCACAAATAAAATTCAAAAATTATTCACATAGAAGTTAACATTATTTTATTGTTTTTCCATCCCATGGCATACTTCAAAAAAAATTTTTATATATTTTAAATTTTGCTACTTTTAGCGTAAATGTGAACGTCCCACTGGGGGCCTGCCTGAATGCCCAATAGGTTGATCTGCCCCTGGGCACATATGTCTATTAGACATTTCAGCTGTTATAATGACTATTAATTTCATTGTATTTTTCAATTGCGTGTTTTATCAATTACAATTCTAAATATATATTTTAGTTGGATAAATTATGTTAATTGGGTTAACTTGCACAACTATGCATTTGGAAAGATCTCTCTTACCACTGGATGTGATTCATCAGCAAATGGTAAAGTGAACCCAGTAGTTTTTCACAATGATCTATTTATATTTACAACATAATAGCAAAATAAAATCAAATATTTTTACATCAACTTCTCAACATAATAGTTCATAACACAAAGTACAGTCAGTTATTTTATGACAACTCAGCCTTAATGCTGTCCATTCTACTTCTCTTGCTAACAAATTCTCTTGCAACATTCTAACCTTAATTCTTTCTCATGGCATGAGAAAGCAATATTGCATCACATTGCACCCAAATTGTCCATCAATCAATTCCTAACCATTTACACAACCTAATCTCTCCTGGAATTGGTATAAAACAGTGGTGCACAGCCTTTGTCTATCAACAAGAGATATTTTCTGAGCCTGTGGGCTGCAGCAAGAAAATTTGTAGTAAATACAGAAATTACTTTATAATACTATTGATTTGATGTAGTAACATAGTAAATAAATTTCAACCATGCATTTGAATTTATTATCACATTAGTATGTGCATACAATAACTAAGAAACATACATTATATTTTTAATTAAATTTAACAACAAAATTAAGTTTTTTATTATTTCAATACAATAAAAGAAATTTGAAAAATCAGTAGACAAACTGATCTTTAGTATATGCTTTAGTTCTTTAAATGTTATTGCAACCAACCGGATTAATACAAAATGCAACATTGAGAAAGATGCTTTTATACATTGTATCAATATTTAATGGAAGACTCGGAACGTAACGTGATATTCTTTTAAACTCTCGCGAACATATCTTGTGTGGTGGCAAGGCAAGATCTGTATCAATGCCGCTAATAAGCAATTGAAATTTTACATTCATCTCAAATAATTAGGCGCATATTATATATGGCGATAAGACATTTTTCACATTTCCCTCATTATTATCGGAAAATTACAGTATTATAAAAGTGAAATGTCAAATATACTTTAAATTTTTGTCAACATGAGCCGTCGTGGGTGGCATAAAAAGCATTGGCAGGCGCATGCGGCCTGCGGGTTGAGCACTGCTGGTATAAAACATTTAGAAATAGCATTAAGATTGCAAAAAATCAATTCCTAAGTATCAGTGTTAAAGTGTTATAGAATTAAAAAATACAGTCATTCTGTGTGAATCAATGGATATTTTGAGGCTACTTGAAATAGTTATATACAACAGAATATTCTATTTTTTTGACTTGCTAGTAAGATTTCAGTCATTAGCCCAAAGCATTATGCCACATTCTTGGTTTTCTGTAATTAAAATAATTATTAGAAGCAAAGATTCCTTAGTTACTTCTT
Source organism: Tanypteryx hageni (assembly GCA_028673005.1). NCBI lineage: Eukaryota > Metazoa > Arthropoda > Insecta > Odonata > Petaluridae > Tanypteryx > Tanypteryx hageni. Next base: position 63,410,401 of record CM054120.1, on the reverse strand, counting down.
CAACTATCAATCGTCTTATACCTTGAATCCAATACATATGATTTAATTCCTGTTATCATAGCTTCCACAGTTATCTCTAAAATTTACAAGTTATATTTTGTTTCAACAATCATTTTACTATGAATCAATTTGCATTGATTGTACATATAGTAAAAATCCAAATTATCACTTAATTTTTAGATTGCCAAAGAAGGGGTGGAATGAATTTTTGGTGTAATTTTCTAATTTTGGATCAGTCTCATAGTTATTTATGGTATGAAATGATTGTTAGCTGAACAGTATATGAACATAAAATTATTTTCTAAATATCTAGCTTCCATGAATTAATATTAGTAATTGAAGGTAAAGAAGTAGAGGAATATCATCTCATGTTTGTTTTATGTGCCCAATGTGAACAATGGTTGCTACAGAGTGCTGTCAAAAATGTCTTATTCTTGCTATAAGTCAGAGTAATCGTCTATTGAGGTCCATTTTTCATAGGATTTGCATTTTAAATATAGAGCAGCATAATTTATTTACCCTCTCGATATTATTGGCTTTAAGTGTCATATGGCCAATTTTTTCCTAATTAATATATATATATATTTACACACACACTATTAAATAGGTCAACATATTTTATTTTGAAATGTTTTTGTAACATTCATTGAAGTGCCTCATGAGTGAAGAGCAAAAATGTGATAGTAAAATCATACACAAGGATTCATTGGATTATGAACACCTGATTTACAAATTTCTACTCTATTAAAATGACAAATTAAAGTAAACTTTTTGATTTTTGAAATGGATATTTGTTATAACGAAAGTTTGGTGAGAGCAAATTTTGGCATGGGATATACCAAAAACACTATATCTTGGCAGTGTGCTGTAGGCACCTTTATGGTAGGACAAGTCCATCCTTGAGGCGGGACCGATTTTAGAGGAGGTGGTGTTTAGGTGTGAGCATTGACTGCGCGAACTTAAAATCTGGAGGGGAAGAAGGAAAGGGAGGGAGGTACACTTAGGCTGATGGACTCGTCCAAACCGAAATTCATCAACTGTGCAGGTGCTCTGACACTAAAGCTTCTCCTTCCCATTCATTCCATTCCCCTCTCACACATCTCCACCTGCCACCTTATAACGCACAAGTTATACAGTTACAATACAATACAATACATGATGTACAAATACAATAAATTAGCTTGCAAAGGATTAAAGAGAGCGTAAACAATTTCACCCAGTGTTTTACCAAAGACAGATACAGTGAACTGAACGTCCTGCATATTTTCACATTGTAACTATACAGTTTCTTGAACAAGCAATTTTTCATCATTTCAATGCCAGCCATGATTTATCACCCATCGATCCTTTCTTCTTCTAAGCAGGTATTACTGCATGCGCTATCTCAGGTTGTCAATACATCTCTATTTATTGCCTTTCAATTTTTAGAAAGTCAATATTGTTTTTTGAATTTTCAGTTTACAAATCACATTTTGGGAATGTATCCCTATCTTTAAAAGAGGAATCCTTGTGCCTGGTTAGATTATCATGCTTTAAATTTGTTTGTTGAACTATTCTTTGCTATAAGGGTGAGCTAATGGGAATGTTTAGAAACTAGAAGAGGTTTAGTGGGCACATCAATGACAACATTGCATTTCATGTCATTGTCATTTAGGTGGATGTTTGTTAGCTATTATACCACCAGGAGTGTTGATACAATAATTTTGTTAAGCATCATCAAAGCTAAAAATGGTACTTAATGAAAAATTAGTAGGCAGATTGAAACACTTTTAATTTATGTATACTATATAACTCTATATCATACATTTTACCTATATGTTTATTTTTTAAAATAAATCACTTTTTATTGGTCTATATTGTGTCATAGACATACTCATTAAATACCCAATAAAAGCCAACTGAAATTTTGAGAAAGTTGCGCAAAGCTGTTACTTTGTTGTTCATCAATTGTTAAAATTTCATAATTGTGTATTGAATGCAAATCATATGAATGCAATTAATAGCTTGAATATTTGATTGTACAGTCATTGTATTGTTAGTTTCCATTATGTGTTGCATATTTTTTGTGTCTGTGGAATTGAGGAGTAAGTTTGGAATTTTAGCACTCAATGACCATATTTGCTAGTATATAAGATACTCCCTAAGGACTGCATAACCTTACAGAGGTGGGAGGGTTTGTGTTCTCGTATGAACCAAAGAGCTATGCCGGCGGGAGATAATTCTCCTGGTAGGACCATCCAAGCCGGAAAGGTCTGAGGGGAAGAGTCAGACTAAGAAGCAGTCTTGAAAGTTTTACATCCCCCTGTGCAAGGACAGCAGCTTGCACAGTACCTCTGTAGGTGGTGATAATGTGGATCTGAACAGCTACAGATGGGTAATCACTCTTGTGAAACTGCGATGAGGAAAGCAAGGGGAAACTACCTCATTATATTTCCCATGATAGGCTGAAAAGCTGCAAATACCTCTATGGATCTCTCTGAGGTAAAATATTCTGGAGGTAAAATAGTCCCCCAATCGGATCTCCAGGTGGGGACTACCCTAGGGGATGCACAGAGGAAGTGTAACATTAAAAAGAAGAAAGCAAGTTGTGAGAAATTAAGAATAGGCACATGGAATCTTAGGAGTATGAATTCAGGGGGTAAACTAGAGAACTTAAAAAGGGATATGAGAAGGAATAATGTAGGTATAGTAGGCCTTAGTGAAGTTCGGTGGGAAGGAGAAGGCGAGATAAATTCAGACGAATTTAAGATTATTTACTCGGGAGGAGAGAAAAAGGAAAGGGGAGTGGGGATTATAATGAGAAAAGAGATAGCTGAAAGAATTAGCAAGGTAGTGACAGTTAATGATAGATTAATAGCTGTAAAAATTCAGATGGAGCCAGTGGAAATGCTTATAATTCAAGTGTTTATGCCAACAACTAATGTTGGTGATGATGCAGTAGATGAAATGTATGAACAGAATAGGGAGATATTGGAGGAGGGAAAAGGAAGGATCACCACCATAGTAATGGGAGACTGAAACAGTGTAGTCGGGGAGGGACAAGAAGATAACATATTGGGAAAATGTGGACCAGGGAAGAGAAATGAAAGAGGTGAGAAGCTTATGGAATTCTGCCATAGAAATGGATTGATTGTAACTAATACATGGTTTAAGCATCACCAGCGGAGACTTTACACATGGAGAAGCCCAGGAGACCAGAGACGATACCAGATAGATTACATACTAGTCAATGAAAGATTTAGAAATAGCATTAAAAATATGCAAACACTACCAGGGGCAGATATCAATTCCGACCACAACCTTTTGGTGGCAAATACACAATGTAGACTTAAGAGCGTTAAGAGAAACATAAGAGTTAACAAGAAATGGAACTTAGAGGAGCTCTTTAAGAACAAGGAGGCTATCATGACTGAGCTGGAGGAAAGGTTTGGAGAGAGAGTTGAAGAAAATAGGAACACTGTAGATGAGGAGTGGAGATACATCCATAGCAACATTAAATATGTAATGGAAAAGAAGGTAGGAAAGATAACAGGCGAAAGAAACAAAAAACCATGTGTCACAGCAGTCTTGCTGCAAAAAATGGAAGAGAGGAGAAAGTGGAAGAACATAAATACTGAAGAAGGCCAAAGAAAGTACAAGGAGTAAAATAATGCTTTAAGAAGGGAAACAGATAAAGCCAGAGAACAGTGGATAAATGAGAAATGCGAGGAAATTTTCAAGTGTGAAAGAATTTGTAGAACAGACCTCATGTATAGCAAAGCAAGGGAACTATTCAAGAAAAAGGCAAGAAAGTTAGGACGTAAAGGAATCATGAACAAAAGTGGTAAAATAGTCTCGGAGCCAGACAATGAAAAGAATGTCTGGAAAGAATACATTGAGGTGCTGTATGACAAAGAAGGAAAGCCAAGAAGTATTGAATTAAATGAAAAAGAGGATGTGGAAAAAGACCAGCTAGGACCAAGTATTCTCGAGTCTGAAGTTAAAAGAGCAATTTATGATATGAAAAGAAGGAAGGCTGTTGGGAGTGATGATATACCAGTGGATGTTCTTAAGGTTTTGGGGTCAAAAGTAGTTAACCAACTCACAAAATTCTTTAACCAAGTATATGATACTGGCATATGGCCTGAAGATTTTTTAGATGTTGTTATGGTACCACTGGAGAAAAAGAACAAGGCAAAATGTAAGGATTACAGAACTACTAATTTAATTTCTCATACAGCTAAAGTTCTAACTAGAATAATAACCAAAAGAATTGAAGGTAAAATAGAAAAGAGCCGCAAGATAATCAGTTTAGTTTCAGAAGAGGAAGAGGGACTAGAGATGCTATTGGATGTATGAGGATGATGATAGCAAGAGCGCTAGAAGTCAATAAAGATTTGTATTTTTGTTTTGTAGATTGGGAGAAAGCTTTTGACCGAGTGAAATGGGATAAAATGTTAGGTATTTAAAATAAAATAGGAATTGATTGGAAAGATAAAAGACTGCTTAAAAACCTTTACTTTGATCAAAATATTAGAGTCATGGTTGAAGGAGAAGAAACAGAAAGTACTTCAATAGGGAGGGAAGTGAGGTAGGGATGTCCTATTTCACCAGTGATATTTAATATTTATGCAGAAACAATAACAGAAGAAGCGTTGATGGAAGAGAAAGGATTTAAGATAGGTGAAAGTATTACTACCATTAAATATGCGGATGATCAGTGATTAATAGCAGGAGACAAGAAAGAACTTCAGAGGATGACAGACAGACTAGTGGAGGTTGACCAACAATATGGAATGAAGATCAATGCCAAAAAAACGAAAGTCATGGTGGTTTCAAAGGAACATGAAGAATTAAATATAATGGTAAATGGCCAAAAATTGGAACAAGTAAGTATTTTCAAATATCTTGGCAGTATTTTAGCGCAGGATGGATGTATTACACAGGAGAAGAAGGAGCTTCTCACAAGCAAGAAAATAACTTTAGTAACAAGGAAGAAATTGAGAAGACAGTGTTTACAAAGGACAATCTTAGAAGGCAAAATTAGCGGAGGAAGAGGAAGAAAAAGAATATTAGAGAATATAAAGCAGGAATATAGTACTTATAAAGGTATAAAGAGGCTTCTAGGGGGAGAGAGAGAGGGATGGAGGCAGCAATTCAGCTAAAACCTTTCTTTGGACAGCAGCATGATGATGATGAATATACCCTGAAAGTTTGTCAGCATAATTTTGCAACATCCTGTATAATTGGGTGAACCCCTATATATATATATATATCCTTTAAATGACTTAAGTGGACTAGAATACGTACTGTGAGTCCCCTCATGTTACATCACTTCACTTATGTCCACATTGCTTTTTAACCAAAAATAATGATTTTGTCACACTCGAGAAATATGTATCTCTTATCCTAAACAAACATTTCCTTTATATTCAATCTGTATTTTTACTTTCTCCATATGCAAAGTATAGAGAAAGTATTGTTTTCATGAAAAAAATCAAATTTGAAATTGCAACGGAAATACATGTTTTAAGGTCCCCTGAACATGTTTTGACTATTTTCTTGATGATGTGCGTGTGTCTCTCTCTTGCTTTGTCAGTCTGCATATGATACAATTTTGTGGGCTCTCTAACTACCAAATTTTATATTTAGAAAGAGTACTATATAATGAAGAGCTTAGGTTTTGGCAACAATCGCTCAACCGGAAGTGAATGTTTACTCTAGGCATGTTTTGGTTATTGGCAAATAACCCTTTTAAATCTTCATAAATGTAGATATAGTTTATTATAAACTTCATAGATATTATTATTCTCTTTTGTTTGTAAATTTTTTGTAGAATGCATTGTTAAGATATTCTATTCATTTAATATTTGCTTTAATATTTGATGAATGTAAAACAGTACTGGAATAAAAGTCATAGGAAATTTAATTTTCTACAACCTTTGTTTGAAACATTTTCCCATATAATGCATTGTTGAAGAGTTATTTTAAAAACTAAATTTTTTAGCTGCCCCAACCACACCATCTACCATCGACTATTGTAAACACTTTACTCTCCTTTTTATTTTCTTTATTGTTGGAGCTTCAGGGTTATATCCAATATCAGAAGGCTACGGTTTTAGTTTATTTCTGTTCTTTGTAAATTCTTCAAATTTTTCTTGCAGTTCCTTGAAATATTTATTATCATTTAACCTATTTGGAATTTTAGAAATATTACAGGTATGGAGAAAGTCATGTGGTGGCCACATTAGATTTTTTTCTATTTTGGGCTTCTATTCTGAGTTGATGAAAACTATTAGTGCAAAAGATTCCATGTTATTTGTGTCAATAACAAATCATAGGGCTTATTATTTACAAGATGGGGACCATTTCTATCGGGTGGCAGAGTGGTTAGAGTTAATAGATTCGTCCTTCGGAAGGGACGTTAAACAGTTGGCCCCTTGGGAACAGTTCAATGAATAATCTTGTAGCCACATTGAGGGGTTAAGAAAATGATCAGTTTTAAGTTACTTTTTCAGAAAATGTGTCTTGTGGGCTGGCAGATATGGTATATCCTCTGTCAAAGTTTATGATTGCATTGGCATGCATTTTTAACAAGTATCACTGAAACGGTTTCTTACTTGTTATTATTATTTTAAATGCATTAAGGTTGGTGTATATTTTGTAAATTAATATTGGTAAATATATTTGCAACTTTTTAAATACAGATGTTTCAGCTAAAGCATTTAACTCATAATTTTGAATATATTTATGTATTGCATGGATTTTAGTGTCTTGATTGTCTTTTTGCATATGAAAAATGTCAGTAGTGACTTGATGCTATATGCCTTGCATTTTATTTAATTTTTTTAATACTCAGTTTAAATGTACTTATTTTAATATAGATATTGTGGAACTACTGAATTTGCTACCGGCATATGGGCTGGTATTGAGCTTGATGATAATGAAGGCAAGAATGATGGCTCAGTGAAGGGTGTGATGTATTTTAAATGCTCTCCTAACCATGGTAAATATAATTATTTGGCTATAGAATAGTAAGTTTCAGAGGAAACATTTAACTTGCTATGAAAGTGGCATGAGAAGTTCTTGTTTGATTACCACTTTAATGATTAAAACTACTGTATAGTACAAGGGTGATTCAACAGTCACACAACCCAGCATTTAGGTGCCTCTTGAAAACGGTCAACCAGTCACAAAATCACTGTCTTATGAGGGACAGGAGCATCAGGATACCTCTTCTGAAATGCTTCTTGCACCTATGCATATGATTGAGTTTTGAAATAATGTTCAATTATGAACAACCACTGCACCTGGGAAAACGAAATGTTGCTCCTGCTGCAAGCAAAGCACTACTAGCACATGACACTACCTGTCGGCGACTCTGAGTCATTGCGACACACAGGTGGTACCAAATATTGCCCACAGGAAAAGTTCTAACACGTTGTTGCGGATTTCCTAAATGTTGGGTTGCGTGACTTTTGAATCACCATGTATAACGAGATTTTCATTTACTTTTTATGCAAATGGCTTTTGTAGATGTATATTATCAGTGGAAAGATTTAGGTTTCATAATTTACGGTGCTACATGTTGTTAACAATTGTAGTTATTATACTTTTTCATGACTTAGCTTTTATTTCAAACAGTATATTTATTGGAATAAGCGAAACATTTCCAATAAATGAAGGGTGACGGGCAATCAAAGGTAACAATGACATCATGGGTGTCAATCGACTGCATGTGACATTTAGGCAAACAATACACAATTGTGGAACAAATAGATGTTATGTAGGGGGGAAGGAAAGGGGAGGTTGATAGGTAAATGCTATTTAAATGTTAAGTTTGAGCAATTTTGAGTCATAGGTAAATCTACGATAAGAATAAGATCCTTGTTTATTTTTCTTTAAAACGGTTTATGTTTAAAGATTGTTCGTCAGTTTTTCTATTTTTAATTAGCGAAAGAATGGAAGCCTTCTAGCCAAAAAGTCGATTTGTACATGTTTTCTTGTTGGAAATGTCTTCCTTGTATTAGAACCCAGGAATTTTTTATAGATTTTTCTTGTCTTTGCCTTGTATTAAAGTGAATGAATCATTCCTGCTGAATTTTGCACAGTTTTTTCATTCTTCCATTTAACTCCATATAGTGTAGGCACACAAATACAGACCTAGCCTTTTGTATAAGTCATTACTACATAAAATCGTATTTTAAAAGAAATAAATATTTTACATTGATCGTATAAACCATCTCTTAGCAACTAATGTAAGCAAGATGTTTTATTTGGTAACTAATAAGAATTGGTCTCCAATAAATAGGTCCGAATAATTATTTGATTCCCTACGTATTAGTTTGTGTGTATTTCCCAGTTGATAGACACCTATATTGCCTACGTTGGATTTTACTAGTTGTGGTAAAAATTTCCTGTTCAGCTTTTAATAATTCTTGTTGTTCATATTACCCATTCAATTGTTCATAATATGGCTAGTTAAATTGACCCATTCAGTTTTTTATACACCTGGTGCTACAGATTAACCATTAAAACGTTTATACATAATGCTGTGCATATAGCTTTTCAGTTGTTTTTACTTTGGGTTGTACACTTTACCAGTTCAATTATTTTTACTACTGGTGGCACAATATACCATTTAAATTGCTTATAATCCTGGTTGTTAAAATTAACCATACAATATCATATTCTACTGGTGGTACAAATTATCTCTTAAATTGTTGATATCTCTGATGGTTCAGTGTACCCGTTATATTGTTTATACTTTTTGCGGCTCAAATTACCTGTTCAAGACTTTATAAATCCTTCAGTTCAATCCACCTGTTCAATTGTTTATACAGTAAAACTCCTCAAAGGCAAAAACCCAAGGGACCAAAACATTTTTCCACCTTTCACAGGTTTTCCACTATTCACAAGTTACCTTTTTATGGAAATAATTTAAAGTAAAATATTTTTTGGTTACCATGATCTTTATTAACACATGCTTAAAATCAGACATATTTCTGTATATTAATATATGTACTTGTATACATAATGCACCTTTATTATTAATTGTACCATTAAATATTTTATGGCTTATAACAAATAACACCTTATACAGGATGTCCTGTGAAATGTGTGCATAATTTCTGGTGGTGATTCCTTGGCCTAATCTGCACAAAAATGTCTATATCAACATGGGTCGAAATCTCAACCATTACAGAACTCATAGTTTAAGCGCCGATTTTTGTTTAGCAAAGAACTTATGTAATGTGCATCGCACAAGCACATTATTTACACCTCCAGACATAGATTAAAGACATGCATATTTCTGTATATGAAAATGTGATTTGCAAACAATAATGCTTGAAGAATACTGAGTCAAATTCTGACCTCAAAAACACGTTTCCATTATGCCAATATTTGCGAAAAGCTAATGGCACCTTTACACAGAATGCCTACACCAACCATACAAATTTCACATGCTGCCGATTTTTTGTTCTCAAATTTTAAGGGAAAATGTCCACAATCGCGTCCAAACGGAGCAGCCTGAGGTCAATATGACTGGTGCTGCTCTGTGGGAACAGGAATGACTACAGTTAGTGCAGCATTATACAGTATGCCTCCCTGTTCCTTGATGACCTCAGGCTGCTCTGCTAGGATGTGATTGTGGACATTTTCGCTTACAACTCGAGAACAAATCAGCAGCATGTGAAACTTGTATGGTTGGTGTAGGCATTCTATGTAAATTTGCCATTAGCTTTTTGCAAAAATTGGCATAACGAAAACTAGTGTTTTTGAGGTCAGACTTTGGCCCAGCATTGATGTAAAAGTCAAATACAAATTGTACACTAAATGTTTAAAAAATACAGATTACTTCAAATCAGTAAACTCTCATATTTAATGGTTTAATTCTTAAGAAAATCATTCATGGTAAATTGCTTCATGTTTTTCTTACCATGGAGACATATGAGCATTATTTTGTTGAACATATTGTGTTATTTTCTGAAATCCATTTGAAGGATCAATCGATTAAAAAAAGAATCAAAGACGCATATTTTCTATTTCCAGATTAATAAATGAATAAAATGAATGAATTCTGAGAGGGGGAGGGAGGGAGGGAGAGAGGGAAGGAGGGAGAGGGAGGGATGGAAGGAGGGAGAGGGAGGGATGGAAGGAGGGTGGGGGAGGGAGGGAGGAAGGAGGGAGTGGGATGGATGGAGGGAGGGAGTGGGATGGATGGAGGGAGGGAGTGGGATAGATAGATAATCGTCTTTATTCGGGCGAAATTTAGACCATAAGGTCCATTCTTACATTTAACCCTTCGTCAATATAAAAAATGGTAAAGTAAGATATATATATATATATATATATATATATATATATATATATATATATATATATATATATATATACAATACGCATAACATAAACAGTATATACCAAAATCATACAGAGTAAAAAAAATATATATAATTGAAGACAGATTAGAGATAGTGGGGAAAACCTAGGTAAAACAGGCATGCCCTCCCTAGTAAAACCCACGCAGGAAAACACCCACTGAGAAGGGGGGTGTGAAAAACCTGCGAAAACCCTAGATAGTGTACATATTATGATATAGTAATACAACATTAAATAGAAAGGAGTATGTACAGTAAGTCTTCGTATATACAGCATCGTTGTATACCGTCATAAAAAATACATATATAGGTATTAACGTAATGCAAACCAAGAAATATAATACAATAATTAGGCAGAATAAGATGAAATATACTTGAAATATATACAGTGAATATGGAGATTGTTGTTGGATCATGCATAACATAAGAAAGAAGGAAATTATATAAAATTACACATATGATATAAAACAATACATAATAAAATAAAGTAATACGAAATAGTATAAAACAATACAAAATGATATAAAACAGTATAAAATAGTATAAAACAATACAAAATGATATAAATCAGTATAAAATAGTATGAAACAATACAGAATGATATAATACAATGAGAATTAGTATAAACACTATAACATAGTAGACACTAGACAATGAAAAGGTAACAGTCGAAGGAGGCGTACACTTTGCGAACTCGATAACCTGCAAAAAAATTAATTAATGTTCATTAAGTAAGGAAGAGTGAAGGAAGCCGTCTTGCAATTGGTAAGAAGAAAATGTTAAAGCTGACCTGAATTTTGGGCAGAGAACAGCAATTTAAAGTATTTATGTTTGAATATGTGGAGAGATGTTGCGTTTTGGAGGTCAGTAGGTAGGGCGTTCCAAAGTCTACAAGCTGTAACATGGAAGGATTTATTATAAATTTCCGTCCTGTGATGTGGGATCTGGAAGAGATTGGTGCCCCTAGTGTTGGCGTTGTGCACAGAGTTCATTTGGGAAAATTTGGAGTTCAGATACTGTGGGTTTTGAAGAGTTATAATTCGGTAAAATAACGAGAGGAGGTGAAGACGTCTACGAGCTTCAGTGCGAAGCCAGCCTAACGTATATAGAGGTTGAGTGACATGGTCTCTCTTTTGGAGATCACAAATGAATCTTACACAGGAATTTTGTGCACGCTGCAATTTTAGAGATAGCTTGTTAGATAGATCTTGATAGACCGTATCGCAGTAATCGAGGTGAGGAAGGACAAGAGCGGTGATAAGTCGCTTGCGAAGGGAGAAATGGGTAATGCTTTTAATTCTTTTAAGTGAGTGAAGTGAACTGTTAACAGTATTACATATTTTAGTTATATGATCAGTCCAGGACAATGTGTCATTGAATACTAACCCGAGATTGGTTGCAGTTTTTTGGAAACGAATGACAGAGTTATTGAGCAGAATTGGGGGAAGTTCTGAGAAGTTTAGTGACGAGAGAAGTTTGGGATACCCAATAATAATAGACTGACTTTTTAAAGGATTAATTTTGAGGAAATTTACATTGCTCCATTTGGATAAAGAAGTGAGGTCATGGTTCATTTTATCAATGATAAGATGGAGATCAATAGAGCGAGAGTGCATATAGATTTGGAGATCATCAGCATAAAGGTGGTATTTACAGTGAGCAAGCTGAGAAGATATATCATTAATGTACAGAGAGAAGAGCAGTGGCCCGAGGGTGGAACCTTGTGGTATGCCACGTGACACTTTAATCCATCTTGAGGAATGATTGTCAGTTACGACCTTTTGATAGCGATCATTCAGGTAAGAACTAATTAAGTTTAGGGAATCTGAGGAGAAGTTCATGAGGCGCAGTTTGGTTAGAAGTATGTTTACATCTACAGAGTCAAAAGCTTTACTAAAGTCAAGAAGAGTCATAATAGTGACTTCTCTTTTGTCCATTGCTAATCTGATATCGTCAGTGATTTTGAGGAGTGCTGTGGTAGTGCTGTGTGATTTTCGGAATCCTGATTGTAGAGAATCGAGGATATTATTACTAATTAGAAAATATGTGATTTGTTCATGTAAAACCTTTTCAAATGCCTTTGATAATACAGGAAGTAAACTGATGGACCGAAAGTCGGTTATGTCAGAAGTAAGACTTTTCTTAGGTATGGGACGGACTATGGCGAGTTTCCATTGCGATGGGAATTTGTTTTGCATAAGCGACCAATTGAATATATGAGTGATGACGGGTAGCACTAGATGAATAATCTTATGAAGGAAAACTATTGGAATTTCGTCAGCACCTTGTGCTCTGGACTTGATTTTACGTAAACAATTCAGTACTTCCAGCTGAGTTACAGGAGAAAATTGGAATGGTGGTGATGCTGTGGTGGGAGGAGTGTGTTGAAGTAGGTGGTGTATGTGATTCTGTTTTATTTCGTTGTCATCAGGAGTTGGGGGAGTGGTGAATAGAGTGTTAAGTGTATCAAGGCAAATATGAGGAGGAAGTTGTGTATCCTTAGATTTTCCAATACCAAATAATTTTAAGTTACTCCATAGAGCAGATTGTGAAGAATTTGGACGGGACAGTGAATGAATGTACCGAGTTTTAGAGTTTCTGATAAGTTGCTTAGTTTTATTTCTTAGTTTTTTAAATTGGTTGAATGAGATCTGTGTTTTTGTATTTTTGAAAATGCGGAAGGCATTGTCACGTCTCTTCATTATCAGTTTGATGTCTGTTGTGAGCCATGGTGCATGGGGCTTAGAGACTCTTTTAGTCTTTAGTGGAGCGTGAGTGTTGATTAATGACTGTGCAAAATTGTTGAAAGCCTCAACCTTGTCGTTAATGTCGTCCATGTACTCAATAGAATACCAAGGCATGGCAGACGCGTCAGCAATTAACTTCTCATTGTTGATGTTTTTGAAGTCCCTATAGGTGATATATTTCGGCTGTGAGTTGGGCTCCTTATTGAATATGCAATGTATATTATGTCATGTGCGGAGATTCCCGGAGCAGAGAGTTGGCCATGCGCGAGAACCTTGTCAGGATTGGCGGTAACGGCTAAATCAATTAGGGTAGAGGAAGTAGGAGTATGGTGAGTAGCATTTAGAGGTAGAATACTAAGGCCTAGAGAGTTGAAGAAGTTATATAAATATGTCGAATCAGGGTTTGGTGCGAGTATATTGGCATTAAAATCGCCAGTAATTATTAAATGATTGTAATCGTTAATGTGATTAGAGATGACTTCATCAATATCGGATAGATGACCAATTTTGGGTGGACGGTAGAAAATACCGAAAAGTATTTTCTGTGAATAGATTTTCAATTCAAGAAAGAGAAATTCGGGTCTTTTGCTGTAATTACATTCGCTACTTTCAATAAATTTAGTTGAAATATCGTTTCTTACATATACTCCGACACCGCCGCCGCCTTTGCCAATGCGATCGTTGCGGTAAAGTTTAAAACCGTCAATGTTAACAGTAGAGGAAGACATAGATGGTTTCAACCAGGTCTCAGCAATAGCGATGATGTGTACTTTATTGTTAGGTAGTATACCACGGAGTTCTTCGATATGTGCTGTTAGGCTTTGAGCATTTAAATATAAGATCTGGAGGGAGCGTGGAAAGGGCTTAAACTGTTCAGATAGAATGGCCTTTGTATTGGAATTGCAATATGAGGATAAGCTTTTATTAGTGATAGGGAGAAGATTAGAAGATGCGGAACCAGGAGATACGTATGGGTAGAATTCAGAGGCATTTGAGTCTAAGGAAGGACGCGGTTGGGTTAGGGAAGGAATGAAATCAGGAGCATGTGGGTTAAAGTAGGTACGGATTGTGGCTGGATGTATAGCAGGTAGTGAGGGGGGTGGGGACGGGAGTGGAATGGAGGGGGGGGGGGGTAAGAATTCTGCTGCCTCTGGGTTGAGAGTGTGAGGACCATGCATAATATGGTTATATGGTGGGACAGGGAAAGAGGTGATGGGCGAAAGAGGGCATGTGTTGTTATTTTGAGTGCAATGGGAAAAGCGGGGGAAAGGGTGGTCAGCGGGGGGTGGAGAGTCAGAAGAGCTAATGCGCGTCATAACGTCCTGCTGGGAGGGTCTACTGATGGGAGGTACGAACGGGAAAGAAGTGCTATTAGTGGGCAAGATTCCAGGGGAAGAATTAAACATAGGTGAGGATATTTTATAGAGTAGGATGCGCAAAGTTAGGAATACAATACACAATATTGCAATGTATAATGAAAAAGCAGGAAAATACACACAGGTCAAGTAAAGGATAAGTTATAAACTAATTGCAAAGGAAAACAGAGGAGCACAGGAAGGCACGAGCACTGCACTGTAGGGATATGAGAACTGCCCTAGAGAGCTAAAGGAACTTATCGAGTGAGTGGAATAAAACACTTAGTGGAGCACTAACACTGTGGAGTAAGAGCTATTGGGAAACGGCTTTGGGAGCACTAAGGGTGGAAGGGAGACACAGATAACTACAGACACTTATTTGCACTGGTGAGATGATTGAAATAAAACACTACGTGGAGCACTAGCACTGGGAAATAGGGGCTCTTTGGATTAGATTTTGGGAGAAATTGCACTAGAGAGAACCGAAAATGAAAACACTGTGGGGAGAACTGACACTAGAGAAATGAGGGGCTATGAATGAATTAATTTGGGAGAACTAGGGATGTAGGGGAGACAGATAAATACAGGCACTAATATACACAGGCACTAATATACACAAGCACTAATAAACACAGGCACTAATATAAACAGACACTAATATACACAGGCACTAATTTTCACTTGGGACGCCACGTAAGGGAGGGAAAGAAAGAAAGAAAAGAAACTCGTTGCTAAAGAAGGGGGGACAGAAACGCACAGGGAGCTTCTTTCTTCTCTCAGGAACACGGAAAACAGCCGAGAATCAGCAAATGCAGGAACGGGGATGCCAGGCGATTAAAAAAACGGAGTTAGTGGAAAACAGGATCTCAAGTAGCACAATGCAGTACGCACGACAGATGTTACCTAATGATTATGCCATAGTGGTCTTTGTCAGTTTCTAAGCAAATCCAAAGTCTTGCTCGTAAGGTTACTTAGCGACGTCCGTCCCCCGGAGTTGATTTCTGAGAGGGCCAGGCCCGCTTCAATGCCTCTAAATCTCTCATGGTGGAGATAAACCATCTGCTGCCGTCATGCAGAACAACTATTTTCCCGTCTTGCGTCCAGACCCCACGTGGTCCTGTCAACATTTTTACCTCATGCAATAACTTTTTTCGCGTAGAGGTAAGCGACTCGGTGACAAGAAAATTGGTACCTTTGAGGCGTCTCTTGTTTCTCCACACCTTGTCTCTTTCCTGATAGGATAAAAACCTGACGATGATAGCTCTGGGGTGAGGATTGGAGCTTCTGGGAACACCGATTCTATGAGCTCTGGAAAGACGCTGCATGTCGATCTCTTCTTTTACTTCGTCCTTGAAGAATTTAGTCACTAGAAGTAAGCAATCTTCATTCTCCTTCTCCGTTACACCATGAATGAGAAGACAGTTGCGTCGGGAATACTGCTCTAAGGCGTCTTGTCTCTCATCCAATTCCACGCCTTTCTTCTCTAGATCACTAAGGCGGTCAGAGAGACGGCGGAAGTCTTCCATCACTTTTGTTCGGAAGCTGTTGAATCTTTCCTCTAAGGATGAAAGGGATTCTTTTCTCTTAGGAGTATCTTCCTTATGGATTTGGCTGAGTTCATCTTGAAATGAAGACATAGTCTTCATAACCGTTTCCATCATAGCACGGAACTCCGTGCTATCAGACTCAACGTCCTTCTTTAAAGCCTTCGGCGGCATATTCAGCGGTCAGGATGGCTAAAAATGGAAAGTGAAAGGGGACGGAGCGACCTGAAGGCACGTCAGGCTACCACGAGCATTAGACTAAGACGGATGGAAGGAGAGGAGGAAGAGGGAGGGAGAGAGGGAGGGAGGTAGGAAGAAAGAGAGAGGGAGGGGGAGAGGGAGGTAGGGGAGAGAAAGAAAGAAAGAAAGAAAAATGTCTTTATTGGCGAGGTTGAGGCTAAGTAGCCCCCTCTTCCACCTAACCATTACAATTTGGTTACATCAGGATTTACATATTAACAATTTTTTTAAAATTTACAATCTTAATTCACAAAAAATGGTTACCACGAGAGCAATATACATATACATTCTCTTATACATATGTAGATAAGTACAACAGAGACAATTTTGAATAATTATAAATATGGAGAATTTTCATTTTATACTTTTGAATATAAATGCTTGCATTACAAATAAAAGATGAAAAAGAAAGTTAGGAGAAAATTTAACAGAAATTTAAAAAACTAAAATAAAACAAAAAAATTACAATTAAAATATATTTTAAAACCACACTAGATAGACTTGAGCGTCGGAGTATGTAAAATACCAGAGGCTGCGTACAATACAATGTTTCCATGTTGGAATTGATAAATCTGGCAGAAAGTGAAGTGTGTGTAGGATTACATCATTCAGTTTAGCACTTGTTCATCAAATGAAGAAAGCAGGAGTTGCGGAAGCCTTCCAGTGACTTTAGCTTTGTTGTCTTTACGGGTAACTCATTCCAAAGTCTGCAGGACGCTACATGAAATGAATTACTGAAAATCTTTGTTCTATGAGTTGGAATATTTAGCGTTCTTGAGTTACGGGTGTTTCTTTGTGTAGGGAAGAGAGAAAGGAATAGTTCGATGAAAGATAAGAGGGAGTGTTTGAAGACAGTAGCCGAAATAGTGTATTAAGGATATGGAGTTTCCTGTGGGAATCGAGATTAAGCCATGACATCTTTTTGTAATAGTCAGATATATGATCTGATTTTTTAAGGTTAAAAATAAATCTTACGCAGGAATTTAAATTTTTTTGAATTTTATTTGACAGCTCTACTGATAGATCACTGTAGACCACGTCGCAGTAATCTATATGAGGCAGAAGAAGAGAGGGTACGAGTTTTTGCTTTAAATTCTGGGGTAGGAAGTTTTTTAGTCTCTTCAATGAATAGAGGGAGCAGTTTACTTTTTTACAAACACTCGTGATATGGTCTGTCCACGTGAGCGTGTCATTTATAATAAGACCAAGATTTTTTACGGTTTTAAAGAATTGGATGGGTGCATTATCAACTTGCAGACAGTCGATATCGAAGTTGATGTGGGAAAGGAGCTTTGGGTAACCTATCAAAATGGCTTGTGATTTAGATGGATTTATTTTTAGGACATGATAACTGCTCCAATCGGTTAGTGATTTAAGGTCCGCATTCAGTTTACTAATGGCGTCTGGAAGTTCTGAGGGTTTTGAATGTATATAGATCTGAAGGTCGTCGGCGTAGAGGTGATAGGAGCACGATGTAATTGCCGTGGAGATGTCATTAATGTAGATGGAGAACAAAAGAGGGCCGAGAATTGATCCTTGTGGGACGCCTCTGGTGACGGGGAGCCAAGAGGAGGAGGAATTATTTAGAGTTACTTTTTGGTGACGGTTATTTAGGTAAGATGAGAGCCAATCTAACGTAGTATGTGAGAAACCCATGCCTTTGAGTTTGTCCATGAGGATATCCTTCTCGATTGAATCGAATGCCTTAGAAAAGTCGACTAATGTTAGAACTGTAATTTGTTTTGTGTCCATTGCTGTGCATATATCGTCAGTTATTTTTAAAAGGGCATTGGATGTGCTGTGGTGTTTTCTAAATCCAGATTGGAAAGGATCTAAAAGATTGCGTCGTTGGAGGAAGTCAGTCAGTTGCTCGTGGACTAGTCGTTCTAAGACTTTAGATAGGGTTGGTAAAATGCTTATAGGCCTGTGATCGTTTAATTTTTCAGGAGCTAATTTTTTCGGAAGAGGAATGACCATAGCTTTTTTCCACTGTGAAGGAAATTTGCCTTGCATTAGTGATGTGTTTATGATGTCAGTAATTGACGGCAGGATATAAGGTGTGAGTTTATTAAGCATTTCTATAGAAATCCCATCTACCCCGTAAGATTTGGACTTAATAGATTTTAAGCACCTGAGTGTCTGAATCTGTGAGATAGGAGAGAAGTTGAAATCAGTTAGACTAGCTGTTGACTGGAAGTTTTTCATTCTGTCATGGGAAGAGACGGTACTGCTTTTTTTAGTTAAGGGTGTAGTAATAAAGAATTGGTTAAGTGCGTCGAGGGAAAAGTTAGGATTGGGAATCGAGTTTTTTTGTTTACCTATGCCCGTGTTCCTTAAGTTTCTCCAAATTGATGCTTGCGATTTGTTAGTGCCAATGATTGAATGGTAATATTTTAACTTGGAGTTTCTTAGCATCTGCTTGGTTTTATTGAGCAATTGCTTGTAGTATTCATGATCAACAAACCCCTTCGTTCTTTTGAAGTCACGAAAAGCAGCGTCTCTAAGTTTCATAAAGTGTTTTATTTCTTCCGTTATCCACGGCGTTTGCCGTTTGGAGACGCGAACCGTTTTCATAGGAGCGTGTTGATCATAAATGTTGATTATCATGCTATTTAACGCCTCTACCTTGTCATCTACTTCCTCGGAAAACTCAGTGAAATACCAGGGTACGTTGGCGGCGTCCGCAAAGAAACTTGTGTCGTCTATGTTTTTTAAGTATCTGTAATTAATGATTTTAGATTTTTGTTTTGGGACCTTAAGAGAGAAAACAATATATATTAAGTCATGTAATGAAATACCAGGAACCGGTAGTTGCCCGAATGATGCTGTTTTGCTTATACTGGAGGTCGCTATTAAGTCAAGCCAGGTGGAAGAATATGGGGTGTGATGTGTAGCATCGAGAGGAAGAATATCTAGCCCTAAGGAATCGAAGGAGTTTCTTAAACAGTGTGTGTTGTAGCTATTTGCGGAAAGAAGATTGGCATTAAAATCACTCATTACAATTATGTGATCTGAGTTAGGGATGTGTTCGGTTAGAGACTTAAAAATGTCCGTTAGGTGGCCTATTTTAGGTGGCCGATAAACCGAGCCGACGATGAGTTTATGCGAGTTTAATGTAATTTCGATAAAAATAAATTCTGGGCGTTTTGAATAATGTGGTTAGCTAAGGCTAAGTATTTTATATTTCAAGTCCTCGCGTATGTATAGTGCAACACCGCCTCCGATTTTACCCACACGGTCATTTCTCAGAATTCTGTAGCCTGGAATTTCCACTAGGGATGACGAAAGGTTAGGTTTTAGCCATGTTTCGGATATGGCGATGCAGTGTACTGTGTTTTCGGTCAGAGATGAGCGAAGTTCGATTGAATTTTTCACTTTTTCAGCATTGTGTTCTTTCGGCTTTGCATCCATTTGGCATTGTGTCTGTTCGACTTTGTGTCCTTCGGCATAGTGTCCGGCTACCTAAACATCCTGATTGCTACTTGTAGAGAATGCACACCATATTTTTAATAATTTACTTTATTTCCTGCTTGTACAGTCATCTGTTACACAATCTTCTTTCATCATACTTCATACTCTCTTCAACATCAATCTCCAGCATCAATAGCCTGTATCGATACATGTAATCGTTACCTACAGACACTACAATTATTGGGATACTGTTTTAGGGAGTGTTTTTTTTTCATTTAGTTTGGTGGCAATTTTAGGAAAATTTAAATTCCATGACATTCTATCTCAATTTGGCCCACTTTATATATTTATGTAATCAAATACATGGGCAGTAATGTACCCATTTACAAAGATATACAAAACATTTAAATAACATATACAACATAAAATATAGTAGATAGATATTACATTTAAAATCAAATACATGCATACCTTAAATATATGCTTACAAAACAGTAATAAACATTCTGGATCAATTTAAATAAATAAATAATTAAATAATTATTCAAATATAACCATTTAAAATCTCTATATGTACAGTTACAAACATCCAGAGAGCTATATTTATTCCCAATCTACATCAACCTGTGATTTGGGGAATTAGCACCATAATTTTTCTATAATATTTTTTAAAAATAAATCATTTTGTCGTGTACTATATGATGGAAAATGAAAATCTGTCATACTCAATAAATAGAGAGAATCAAATATGGAAGTTACTATTTTTATCAAATTATTTAAATCAAAGCGACTCCTAGCCTCTGAAGTAGTTAAATTAAGTATATTCGTTAAACTACTATAATTAATCTCCTCAGCTTGAATATGTAATTTATGAGCAATTAATTTTTAAAACTTGAACTTGCTCCAGTTTTGCATTATGAATCCTATAGTTTGGTGACCAAATTACTGAAGCAAATTCTCGTTGACTACAAACCAATGTACAATACAAAATTTTTAGGGCACCACAATTATAAAAACTTTATATATTTATATTAATAAAGCCTAACATTTTAAGAGCTTTATTTGTAATGCTGTTAATATGAGGGTTAAATGTAAGAGTGAAGTTTGTTTTCAGTGATCTGATTTTCTGAAACTTTTTCAATGTGGAATAAGTATCACATATTTATGTATTCTAAATATTATAATGTATTTATTTCTAGGATTATTTGCACCTTTAAATAAGATATGCAAGGCTAATGATGTTTTGCCAATGAAAGCATCACAGTCGTGCCGAAATATTCTAAGAACTCGAGTGAATCATGGAAAAGTTGACATATCCCACGTTACACCTAAAGTTAGCACAGGTATGCAATTATACACATGATGGAAATTATTCCTAAATGTACTATTTTTTCGAAAGCCATTTTCACCATAAATTCTTTTGTGAAATATTCGGCAGCTTGTTATATAAGATAAAGTTTTATTCAATTGATTTTTATTCAATTTTATAAATGAAACTTTCTTTTAGTGAATGAGAGTACATATTTTTTTCAGCAAAAAAATTCTAAATACCATATTAACCTGAAAGGAGGTCAACTTTGAATTGTAGATGACCACAATAAAAATTAAGGTCTATTCAGAAAAAAACTTTGTAATGCCAATTTACCAGACAGATAGGATGAAAAACGATAAGTGCTATGAATAGTAGGAGAGAAGCGAATGATTATACAGACTATTAGAAAGAGGAAGGCAAACTGGGTTGGACATTACCTGAGGAGAGAGAGTATGATTAAAGATGTGTTAGACGGAAAAAGGGAAAGAGGTAGGAAAAGGTTTCAGCTGATAACGATTTGAAAGGGAAAGAGAGTTATCAAGATATGAAGAGGACAGCAGAAAATAGGAGTATATGGAGAACCAGGTTTAACCATGATTAATCACAGACCTGTCTACGGACAGACTACCTATGATGATGATAAGATCTAGAATGATTTGGTTGAGACCAAAATTCGCATTCAGGCTTCCTACACCAGCCTCTCCCAAAAACCGCTTACCTTTGAGCTCAGTCCAAAATTACACTATCTAGTAAGGAGTAAAAAAGATCACAACGTTCATCAACAGAGGAAGTGAAATCAGTGCTGGCCCAAAAATTTGCGGGGCCCTGTTCCAGATTTTCAAAAAAGGTAATAATAGTTAGCACAGAAAAAACTTGAATAATTAAACATTTATTTTGAGTTTGATAAACATCTTCAAATATAAAACTACAATTTTGATTATTCCAATGGTTTGATTTATCAATAACCTGTAATATAATATTGTAAGTAATAACAATGTCAATTGTAGGTCCATTTATCTACAGTATATAATTAAAAAAGAAATCGAGTGATGATATCATTACATACATGATATAATACATAACAAAATTTTGGCTGTCAGCCCGTTCAAGGTTAGGTTGCCATTTATATAATTTGCCTTGCTCTCTTGGCTGCGAAATCATTTATGATATCATTGTAATCAGTAGTTTTCGCTAAGTCGATTTCAATCGAAATAATTGCCAATGAATTTAGCTTTTCTTGAGAAATAATTGACCTTAAATAATTTTTAATGATTTTTAGTTTAGAAAATGATCTCTCATTTGAGGCAACTGTGATAGGGCTAGTCAAAATTATCCTTAATGCAATGGCAATGTTAGGGTATAATTCCGTCAAATGTTTCTCGTATGTAAATGTCAATGCTTCCAAGCTTGTTGTAGTTGTTGGGACTATTTTAATGTTCCTCATATGATTCAAAATATTTCTTAAAAGATACCCAAGCATTATCAATTATAAAGAAAAAGAAATTAACTCGGAAATTGTCTTCAGGATCTGTTACAGATGAATCACTGCTTTCATAATCGAAAAACTTTATTTTCTTGCTAACACGAGGTTGTTTAAAATTGGACTCAATATTATATTCTACTTATAATTTCTTAGCTTCATTTAAGCAAGTTTTGAAACCCTCCTCAATGAATTTTTGTAAAAATATGACTCCTCAAAATGTTTTACTGCAATAGCTAAATGCATTGCTTTATCCTGTAATAATTTGCTTATCAAATTAACTTTTATTAATAGTTCATACCAAATTACTAGACTGAAAAGGAACTCAAATTTATGCATATTTTTACATATCCCTCTTATTTCTACTTTTATGCCGTTATCTAATATTTTGTTTTCAACCTCTTCAAGGACGTTAAAAAATTCAGGAAGTTGAAATCGATCAGCTTTAACACTGCTGAAGCGACATTCCCATCTTGTATTACAAAGCTGTTTTGGTGTGTTTTGAATAACATGTTTCTTTAATATTTCCCAACGTGACGTTGAAGCTGAAAATATTGTATATAACCGTTGTAAACTGTTAAAATAATTAATAGCAATTTCTGATGATTTAGCGACCACACCTAACATTAAATTGATGTTGTAAGGTGTAGGATTATTAGTATTGTTGTTCCCATTGATTTCCTTATTTCACAGACGATTCAAGGGTTTCACCTCAGGTGTTGTTAAAAATTTTATTAAAGAATTTTTTAGTTTTTCAGCTTCTAGTTTTTGTTTTCTTGCATTTGTTCGCTTATCATTGCCATTTAGATATTTTCGACTGTGGTCACGTTCTCTACTTGTCATGATGTTGAATTATATTTTCTATAAATAAAAAAAAAATTAAATTTGTTATTAAAAAGTTCAGTAAGGATAATAATATTTTCTTGCTGACTCCGTCAAGGTCATTAATTAGTACTTATTATTTCATTATGGTTTCTAAATTATAATTTATATTAAAGAAAATTTGTCAATGTACTTACGGTGATGATTATTAAAAGATGGGATGAGGTATGTATGAGAGACGTACACAAGATCCTATATATCACTGTATATTTCTGAAAATAGGAAAATCAGATTTGTCAAGGTTTCCAGTATTTATGGCTTTTTTATCCGAAATCCTTACCATTGTTACTCACTTTTGACAGAACCCTATTCTACCAGAAATAACGAAACAAATATTAACCCGGCAGTGGTCGTGCTGGGTCTTAAGGGCCCCTTACGCTCTGTTTTTAGCACAGTTTTACCCGTACAGTTTTGGTACCAACACACAAACATACGATTGTAAGCTGAATAAAAGCACACTACGCAAGTAGGAAAAACACCGTTGCCAAACCGAGCATCTTACAGAGCTCGGCTAAACCGCGGTCTCGTCAGACCCCGCAAAAACCTCGTTTAAGCAATTCAACTTGGACCGTGACTCAAACCACGGTCTCAAAACACAGTTTTCAAACCCCGATTTGTCAAAGCAATCTGCCCTTACAGTTCAACTTAAGTCCGACAGATTTAGAGCATAATATTCTTGTGCTCGAGGAATTTCCTTTCAGTAATGAAACATATTAAATATAATAAGTCTGAAAATTTACAATTGAACTTTAATCAAACGCATTTAGAACAGACGAAAATCACGTGCTAAAGGCATAAATACTTCTCACATTTAGTGCAAATACATTTTGTTTATCTTTAGGATTTAAGAGATTATAAACTTTCTCAATGATTACCTATGTAAAAATTTATGATAATAAATGCAGAAAGGAATGCCAGGAACTTCATGAGAGAAAATTAGTGAAAGAAATTCTTAACATAGTTCCACTCAAATAGTTACTTCAGTGGTTGTCCTGGGTCTGTGAGACACAGATGTTTATCACACAATTACTCATGAAAGACTGGATCATGTAGAGAAAACGTTGATATATTGTAAAGAAACTTAGTCCCTTGAAAGGTACACAGAGTATTAAATTTCTCAAAAAGCCATTCAAGAAGTAACAAAGTAAATATTTTCTCACTGGGTCTATAAGATTGTTCCAGTAATACCTTTTCTGCGTAGAAAATGTCCTTCCGAGCGGGGACAAAGGTTCCTACCTCTCCCATTACTTTATTTCCCCTCAGCTATTCTTGAGTAGGAAAATGCTACAATGTAGTCAGCTTTCTACTTATTAAACGCACGACCTTTGAATCTGGAATTCATATATTATATACAATGTAATTATTTCTGTATTCTTTGTTTCTTTAACAAGTGAAGAGCAGCAACAAATATTTTTCCTCTTTACTTTATTTCCCTTTCACATTTATAAATAGAAGGCAATTTTTAAAAATTTCTGTCATTCATTCAATTTATTGAAACCCATGGGGAGGGGAGTGTCATGTGGTTTTCGGCGCGGGGCCCTGTTCCACCGAACAGTTCGAACATGCTTATGGCCGGTGCTGAGTGCAATCAAGAAGCACCCACGGGCAGTGGTGAAGGGTGTTCTTAAGTGCGGAAATGTCAAGTCAATTCCAGTTGAACTGGACTCGGTGTGACTTCTTCAAGCGTCTAATTGAATCAAGCTGAACATCTAAGAGTAATGGGGCATTTAAATAATCACATTCCTTAATTTACAACAGGTACAGTAATACTCCTGTTTATGTCGAGGATGCATTCCTGAAAAGTGCGATGTAAGTGAAATCGACATGAATTGAAGCTGAATTTCTCATAAACATTGATATGAGGGGGGATGCATGCAGGAGTTTAGGACAGTTCACACAACCGATTCGGTGCAGAACAATTCAGCATTTTTTCTTGTCTGAGTTCAGAAGGAAAAAATGCAGGAAACAGATCCAATGCAAACAGTGCTAGATGGCCACGCAGATGAGAATTCTTCATCTAAATAAACAGAAGCTCTGCATCTCGGGGTCACTCATAACATGATTGCAACACTGCTTCATTTTCAATCCAAATTCTGAACATAGTTTCCAGGCCACACTAAGCATTGTTTTGTTATCACAGTTTATTTGAAATTTTATTTTTGTTTAGCATTTTAATCTGATAATAGCTTCAGGAAGATGGCAATGAAAAAATTGAAGGACTTTTGACCTCTGATGATGTAAATTGATATATAGGTATATATATGGGAATGAGCTTCATGGCACACATACAATGATAAAAGGTAACAAATCTCCATTTGCCATACTAAAATTTTAAAGTTGAGATACTCCACTAATAAAAGGGGAGGGGGAAAAAATTTTAAATTAAAAATTGAACTTGGAAACGTCACCCTTACAACCAGACACTCCACCTGACATTTAGGGGCTTTTTAAGGCAAGCGCCATGGACAGCAGGTCAGCCAACCAAGGTTTTCGGGAGACTCCTCTGTGCCAGAGACCTACAGACCCACTCAACATTCACACAGATTTAGTATGCAAAAAAATTGCAGTGACCCATGTATTAGATAAAAACAAAACAAACCATAGTCAGGAAAATAAAAAATAAAATCTCGGTGAAGCCAATTAAGAAGAATAATTAAAAGAGATTGGAGCTATCGGGAATGCAAAAAAGGGGGGGATGCAGGGACCTTTGTCGTAAGTTCAAACGAAAGAAGGCAGAAGAGAACATGAAAAATAATAAAAATAAAACAGAATCGGTGAAGCCGATTCGAGGACAGCATAAGGAAGGGAGTATTGACTAATATGCATATTTCGGCTACCAAGTAGCCCTCTTCAGAGTCCTGAAGGTAAAGTATTGCGCGGAATGTGAATCTCAGTGTTTATATATAGTGCCAGAAGAGGAGAAAAAAAAGGGGAGGGGGTAACAGGGCAGGGAGGAAGACGGTTAACCGAGGTATAGGGAAAGTGAAAGGAGTGGGAGAAGGGGGGGTTGTTGTAACCATCAACTAAGCAAGGACACAAAAGAAAAACAACGTAAAGGAAGTGGCACGAAGAAACCCAAGTTCAATTTTTTTTTCATTGGAAAGTGCATACAGCAGTGATGGAATGGGGCCACCATCCTGATTTAAATGGTGGCTTATATTTTTGAAAATCAATAAACTATCATACGGGTCAAGTAAATTGTTGGGAATGTGTTTTAATAGTTTAAGATTTTCAGCGCTGATTTTGTGGTTGCTATTGATAATATGTTCGGATACACTTGATTTCTCAGGTCTTCCATATTTATAGTGGCTTAAATGTTCTTTAAACCTGGTAGAAATACTGCATCTAGTTTGACCTATGTAGGCTAATTCACAACCTGTGCAATTAATTTTGTAAAAGCCTGATTTTTTCCGTATGTGTGTTACCTAAGAGGTGTCTTAATTTTGTGTTGCTGGTGTATGTGATTTGTGTATCTACGGTTTTGAAATTACTGTTCAAGCCTTTAGTTAATTTCGGACAATAGGGTAGTTTAATATATTTTTTTGGTTTATCGCTCATAAATGTGGTAACATCTTTCAATAATATTTTATTTTAATGTTTTTTTAGTAAATTGTCAATGGTGGACTCCCTGTATCTGTGTTCAATGGCAATCTTCTTTATATACTTTAGTTCTGTTTGGAAATTGGCTTTGTTTAAGGGGACCTGTAATTTTTAGCCATCGGCATAAATTAATTTATAAATAGCTTCAGCATATACATTTGATCAATTAATTCAACTTTAAATTATCATCAGTGATCCCATATTCTTTTGTTGATATTTTTGTCATACTTCCTTTCTCTTTTTTATTTGCAAATGGAAACTAGGACTTAATCTGGATCGAGATTTGAAGGTTGGAGACAGAGTTATTGTTCCTGGTAATGGAGGAAGCAGGGCTGGTGTAGGACGAAATGGTAGAGTGCGGTATATTGGAACCACTACTTTTGCACCAGGTTGCTGGGTAGGTGTTGAGCTTGATGAAGAAGCCAATGGCCGTCATGATGGGACAGTTGGAGGCGTACGTTATTTCGAATGCTCCCCTCATCGAGGCATCCTTGTATTGGCAACCAGGGTCATCAGGTAGCAGCTACTGTTTATGCAATGCTTCTTTTAGTTGGGAAGAACTAACCAATTAATTTAAATAATAATGTTTAGCTGACAGGATACTTTCTTATTTATACATTATAGTTTTAATCTGTGAATTTTATCTGAATAAGTAAATATTCCTACCATAAAAAACATAGCATTTATTTTGTTTAATACAAAGTCTGCATTAGGTTCTGTATTCATCTTGTATGATTGTCGTTATCAATGTTCATCTATCCCACTTCTGTTCTGCAATTATTGTACTCCCAATAAAGCTTACAGCAATGGGAGGAGCATGAAAAAACATCTTTAAAATATTTTATGCACTAAATGGAACCTTTGACCCTTTTGCTGCCAGTGAGCTAATTTGGCCCATGCTGTATGCCATCCTAAGAATGTCACAAGCCATCTTAGCTGATCGGATGTAGGCTTTTTATTTGCACATAACTTCATTTTTTATGACAGATGGTTTCATCATTTATTCTGAATGATTCTCAGCATTAGGCTTGGCAGTAAAATGGTTAACCCCTTGACTGTGTTGTCTGAGATAACGTGGGCTCCCTCCATATTTCAAAAATTATTAGTCCGATTTAACTAGGGCTATCACATATGCCATCTTATTCATTATTTGTGTGAATCTCTTTAATGGATTTAATATATAACACATAAAAATACAATTTTGATGGCTATATACTGTATATACCTGAATATAAGACGAGGTTTTGTTGGAATTTTTATGGCTGAAAAATCGCTAGTCATCTTATAATCACGGGGTGTGTTATAGCGTGATTGATAGAGGAGCCAAAGGCAGAGATAAGGCGCGTTTACACTATGCATTGGACTTTCCTAAGGCCAAGTTCAGGAGGGCTGAGATCAGTAAACACTCTCCGCAGACAAAGTCCAATGTTTACACATCCTCTCTTTATTCCGAGACTTCTCGGCCAGTTCAAAAAATCTCATCAATACTTTACCCCGACTTAACCATCGAACTGTAGAGGTATGGTACATCAGGGTACTCCGATTCACAATCTTTTAAGAATGTACAAAAATTTTGTTGACGTTTTTCATTGTTATTCCAAAATCATTTCGTTATGTTATGCATAATGTTTTCCAACACTGGATGATTGTTATATCTAGTAAAAAATGGCTAAGAAGTATTACAGGCTCGAGATCCATATTAAATGGAGTCGCCGGCCACATGTGGCCTGCAGGCCATGGTTTGGAGAGCCCTGATATAGAGCAATAAAAGACCTTGACTTTTTTTGCCTGGTTCAAAAATACCTGATACATGTGAAAGCCAGTGTGACTGACCAGTAGGTCTCTGTGTTTCCTTCCCTTGTGGCTTGATGTCTGATTTTTACAAGAGGGAAAATAGTTAGGTACAGTACGATGAGAATACTGATATATAGGTCCAAGCAAATAAAAATGAGTTGGCCAATATCAGTAGTTGACAAGAAGAGTAATACATAAAAGAGCTTCAAAATACTATTGGATATTATGCAAAAAAGTAATAACTGCATATAAAAAGATACTATATTAGTTTTGTGTCTTGATTTGTACTTCAGATTAAAGCCTACATTTTCCTACTCAACTTGTTTGAGGTTCGCCTTTAACCTATCAATATAAGGTTCAAATTTTGATGCTTCATAATCATTATTTATGCCTTTGTAAAAGCTGAAGTATGACGTTAATAATGGAGGAATAAATTGTGGCTATTAATGAGTTCTTTCAAAGCACTTTTGTGACTTCTCATAATTAAAAATCCATTTTATCCTTTATGAAATCTAGGTGCTGTGGAGGGGATTATGTTGATGGTGTTCCTAGTTCCTGTGGAAGAAAAGAATGTAATGGACATAGTATGGCAAATAATAATGCTTCTTTGTCTTTGAAAAAAACAAGCTGTCTGAATAGATCAAATTCTGTGAGCACACGCAATCAAAGCTGTTCAAGACCTTGTCTCTTTCGTAGTTTTTCTGCTGGTCATTCTTTGAGTGCATCAACTGCTAATACATATCCACGTCATAGTTCAAAAGAGAGTATTTCCAAAAGGATTATTAGCCCTACAATCAACGGGAGGAGTGATTTTGCTCTCACCGTGGGAATGACTGTTCTGTACAACCATAAATTAGGTAAAACTGTTTTTCATTCATTTTAACAATGTTCATGTATTGGAAATCTTGCAGGTGCTGAAATCTAGAAAAATTTCATAGTAATTGCTAAGGCTATCAGGTGCTCCTTAGAATAAAGAAATCCAAATTAGGATTGCTTTCACCTTCTCTCTCAATTATGTCAATAGTTTTTGCATTTTGCTTAAAAACAAAAATTGTGTTATATTTCATTATTGGAAATTTAGATTTTAGGGCTTTACCATAAATAGTTACTGAAATAAAAACTTGGGGGTGGACTGCTGGCCAACTTGCCATGATTTCTGGTTTACTGATTTACACAAAAATCCATACCCTACTTATGTGCAAGTTTCCTCAGTCCGTCTGCATATTTAATCTTCGAAACTACTGAGCAGATTTAAATTATATTTGGTATTAGTGATCCTTATTAAAATTCATTGATTAATAGTGATATCACTTTATATAAGCATTTAAATAGTATACTCATATCTTGATAAATGGCATCGGTTAAGCAACAATAAATACTATATTTTTCTCTGCCATACGCTTATATGATGCGTGAGGTATAGATTAAAATATTTACTCGAATATAGGATACTATTTACCACGAAAAAGTCTGCTAAACCATATAATTATGACAGTTTCGGGGAAAAAATCCAAGAAATGCCCAATCATTTTATATCCTTTTATATGCATTTCCCATAAAGTATACATTTGAAATCTCTGTGTGTTCCATTTATGGAGTATACTATTACTTCGTGTTCCTCCTGTTCAGCGGTGAGCTATGAATATTTTAATGATGGGCTCGAATTTTTTTCGACCCTCCCTATTTTAAGCCCGTTTCACTTTCAGCATAAGCGTCTATTAGCGTTGGTTTGTCTGTCCATCTGCATGTTTGTTCTCGGCGTATAACGAATTTTTATGAAATTTTATGTTAAGGACTGACAGTCAAGGACAATAAGAAAATCACAAAAATAAATCACGTAAGCCAATAAGGGGTATCACTTTACTGGTGACAAAAAATGAACTTTCCGTTATATCTCGTAATTGTTTGGTCAAATTAAAATAGTAGAGGAAATGAAATACTATATGTTACTAGTTGTACAAGTTTATTTAAAAACTTTTAATTTGACCAAAAATTTACGAGATATAACGGAAAGTTCATTTTTTGCCACCAGTGAAGTGGTACCCCTGATTGGCTTACATGATTTATTTTTGTGATTTTCTTACTGTCTTTGACTGTTAGTCCTTAATATCAAATTTCATAAAAATCCATTCTGTAGAAGCTGGGAACAAACATGCGGACGGATTGACAGGCAAACTGATGCTAATAGGCGCTTATGCGGAAAGCGAAACATGCCTAACAAGATGGAAAAGTATACTCCATCAATGAAATACACAGAGATTTCAAAGGTGTTCTTAATGGGAAATACGTATGAAAAGGTATCGAAATATTGGGCGATTCTTGAATTTTTATCCCCGAAACTCTCTGGTCTCAGGAACTATCTTGTATTAAATGTTGTTCTCTATCCAAATAAATTTTTTAATCTATACCTCACAGATCATATAAGATCATGGGAGTGCAATATATGGATTTTTAACTTGTTTGCTGAGAGAACTGTCTTCGCAATCGTTGTAAACAAAATATGCAATATCATTAAAAAAGTCAGGCTCAACCTTGTGGAATTTGCTCATTATGAGATGTAATGAAATAAATTTGACACTTCCACACAATTTAATAGATGTAAACAATGGGGTTTTCTAGGATTTCTATCTCTGAAACTATAACTCGTATGTATGTGGTCTCTCAGACTTTCTTGTAGTAAATGTTGTTCTCTATCTGAATCAAGTTTTTAATCTATACCTTACTGATCATATAAGACCTATGGAGAGAAAAATTTGGTATTTCATTTTTGCTACATGAATGCCATTTAACGAGATATGAGTATAAGTTTATTAAAGTAATTATCTAAAGTGGAAGTTCTAATTGATGGATTCAGTTCAAAATCACAATTGGGTGATAAATTTTAATAAGGATCACTCATACTTTAATTAAAATCTGTCCAGCGGTTTAGGAGATGACAGTTACGACTGACAGATGGACCAGATGTGCCCATAAGGCATTCCACTATTACCGGTTTTCTGGTAAAAAATGCCTAATAAAGATAATTTTAACAATGGGCTTGCAAATTCAAAAAAATTTAACAATGGGCTCTTGCAAGCCCAAGCGAGTCCACTACATCTCACTACTGCTCCTGTTTTCTCCATTCATGAGTCATTTTTTGTGGGATGTGGACCAAATTGACGTTCTGCTGCTTGTTTTCTGTGTTTTTGCATATTGAATCACCTGAAACTTATAGTTTTGGCATATCTTTTCACCCTTGTAGCCATTACAATTTCATTATGTAACGTTATTTATGCTAGATATTTATAAAAAATTTATGAGGTTTATTGGAATTATAATGTTCTGTGGCATTGATCGCTCTATTCAACAGACTCATTAGGAACTAAGATACCACATTTTACATAGCAAATGCACTGAAATTGTAATCACTGTGAGTGGGCATGTAATAAAACACAATTATGATTATGTGTCATTTTGAATTTACAGTATATATTAACAATTTTTTTGCTACTAATTATAAATAATATATATTTTAATGATTTAGCAAGGAATGACTGCAAATTATTCCCTTTTGGGGATGAGTGTGTTTTTGCCAGTACTAAATACAGTAATAATCTTACTTTCAGTCTATAACAGTGGTTCTCAAACTTTTTTTGACCGCGGCCCATTTAGGCTGGGCGAAAGACCTCTGCGGCCCACCTACCCCACCCGTTCCCAGTTTCCGGTGGAAAAAGAACTCGGTGATAGCAAGGAATTGGAGAGGAGCAAAATAATGAAAATGGTACAAATACTTCAGGCACATTGGATGCATAAAATTAAAGGGTTTTATTCTCCCTTGGCACCAAAAATATTATCCATATTAATGGGAATATTGATGCTACTTTTGATGAGACATCAATGAGGTTATGTCTGGTTCCAAACTGGAGAGTTTCAATCTCATGTCAGGTTCCACGCTCAGTTAATTCCCCTTCTTTGTTTTCAGCCCCACAAGTTGAAAATCCCACCTCGCAGTTATATGTTTTAGGGAATGTCAGCAGGTACTTCAATGCTATGTCGGCAAGTCCAGGATATTCCGAACGTACATGGAGTCATAAGTCCATCAAACTTTTCTTGCTGAACACCAACTTCAGTGACATGTCCGAGGCAAGTTCCACAAGATTATCCACCTCTTTTGATGGAAGCTTGATATCGATATCTTTAGTGTGGTCCGCAATTGGAAAAGGATTCCTGATTCACTCAAATCCTTTCTTTGGTTCTGGGAAATACTTCCCGAATTGCTCGTGAAGGCCTCGAGGTGCGCTTTGAAGTCTCCAATAATCAGCCCTTCAATTTCTTCCCCAGACGTAAGCAAGAAATTGTTAAGAGTTGTGAAAGTTTCAAATTCTCGGTGGTTGAATCGGTTACGCCGCAGTTCCATCTTCGTACTTATAGCTTTTACTTTGTCCTGGACATTAAAGACATTGACATCTTTTCCTTGCAAGGCAAGGTTGAAACTGTCCAGGATGCTGAAAATATCAGCTAGGTATGCCAGTTGGGCAAGCCACGAGAAATCATGCATGTGGTCTGAGAGGTGAAATACTTGACATTCACTATCGTGCAGGTAGATTTTGACCTCCTCTCACAATTAAAAGAGGCGGGTGAGTACTTTGCCCAGCACAACCAGTGAACTTCATTATGAAATAGAAGTCGCATGTGTTCGCTACCCATTTCTTCACATAGAATTTTAAAAATGCATGCATTCAAAGGGCGGCCTTGGATAAAATTTACAATTTTAACTGCCTCATCTAGAACCATTTTTGGCCAACTGGCATATTCTTCACGGCAATTTGTTCATGATGAATGCTGCAGTGTGTTGCTGCTGCCAATGGTGCAGCTGCTTTGACACATGCCGAAGCGCCTTCAATACAAATACCAACACAATGTGTCTAATCCACTTTATTACATACAATCAAATCATTCACCAATTTGAAAATGGCTTCTCCTGTTGTCTTGGTAGGCAGGGATCGGCAGAACAAAAATTCGTCATGAACTTTTCCTGAATATTCATGCCTGGCATATGCCAGAATGTTAGCATCACCAACTATATCGGTGGACTCGTCAAGTTGGAGTGATAACAGCTGGTATCCCTCATCTTCAGCCATGCATGTTATTCTGCATTGAATAGTATCATTGGAAAGGGGAACCTTCTCAATGGCATTCTTTGCCTTTTCCCCAAGCATGATGTTTGCCATTATTTTTGCAGTAGGTTTAATCAAGTTCTCTGCCACAGTATTATCTTTCTCCGTCTTTGCCACCAGTAGTGATATCCTGTATGAAGCCTCTGTAGTGTTGTTATTTTCCCCACCAGTAGTCATGAAATGCATAGTGTTCTTATAGTGGATTAGTTCTTCGTATTTGTTCTGAAAAAACTCCAGAGACTTTCCAATGTATTTCTTTTTTAGATTCAAAATGACGTTTCAGCTTGGTGTGTTTCATTGCTTCATTAGCCAGAGTTTCATAACACAAGACACAATGCGGATGAAGATCTTCTTTATCTCCTGTCCAGAAAAATCCCATCTTCAAGAAGTAACTGTTTTACTTCCATTTTACTTTCTTTCCCCTGTTTTGGCCCTTCTTTTTGTTGTCTTATTGATCACTGTTCTTTGCTATACTTTCAACAAGAATTTGTACACTGTTCTCATATTCATAATTAGGCAAGTCATTCACATTGAGCATAACTTCCACTTCATTGTGCACTGCAATTGTCACATTATCGAAATTAGAATCACACTGTTGCTGTTGTGGTTCACAAATCACTTCACTCGCATTTTACCACTATTTTGCACCTTGTTCACATTCACCCTATCACAAACTTCACTGGATTTGCCCTTCAGAGTACCAGTTTTAAGCTAACGATCCACATTAACCCTTATACTGCTGAGTTTTTTTAAAAAACAATGCCTTATACACTTGAAAATTTTATTTTATTGCTTACCTTGGAAGTATGTTGCAAGTTATTTAAATAGCACAAATTCAAAGGCAGCACATCACCAATGAAGTGTCACTGTACAAGCAAATTTTTTTGGGATTATGTATACAACTGCTTTAGCAATAGGGGTATGGATGATTCATATTTGAACCGCAGCGTATACATGTCTTAAAGTCTACTTATTGAAAAATTATAAGCCAAAAATATTGTTGATGCAAATATGCATCATTACGTACTGTAGGGTTAAGCAAACAACCCACAACAAACTAAATTGATAATGATGAAGCTAAACTAACCTTAGGAGCTTTGCAATGTTGCCAAGCGTTGTGTGGCAGCCAGATTTCTTAGTAGAATACTGAATTAGTCCTCAGTAAACTCTAGTAATGCACTAATTTTAGTTTATGTATACCAAATTGTAGTAACCCTTAATAACTCAGTAGCTTACTAGTAAGTAGCCCTTAGTCGTACATAAAAATGAAAGTCTATGGAATTGCACATCATTTGCCTGTAAGAACTGAAGAAAGGATTTGCATTTTTGGATCAGTTCGCGGCCCATCAGAAGGACCCTCGTGGCCCACTGGTGAGCCGCGGACCATACTTTGAAAATCACTGGTCTATAAGATGAAGATTGATTTTTGGTTTTGTTTTTCTGGAAAAAAAAGTGCAACTTATAGCCAGAAAAATTCAGTATATGCACATTTTCTTTTTATCCTCTCTAGTTGGAGCAATTTAAAAAGTGTCTACTACCAAATTATCGAAATTGCGAGCATAGAGGCAATAAAATATGTATATGTACTTTTAAAAATTTCTACTGGCTCAGATGTTAAAATTATAAAAACACAAACTCCCACAAATTAAAAAATATATGATGATCATAGATTGACAAACGACCAGGGGAGCAAATTAAGGATTTCAATTATGTCAACATCTGACTGGAAATGGTTAAATTGACATAATGGCCTAGGAAGCACATACTGATGCCATATGCCATTATCTCAAATACAGTTAAGTATTTAACACAAAATTTTTTATGGTTAATCCTAAGCAATAGAAATGTGATAAAATTTGTTAAAATAAAAATTAAAGAAAAAAATTTGAACATTAGTTATAATGAAAACATTTCTCAGTATGTTGTTATGTATTATGCATAAACGTTTTTAAATGACTGAAGAACTTCAATGGCGTATTAAATAAATGAAGGTAAACTTACTGAATTTTGTAGTAATATTCCAGTGTAACAACAACATGGTTTCTAAAATCACGCAAATTAAGTAATCCAGATATACTGTGGCCCAGTAGTGCCAGATTTTCAAAATGATACAAGACAGTTTACAATTTTTTCTACAGTATCCTTACTTACAGGACTGATTCTTTTGGTTAAAACATTGTTGTTATTAATATACTCTTTTAATTACCATATTTCTCAGCATATAAGACGCATTTTTTTCCAGAAAAATGACCCCCAAAATCAGCCAGCCTGTCTTATATGCCGAAGGTATGATTATTATTGGCAGTCATTCGTCAAAAAAACTATAAAATACACATTATTAATAATTAATAGTGAAAAATTGGTTAATACAATATATATAGTAATACCTAATGCAACGTGAATTCCGAGGACACATTTTCATTATTGTGCTTTAATACATGTCTGCTCACAGTGATAAAAATTTTGGTGCATTTGCAATGTTTTAGTTCCCAATGAGTCCATTGAATAATGTGATTAATGCCACAGAGCAGTAGAATTGGTTTAGATGCCATAAATATTTTACACATATCTAGGATAAATAACTTTACGTGTATTGAGATCTCATTGGCTACAAAAGGGAAAAGATATACCTACACTAATACTTATGTTTCATGCGATTCAATATCCGTGAATAGAGAAAACGAGGAAAAACTGAAGCTGATGGGATAAGAGAAACATAGTCTTTGTAAGGCTAGTCTTAAATGGCCACAACTAAAGGAGGAAGTGATGGATAATAGAAGAGAGGAAGTTTGGTATTGCTGTATCGAGCAAAATCGTTATGTATAAGGCAAAAAGTGTTGCAGAAAAAAAGGACTAGTTGAGTGTACATATCATTATTAGATATGCATTCCATTTATTATTTATCCTATTATATTAAAATATCATCTTGAACTTAAGTTTAAGTAAGTACTATCAGTAAAGGGTATCTATACGTGCAACGTGTGTGGTGCACTCCAACAACTTTAATTAATATGACTGTCAAGTTCACGCAGAGCACATTAAGCTATACAAGTCTCAAAGCAATTATATGTTTTAGATCATCCCTATTTATTTTATGAATGAAGTTTATCTAAAACATTATATGTATTTAACTGTTATCACACCATAATATTTTCTGTAAATGTTGCTTGATACAGACTTAATCACAGCTGGAAATGATGCATGACGAGGCCCTCCATAAATGCCTTGGTGAACCAAAATACTTTTTTCCTGAAAAATCCTCTAAAGAACCAGGGTGGGTCTTATATGCCCAGAAATACAGTAATTGACATTTGATGCAGTTTTTAACCATTTTTTATTCTTTGATAGTGCTTTCCTTCATTTGTTAGCTGGGCATTTATATGAACACTGTTTTAAATAGGTGTCTTGCCTTACTCTGATTTTGTAGTCATACTGAAGTTATTAATTGACAGTGTTTGGAATTAATCTTAAAGATAATTGCTCATAAAAATGAGAAAATGTGACATTCATTTATTTTTTAGGTATTGTTAAATATATTGGACCTGTGGAATTTGGTGAGGGGAAGTGGTTGGGATTGGAGCTTAAAGAACCAAAAGGGAAACATGATGGTGTGGTGAATGGAAGGCGCTATTTCACAGCAAAACATGGCCATGGTGTCATGGTTCATCCGAAAAATGTTACGTTACATGGTATAAATGCAGAAAAGATCATTGCTCCCTGAGTATCAATAGCATATTGAAAACATTGTGCATATGCCTTGCTTATTTTTGTCAGTGTTCCTAACATAGAAAAACATGTTCAATGTTTTTTGTTCTATGACAGTTTGCCAAAGGAAGAACACTACCAAGTTTGAAATAAGTTTTTCTTGCCAAAATTGAAAATGTGAAATTAAATCTAATGAATTGAAATTGATTATCATAGTGTTCATGGGAATTTATTTTAATTAGCAAAGTCCAAATGAAAAATTAGATTAGGAGTAATGATTTATTTTCTACTTGGCTACTGTATTTGCTTTGTTCATTGATGATTTTCATTTGAAATAATTAAATTTTTGTTTAATTTTTCATTGGACTGTACAAGTTGGCAACAAAAGTCCTTTGAATTTTTCTTGATAATTTTTATATACTGTATGTATCATTTTCTGTAAAAACATCAATTTATATTTATTATAAAATGACTAAAATTACTTTTACAATATCACAAACAAAAATTACTTTTGTCGTGTTTTTTAAGATGTAATACCACCAAGTATATGTCCATACAGAATTCCTTTCTATGCCTATCAACAGCCCAAATGGTAATTTTTATATAAACAAAATTGTTCAAGATTTTAAAAATACTTAATTTTTTGAAAAGTGGATAAGATATTATCCTGTTATCCTAATTAGTTTTTTTACTCGGTAGCAAAGTAAATGTATAGCGGTAAAACTTGTATATTTTTTCAACAGCTGCTTGCTTAATACTTAAGATCGTAATACTGTTCTTTTATTTGTGAGACCCCAATACCTTATCTAGTTTGATATACCTAATGCAACCTGATGAAAATATGGAAAAACATTGAAATCACAAGTATACAAGTTATAGAAGTTTTTGAGGAATTATATTTTATAAAAATACATTTATATATTTTTTAATGACTACTTATGTTTTTATCTTCCTTACGTAGCTTACCTACAAAATTTATGTATCATATGAACTCATGCCTAAGATATTTTTCCAAATTTCAGCCTTGAAAAATCCAGGTTCATCTTAACTTCAAGTAGGTACTAAGTATAATTATGCCATGAGCCATTAAGTTTATGATTAATGAAACATGAGATAAAATACTTTTATGCAATAGATTTTTGTTGGAGACTTATGATACAGGCTTTGATGCATAGCATCATAATTATTATTATGCCTTGGAAGCATTTAATATGGAATGCCACAACATTATCCAATTTCTCTAGAAGTTAATGAAGATTGTGCATTTGGTCCTCAATAGTATCATGAAGACCAACTCGGAGCAGGTGGGAAGGATGCCAGTCCTGTCCTGTCTACAGAGAAGTTTCCACTCCTAGGAGTAAATCTATTTTTTTGGCATCTTTATATGAAGTCTAGAATTTCATTCTGTGGCATCTGTAGAAGTTGTAACGTGATATTTGGTGTGGTAGTTAATGTGGGTGCAGTTTCATCATACAAAATTGATATATTTTTATCTGAACTTACATCCAATAAGAGAAATCACCAGGAGGATAATTTGATTTTTGTCTCAAACCTTGCAGATAAAAAAAACAACATTTTAGAGGATTACTATGGCTTGTGCAGCAATATTGCTCCCTGAAAGAGAAAAGTGATAACCCCTGAGTATGTCCTTACCTTCCAGTCTGACGTGGCCTTAACCCGTTAACAGTCTTGTAAATTTAAAATTCTTAAGCAAAAACTTCAATTTCAATTGATGTTTTTTATAAAGTTAATGTTAAGAGCAGTAGTTATGTCTTAAATTGAAATATGGTATTTTCAGTGCAATAATGCAGAAACTCCATGAGAGATTATAATCAGGGAAAAGCAGTGTCATATCAACAGAGGGACATCATGTGATGCAGTGGCTATATTCTTATATATGTACAGCATGCATTCTAAGTACATTTAACCTGTCTTCTGATGTGGAATTTCATAGATATTTTTTTAAGTATTTCAATGCAGAAAATGACCTCTCAGTAGTACTTAGATGTAGTAACAGGTAATGTTGCCAATATATTTAATAATTTGTTGATAGTTGGATAAATATCTGCATTGCGTAATTGTAATGATTCTGTTGCAGATTTAGGTATAGCTGTTTGTTCTAAAGCTCTGAATTTTCATTGGCGCAACTGGTATTCAGCAATTAAAGTATGTACTTAAATTGCATTCTGCCTAATTGAAAGAGTATTTACAGAGATGCATTTTTAATATATTTCTTAACCATACATATTCATTTCTTTCAGGAATTAAGAGTTTTGATGATTCCAGTATTGTTTTGTTTTATAAATCTCTCCTTCAATGTTAAGTTCATTTAACACAAGAATTATGAAAATATGGATATGCAATAATATATTACAGGTGACTCAATTTTGATATTATTATGATATGTTTGTGTACCTGCTAGTCATGGAATAATAATTATGAAATCTTCCTCTACTATTTCCCGCAAAATTGACCATGATCTTTGGAAATTTCCCTAAAAACATTTTCTGCAGAACTCCATATGTTTTTCAATTCACTTATGATACCTTCAGAAATTTTAACCCCGGACACTAAATGAAAAGATATTGATTGCAACATTTTGCTTAATGGCAACATATATGAATATATCTCTTCCATTGCGAACAATGTTATTACAAAATTTGATCTTTTAATTGAGTTATGCGGAATATGCCCCTTAAAGATGTTTTCCTTATCATACCAAGTTTCTATAATTTCTAAAGCATGAACTAAAGGTTTGAATAATATCACCATTATAAATTCATGTACTTCAATCCAGCGAGCAGGACTCATTCTTTTCAGAGTTTCTGTCCTGGATGTTGGGCACAATTTCTTTATACCATCTATATGAATTCCATATTCATAAACGAATAGAATTTTTCAATGTCCAAATGTAATTGTGAATTTCTTTAACCTGTTTTTGCCTACTGTTTGAATATTGGAACATTGTATATTTCTCCCATTGGGCACTTGACAATGTCATTATCATATTAGTGAGCAATTGTGGGGTCTAGGGAATGATAAAAAAATTTCTAAAAAGGTCCTGGGTTTGACTCCAGAGGGTGATTTCAATTTCCCATAAGATAACACTTAAAAATTGATTTTTGAATTACAGGCGTTTATTCTTTCGCAAATGAAAATTAGATATAATTGACATATGATCTTTGGACCTAAACTGTTTAAAAGAAAAATAACTTTTCTTATTCTTATCGTCAAATTTTGCCTATAGTACGAAATCGCTCTAGTTTTCCGTTTAAATCATATTCATTTGAAAAATTTCAACTTTTTTATAATGTTTCCTTGCCTACCATGTCATCTTTAACCTCGAGATTGTATTATCGTCTCAACCCTTATAAAATATGCATAAGGAGAGAGAGGAAGAAAGGAGAGAGGGAGGGATATGATGTTTATTTGGGCAAAATTTAGACTAGGAAGTATATTTTCCAGAGGAGAGAGAGGGAGACAGAGGGAACGATAGATACATAATGTTTAATAGGACGAGAATGAGACTAGGAAGTCTATTTTTCCAGAGAAAGAGAGAGGGAAGAGGTTTGGAAAGAAGAAGAGAGATAAGGACCAAGAATGGAAAGTGCCTCAAATTTGATATTTAATCCACGTAACCAAATTTGGTAGGATTGCTATGATCACATACCAATTGTGAATAGCATAAAAAACTTGCGAAAAAGGTTCCGGGTTCAACTCCTGAAGGTGATTTCAACCTCCCATCAGACGCTCAATATCTTAGCCATTTGTTCGATTACAGAGCCCGTTCTAAATGGGCTAATTCATCTAGTATCATTATATATTGACGTTTCTTACAAAGGAGGATATAACATGTATACATACTGCAAGCATTTCATCTCACCTTGAAAAAGCATTCATTTTTAAGAGAGATTTTTCATCATGAGAAATATTTCTTTAATTCTAAAGGTTTTTCATCTGGAACGGTTTTGTTTTTTCATTATGGAACAATAATTGAGTAAAACAAAAAAAAATTTATCATATTTTAGGAATATTATACTTTTCCCACAGTGGGTTAATAATGCCATACATTTTTGCCAAATTTTAAATTTATAGGACAATTAGAAGTGAAAAAACATTTATCTAATTGTTTAAATTTAAAAAAAATTTAACGGGCGCAATAATGATTTCAGATACAATGAAATGTTTATTCCTTTACATAGATTAAACTCTAAATAATTTAAAAATTTCTGCTCCCTAACTTGCCGCGTAGTGTCTACCTACCTCTAAAAAAATTTCAGCTCCGTGGCACATTCGGAAATACATAAACCTTGAAAATTTGTTTAAACAATTGCAAATTTTTAGCGGCCGCATTGCTGCACTTCAAGATTTTCGTTTTTTCTAGTCGGTTTTGCACAAAATCCTACCTAAGAAAAAAACAACAACAACAACAAAACACACGCTGATTCAAATCCGTAGTAACCGTTAGAATGCGCGCGCAAACAGCAAACAAGCGTAAGCTCCCGATTTGAAAAGGCAACGGGACGCGGACCAAGAACACGTCTATTTTGGCAGATACAGAACCTACCATACCGGCGGCCGTCTTGTATCGATATATTGAGATATGAAAAAGATATTGAAAAAGTAAACCGAGTCACTTTCGTTATTTATAATATCATTAACACATTCCTTCAGCAATAACCTTATTTTACGATAAATATTTCGAGTAATAAAATAATAGGTTGTAAATTTTCCTTACCTACCGAGACCAAAAAACAAGCCCTCGGTGATCTTTGCACCTGAAAAGCCATAACCTGGGTCCTAATCGAAGTATTATGGAGAAGATAATAATATGGGGTCATACCCAAAATTAAACATTTGTCGAATAATAATGAAGGAAACAGTTTCGTGAAAACTTTTAATGCACCAGTTTTTATTAAAGTAGTCGCTGGGAATTCCCCAGCATAATCTTAGGAAACAAAGTTATAAAATGTTAGAATTATTTTTTCCAAATTAGTCGTTTCTTGCTCATTGGGTGACATAATATTATTTCCCACTAACTTTCCGTTCAGATCACAGTGGATTACTTGTGCCACCGTCTATCGGAAACATTTAAAATGTAGGGCAAAAGTGTTTTGTCATTTAAGCTGTCAGAATTTACGAAGCTCAACATTTGAATTTCGTGTGTGAGATTGTTTCACTGTTTTCGAAGGTAATTACCCCCTCAAGCGAGACTTTAATCTATGGCATTTAAATCGCTCAGC
Organism: Tanypteryx hageni; assembly: GCA_028673005.1. NCBI lineage: Eukaryota > Metazoa > Arthropoda > Insecta > Odonata > Petaluridae > Tanypteryx > Tanypteryx hageni. Next base: position 63,367,571 of record CM054120.1, on the reverse strand, counting down.
GTGACTTTTTTTCGCAAGCACAAAATACTTTATGCATGCATTAACTTTAATATTTTTTGTACTTTAATTATCATTTTAAAAATTTCCAAAAAATTATGTCGTATTTAAAATTGTTCATTTTATATAACAAAAAATAAATACATTTATTTCAATCCAATTTCTACTATGTGCTGCTCCTCCGACGTTTAGTAGTTCAGCTGCGTCTGGTACACATACTTCTTTACCCGGTATATAAATTTTATGGAATTTATTTTTCAAATAATCACTGATAGGTAGAATTTTATACAATAGGATCTCTATTTACAATGTCTTTATCGGTATTATCTACAAAATGCAAAAATTTGCTCAACAAATAAAATCTTTCTTCACTCATTACATTTGGAATAAATGACATTTGTAATGTATGTTTTCTACTAAAATACATTCTGAGAGTTGGTTTTTGAATGATTCCCATCAACATTAGCAAAGCAAACCACTTTTGATAGCGCGATTTTTTAAACACGCGATCTTATTTTTCTCGCGGGCAAGGAATTGTTCTGCGTAACGATTAGTTTCAACCACTATGAGGGCAATTAGATCATCAAAAAATAACTCAAAATATCTTAAGGGATAATCTGTTGATAAAACCTGCACTATTTGTTTTTCAACTAAATCACACGCAAAAGGCCGAGGAGGGTTAGCACTGTCGACATCTCCCCAAATATTCTCTTGAATATTCACAGTGGAGTGAGTTATTTCTTCCAATTCCTCTTCGGAACTGGAATCAATAGAGTATCCGTTCGAATCTTCAGAATATATATCTACACTACTTTCACTCTATTTCTCCAAAACACTTCCCAATCCGCCAACTCACGAGAGCTACAAACCATGGTGAACTAAATAGGGGTTCGGCTCAAGGACAGACCCAAGATGAAAAAAAAATTAAAAAAATGCCCGACGCAAACGCAGGCACTAAGAAACCTCGACCATCAGCTCGAAGCATCATAAACAAGAGCCAGGAAGATGAGAGCTCTTATGGAAGTCTGAGACGCAACGCACGAAAGATAAGAGGCCTGAGTAAGCACTGCTACGGCACGTACCGAGATAGAAAAAAAATTAAAAAAAATACTAACACGTAAACACAGACAACGAGGAACCACAGAACGAAAGCAGACAGCATTGGATTGCATATTCATTCTCTGAAAGCACATAAATCAGAGCCGTAGCGATAACAAAACTTAATGAAAATTTCGGACGCATACGGTGTGTCGCACACGCTGGAGGCATGGGAGAGAGAGGACGTGAATGATACGTCGCACACGCTGGAGGGTAATAAAACAAACAGAGTTAAATCGGCTGAGGTAAATCAATTACACTAATAATATGTGAGGAATATTATACGCAATATTTTGAACATAAATGTATATTTGTAGCCGAAATAATTAGTGTGTGATATATCATCCAGTGATCGGCTGTTAGTTTTGTTGTTTTTTATACCACTATTATAAATTCAAAATAAAATCGTCTGGCTCGTGAAATAGTAACTGTAATGTTTCATAAGTAATGTATCAAAATTCTTAGGTAAACATCCGCATAAGAAGAAATATTTATCAAACATTTATTCTACACCATGTAAGTGATGTGATAATTTTGTTGGTATTGCAAGGATCCTCTGCAAGCAGTGCCCCGCTTTTCAAAGTTTCATGGGAAATAGTTAAAATCACATGTAACAGGCAATAAATATGGTTTTAAAAATGTTTTTTGTTTGTATTTGGATGGCTTCCCGTGTTTATTGGAGTATTTGTATGCTTCCCACATTTTTTCAGCATCTAATACTCCAAAAAATTAAATAGTACATACGCTGTCTTTCTAATGTTAATACTTATGTAATTAAATCAGAATAGGCATTTTACCATGAAAGGGTTAAAAAAATCAGTTCAGCATGTAGATAATGCGAGTGATTTTATCGGAAAAAGACGAGTTTTTAATTTTTAAATGTCGTCACGTAAAGAAGACAAAGTGATACATTCAAATGAATAAACTATCGGTTTGATGGAATTAATAAAGAAAGGCGAGGATATGCATTAATAAAATTTCTAATGCAAAGGGTTACGGAAATGCAAATGATTGAAATTTGGTCTTCACGGAGTAAGCTGGAACGATATTATTGTGGTATATATAGATTTCTGGACTCAATCTGTCTTTTGGGCTGGTCCGAAGCTTCATGTGTCCACTGGTGGAGAGGTGTGCTCCACTAACTGATGAACGTGTCCCGTTCCGCTTTGCATTGGGGCGACTATGACCAGCCTTTTTGCATTTTTTTATTCAATTTAAAACTTGAAAGAGTGACTTTAAGACAGTGGCATGAGGAGTGAAAATATTGAAGGTTTTCAAGACATACTCGAAAGAGGATGCTTCATATTCATTGGCATCGATATATGACATCCATCCTTATGTAATTTGAATAAAATAAAATGTAACTTTACATTTTTAAAATTTTTAAGAATTTCTCAATTCCCCCAGTAATATATTTACAGTTGTGGAAATTGTCCTAAAAATAAGAACGTCATGGAAGAAAGTATGAAAAATTGCTCCTTAATATTCTGGCCGTATATGAAGCCACTTATACGTCGCTCTAGAAAACTGAAAAATAATTTGATTCGAACTGCTAAATATTATGAAGAATTATGGAATAGGAATATGAGGAATTATAAGGAAATTTCTATGGGTAGAAACTACGAGTTTAAGAGTTGATTTAAATGAAGCAACTTGTGGGTCAATCAATAAATTGAACATTCGATTAAATTTAAATTAAATTTTTTTGTTTTTATGAAACAGCTTGCATGAATGATAATAATAGGATTTTCGTCTTTTCTAGTCGATTTTGCACAAAAGTCTAACTAAGAAAAAAATTTCGAATATCCAGCTCATCTGGAAGTGCCTAAACATTAGTATCCCTCCTATCATTATATATCGACGTTTCTTACAGAGAAGGATATCATTAATATATATAGACGTCCCTTACAGACGAGGAGGATATAACATACTAGTAGTTGGTGCTTGCATTCTGCAAGCATATCATCTCAACATAAAAAAAACATTCATTTTTCATATTTCATCATTACAAATATTTTTTTAATTCTAAATATTTCACCTCCGGAGCGATTTTCGTTATACCCTTATGTTATTATTATTATTTATTTTTAATTCCATAAAAATTGCATACACTAAGCATTACAATTGTCAGGAGCCGTCATAGAGGACATTCACAACATACATATACATACTATGGAAGTTACATATCAAAGCAAACATACAAAAAATACAGAGTGAGTACATAGTAAATATGCTACATTTTCTTATATGTTCTATGTTTCATATTTTATAATCGTGCAAGTAGCCTTCATCAAAATCATCATATATATTTGAAAGTAAGAAAACATAAAACAAAATACAGCAATATTTAAAATATAAAACAAGTAAATTACATGTTATCTCTCAGCAGATGTTTGCGAATTGTCAGCGTAAACGAAGAAAGACACCATTTTTTCAATCCAGTTTACTACTTTCCCGTAGAGAAAAAAGAAATCGAGAACGTCGAAATACTACTACTCACAGGAAAAGACGGCAAACCATATCCTTTCTTCGGTGGAGCTACACCTTCTTTTTTAGTTTTACACTTTATAAAAGTGTTGCAATAACCAAAAAAGCAATCATTATCGTTCGAGATGTTAAAGGACGTGGATCGATATACGACGTCAATCAATGCGGAGGAGAAATAGGTCCCGTCTACCGCGCCAGTTATCGTGTGCATAGAGGTAGAGGATTAGGAATCTTTCTCGCGGGTCTTTTTCGTTTCGCTAAACCACTTATACAAAGTGGTCTTAAAGCGGTAGGTAAGGAGGCGGCCAGTACGGGGGTCGGAATTCTCTTCGGATTTGGGAACGAGACCACATTAAGGAAATATTGAGTAATCGATTGGGTGAGGCTGGAGCGAATTTGAAGAGAAAGGCGGAAGAAAAAATTAAAAAGATGAGTGGATCGGGTTTAGGCATAAGTAAAAAGACCAAAGTTAATAAAAAGGAACATCAAACGCAAAAAACTTCATTCGAGGAGAAAGAGACGTCGCGTCAATACGGACATATTTTCTTCATAACCGAGATGGAACACATGCTATCCTCGCTCGACATATTTAGTCGGCCAGCTTTGCAAACGAATATCTTAGGGCAAGCGCCTCATTCCGTACAAACCGATCTCTTCCTTAGACAATCAATCGACCATCGAATTCGTAGTGAAAGATTTGGGAGAATCGTACAAAAGTTTGAACAGTTTTTATTTACAAATCAGGGTGAAATTTGTCAAAGCTGATGGATCAGGACTATGGGCCAGGGGACAAGAATCAACCCGGGGTAGTGAATAATGTCTTGCATTCGTCGATCGAGCAATGCAGCGTCCATTTAAGCGGAAAGCAAGTTACATCCTCGGAAGGTAATTATCACTATCGTAGCACTTTAGAAAATCTCCTTAGTTATGGCGCGGATTGGTATTTAGGACTTAAGGGCAAAGAAAATAGAGAGAATTATATAAATGGTACACGTAGACTAATAGGGAGTGTCACTTTACTTTTGATAAAAAATGAACTTTTCTTTATATCTTGTAATATATTACTTATAACTAAAAAATCTTCAAAAAAATTTGTAGAACTAGTCAAATAGCATACAGTACAATAGCGGTACATTTTTATCAAAGGAGTAGCCGATTTCAAGAAAATCAAACAAGAAAATCGTAATCCACTTTGAGCTTAAAAACTTTTTCCCGTTTTTGAATCGCTGTCAACGAAAACAATCTTCGTAGCAACCGAAATAAACAATATCTGCTGTAAATAACTAATTAATTTAATTTTCTTTCGTGCGCACTTATCATTTGGAAAATGGATCATCTATCTACGGCGAAGAAATGAACATCTATTTTCTTTAAGTATTGTACACAGCGTTTGTAAGTGAAAAGAAATGGGTAATTTACGACGAAGGAATGAACGTGAACATATTGATTATAACTATTGAGGTAAGTTTTAAATAATTGTCCATTTTTTTATTATTACAACGGATTAGGCAATAAGTCGGCGAACAAAAAATTCGATATGTTCTTGTTATTACTATTGGCATACCAGTTTTTAGATATTATACTAAGCCATTTAAATATTTATCTTTTTTGACATGATTGCATAAATCTTAAAGGCCTCTATCTCGCATGTATGCTCACATTTTGTGTGCATCTTTCCTCTCTTGTTAAATTTAGCGACTCATCATTTAATTAAAATCCCGCTTGCATCAAGCGATTGCTTAGAAGAGATACATTTATCAATGCTTGGATAAAATCCTTTGTGGCACGAAACTGACTGCGTTTGACAAGGCTACCATTAGCCTAAGAGCAATTTGATATATTCTTTCCGAAATTTCGGTTGCCTGTCCTTACCCCCACTTTCTTCTCGAGGTCTAGAGGGAAACTAGCGACCTCTTACGGTCGCCAGGATTACTAATCATAGTTTGTTTCGAGGCATAACCTTGACAGGTTGTACCTCGGAATCAGCGGTCTCCGTTACGAGCATTAATGTTGCAGCAGGCATTTTTGCTGCAGTATTTCAATATTTTTAATTTGTATTAACTTGGATACATTTTTACGTGACGTAGTGCGAATAATTTTCGATATTTTTAAAAGATTTTATGGAATGTTTTGACTAGTGAGAATGTTATAATAATGTCCAATATTACTATTTTTCCTTTAAAGTTGTGCATACTTCAACATGCCTGTGATACGGCCGGTCTGTGATGAGGTCCATATCCGGTGTTCGTCTTAAGAAGAGCAATTGTTGCATCCCAGAGAGTGATATATATTCGCTGGAGAATTTCTCTCAGCAAAGGTAAGGAAACTGAACTAACCTCTCTTTTCAACGTAAACTGCGTAAACAGTAAAGAACATTTAAATCACTCGAACGTTATTGCCCCTCTGCTTTGACACAATGTTTATTTATGATTTACCTTAAATTAAATAGTTTAATTATTCCATAAATTTGGCGCAATGATCTCCATCAATTTTTTACAGTTTTGAAGACAATTTACCCATCAAATGTTTAGGTGGGAATTGGGACACACTTTTAAAAGAAAAGAACAGATATTTCTTTGCACGTTTATTGAGAAAAAATATGGCAAATCAATTTACAAAAAATAACAATAATATTATTGGTCCATTGATCTGTAGAAACAAATATAGGACAAGGTTGACATAGTATAAACATGAATGGATATCACATAAGAGCTTCTTTAGCAGCACATCATAAGCGAAAATAATACATTCCAAACATTATTGATGTAATAAAAGGTACATTCAAAAATATTTTAAGCAAGAAGTAATAGACGACAGTTATATCAATATAATTCATTCTGAAAATACCACTTTCTTTGTATAAAGGGTAAACCGGATATATGCCCCACCCTCGTTTTAATGCAAAAAATACTCTGTGAGAAAGTAGGACAGTTATGTGAGTAAATATGATATTGTAGTCAAGGCTTATTTTAACGGCACATTCTACCGGCAAACTCGCTCCATCGGCATCTTCGGTGAAATTACATTTTCCAATTGCATGCCATAATAGTCGTTACTAATCTTCCGTAAGCTCAACTTAAGTTTCTCGTCTGTTTCAAGGTGTCAACAGTCGTGATGCACTGCGTAATAATTTTGTTATTCAAGTTATTTTATAAACATTTTAAGATGCCTTAAAGAACATTAGTAGCAGCAGTAGTAGAAAACAAGGGAAGCGAATGGTGCTGGCTTTACGACAGAAAATCGACATTTGCCAACGTATGGATAATGGGGTAAATAGACACGTATTAATGAACGAGTATAATATAAGCTCACCTACATTATAGGACATTAAAGCAAGAAAACAGTAACTTCTAAAAAATTTTGCAGACTCGTACAAATGAAAATATCCAAAAATGTAAGGAAGCCAAAGCTAGAACAGTTGAATGCATACTATAAGAGTGGTTTAAAGTGAAGCTTTCTGCAAGTTTCCCAATCACAGCTCCAATATTAATTGAAAAGCCAAAATACTTTTATCAGCAAATGCAACTGTGTGAACGATGTATTTTTTCTGATGGGTGGCTATCTCGTTTTAAACATCGTCTCAGGTGGACGTCAATCAGCTGATAGTGAAGCTGCACATGAATATTGTCAGTATTTTGCGTGCAAATAAGCCATGACACAATTACTTATTAATGCAGAAGAAGTACCGTATTTTCCCATCGATAACGCGCGCGTTATCTATACAAAAAAATTCCAAATCTGGTAAAAATTATCTTGCGCGTTATACAAGGGAAAAAATTAAATTTTGAAAAATGAAACTTTTTTCAAGGTTTATTAATGGCTGTTGTTATGAATCTTTGATTTCTATGTCCCAATGACAAAAACTAGCCTAATACCTAACATAAACAATTATTAGAATACAGGTAATGAAGTCCGAAATCACATTTTCTACGTCGAATTTTATTATCTCGTATTTATATTTCAACTAGCATATAACCATTGCTAACACAAGAATCGAGAAAATAGAGTTTCGCACAATACTATTTCAATGATGAATTTTATAGTAACGAAATTTCACTTACCTTTCCTTCGGCAAAAACCACGGGAATTACATAACAATAGGATTTCAAGGTCTAACAACGTAATTAGTAGGCAAGGCAATAACCCGTTAAAATGGCTATATTTCTCAAAATATGTGAATTTAGCGGTTTCGAATTGTAGGATATAAAAGAGGAATTGAATAAGAATATTATTGTGGTATATATAGATTTCTGGACTCAATCTGTCTTTTGGGCTGGTCCGAAGCTTCATGTGTCCACTGGTGGAGAGGTGTGCTCCACTAACTGATGAACGTGTCCCGTTCCGCTTTGCATTGGGGCGACTATGACCAGCCTTTTTGCATTTTTTTATTCAATTTAAAACTTGAAAGAGTGACTTTAAGACAGTGGCATGAGGAGTGAAAATATTGAAGGTTTTCAAGACATACTCGAAAGAGGATGCTTCATATTCATTTGCATCGATATATGACATCCATCCTTATGTAATTTGAATAAAATAAAATGTAACTTTACATTTTTAAAATTTTTAAGAATTTCTCAATTCCCCCAGTAATATATTTACAGTTGTTGGAAATTGTCCTAAAAATAAGAACGTCATGGAAGAAAGTATGAAAAATTGCTCCTTAATATTCTGGCCGTATATGAAGCCACTTATACGTCGCTCTAGAAAACTGAAAAATAATTTGATTCGAACTGCTAAATATTATGAAGAATTATGGAATAGGAATATGAGGAATTATAAGGAAATTTCTATGGGTAGAAACTACGAGTTTAAGAGTTGATTTAAATGAAGCAACTTGTGGGTCAATCAATAAATTGAACATTCGATTAAATTAAATTAAATTTTTTTGTTTTTATGAAACAGCTTGCATGAATGATAATAATAGGATTTTCGTCTTTTCTAGTCGATTTTGCACAAAAGTCTAACTAAGAAAAAAATTTCGAATATCCAGCTCATCTGGAAGTGCCTAAACATTAGTATCCTCCTATCATTATATATCGACGTTTCTTACAGAGAAGGATATCATTATATATATAGACGTTCCTTACAGACGAGGAGGATATAACATACTAGTAGTTGGTGCTTGCATTCTGCAAGCATATCATCTCAACATAAAAAAACATTCATTTTTCATATTTCATCATTACAAATATTTTTTTAATTCTAAATATTTCACCTCCGGAGCGATTTTCGTTATACCCTTATGTTATTATTATTATTTATTTTTAATTCCATAAAAATTGCATACACTAAGCATTACAATTGTCAGGAGCCGTCATAGAGGACATTCACAACATACATATACATACTATGGAAGTTACATATCAAAGCAAACATACAAAAAATACAGAGTGAGTACATAGTAAATATGCTACATTTTCTTATATGTTCTATGTTTCATATTTTATAATCGTGCAAGTAGCCTTCATCAAAATCATCATATATATTTGAAAGTAAGAAAACATAAAACAAAATACAGCAATATTTAAATATAAAACAAGTAAATTACATGTTATCTCTCAGCAGATGTTTGCGAATTGTCAGCGTAAACGAAGAAAGACACCATTTTTTCAATCCAGTTTACTACTTTCCCGTAGAGAAAAAAGAAATCGAGAACGTCGAAATACTACTCACAGGAAAAGACGGCAAACCATATCCTTTCTTCGGTGGAGCTACACCTTCTTTTTTAGTTTTACACTTTATAAAAGTGTTGCAATAACCAAAAAAGCAATCATTATCGTTCGAGATGTTAAAGGACGTGGATCGATATACGACGTCAATCAATGCGGAGGAGAAATAGGTCCCGTCTACCGCGCCAGTTATCGTGTGCATAGAGGTAGAGGATTAGGAATCTTTCTCGCGGGTCTTTTTCGTTTCGCTAAACCACTTATACAAAGTGGTCTTAAAGCGGTAGGTAAGGAGGCGGCCAGTACGGGGGTCGGAATTCTCTCGGATTTGGGAACGAGACCAATTAAGGAAATATTGAGTAATCGATTGGGTGAGGCTGGAGCGAATTTGAAGAGAAAGGCGGAAGAAAAAATTAAAAAGATGAGTGGATCGGGTTTAGGCATAAGTAAAAGACCAAAGTTAATAAAAAGGAACATCAAACGCAAAAAACTTCATTCGAGGAGAAAGAGACGTCGCGTCAATACGGACATATTTTCTTCATAACCGAGATGGAACACATGCTATCCTCGCTCGACATATTTAGTCGGCCAGCTTTGCAAACGAATATCTTAGGCAAGCGCCTCATTCCGTACAAACCGATCTCTTCCTTAGACAATCAATCGACCATCGAATTCGTAGTGAAAGATTTGGGAGAATCGTACAAAAGTTTGAACAGTTTTTATTTACAAATCAGGGTGAAATTTGTCAAAGCTGATGGATCAGACTATGGGCCAGGGGACAAGAATCAACCCGGGGTAGTGAATAATGTCTTGCATTCGTCGATCGAGCAATGCAGCGTCCATTTAAGCGGAAAGCAAGTTACATCCTCGGAAGGTAATTATCACTATCGTAGCACTTTAGAAAATCTCCTTAGTTATGGCGCGGATTGGTATTTAGGACTTAAGGGCAAAGAAAATAAGAGAATTATATAAATGGTACACGTAGACTAATAGGGAGTGTCACTTTACTTTTGATAAAAAATGAACTTTTCTTTATATCTTGTAATATATTACTTATAACTAAAAAATCTTCAAAAAAATTTGTAGAACTAGTCAAATAGCATACAGTACAATAGCGGTACATTTTTATCAAAGGAGTAGCCGATTTCAAGAAAATCAAACAAGAAAATCGTAATCCACTTTGAGCTTAAAAACTTTTTCCCGTTTTTGAATCGCTGTCAACGAAAACAATCTTCGTAGCAACCGAAATAAACAATATCTGCTGTAAATAACTAATTAATTTAATTTTCTTTCGTGCGCACTTATCATTTGGAAAATGGATCATCTATCTACGGCGAAGAAATGAACATCTATTTTCTTTAAGTATTGTACACAGCGTTTGTAAGTGAAAAGAAATGGGTAATTTACGACGAAGGAATGAACGTGAACATATTGATTATAACTATTGAGGTAAGTTTTAAATAATTGTCCATTTTTTATTAATTACAACGGATTAGGCAATAAGTCGGCGAACAAAAAATTCGATATGTTCTTGTTATTACTATTGGCATACCAGTTTTTAGATATTATACTAAGCCATTTAAATATTTATCTTTTTTGACATGATTGCATAAATCTTAAAGGCCTCTATCTCGCATGTATGCTCACATTTTGTGTGCATCTTTCCTCTCTTGTTAAATTTAGCGACTCATCATTTAATTAAAATCCCGCTTGCATCAAGCGATTGCTTAGAAGAGATACATTTATCAATGCTTGGATAAAATCCTTTGTGGCACGAAACTGACTGCGTTTGACAAGGCTACCATTAGCCTAAGAGCAATTTGATATATTCTTTCCGAAATTTCGGTTGCCTGTCCTTACCCCACTTTCTTCTCGAGGTCTAGAGGGAAACTAGCGACCTCTTACGGTCGCCAGGATTACTAATCATAGTTTGTTTCGAGGCATAACCTTGACAGGTTGTACCTCGGAATCAGCGGTCTCCGTTACGAGCATTAATGTTGCAGGCATTTTTGCTGCAGTATTTCAATATTTTTAATTTGTATTAACTTGGATACATTTTTACGTGACGTAGTGCGAATAATTTTCGATATTTTTAAAAGATTTTATGGAATGTTTTGACTAGTGAGAATGTTATAATAATGTCCAATATTACTATTTTTCCTTTAAAGTTGTGCATACTTCAACATGCCTGTGATACGGCCGGTCTGTGATGAGGTCCATATCCGGTGTTCGTCTTAAGAAGAGCAATTGTTGCATCCCAGAGAGTGATATATATTCGCTGGAGAATTTCTCTCAGCAAAGGTAAGGAAACTGAACTAACCTCTCTTTTCAACGTAAACTGCGTAAACAGTAAAGAACATTTAAATCACTCGAACGTTATTGCCCCTCTGCTTTGACACAATGTTTATTTATGATTTACCTTAAATTAAATAGTTTAATTATTCCATAAATTTGGCGCAATGATCTCCATCAATTTTTTACAGTTTTGAAGACAATTTACCCATCAAATGTTTAGGTGGGAATTGGGACACACTTTTAAAAGAAAAGAACAGATATTTCTTTGCACGTTTATTGAGAAAAAATATGGCAAATCAATTTACAAAAAATAACAATAATATTATTGGTCCATTGATCTGTAGAAACAAATATAGGACAAGGTTGACATAGTATAAACATGAATGGATATCACATAAGAGCTTCTTTAGCAGCACATCATAAGCGAAAATAATACATTCCAAACATTATTGATGTAATAAAAGGTACATTCAAAAATATTTTAAGCAAGAAGTAATAGACGACAGTTATATCAATATAATTCATTCTGAAAATACCACTTTCTTTGTATAAAGGGTAAACCGGATATATGCCCCACCCTCGTTTTAATGCAAAAAATACTCTGTGAGAAAGTAGGACAGTTATGTGAGTAAATATGATATTGTAGTCAAGGCTTATTTTAACGGCACATTCTACCGGCAAACTCGCTCCATCGGCATCTTCGGTGAAATTACATTTTCCAATTGCATGCCATAATAGTCGTTACTAATCTTCCGTAAGCTCAACTTAAGTTTCTCGTCTGTTTCAAGGTGTCAACAGTCGTGATGCACTGCGTAATAATTTTGTTATTCAAGTTATTTTATAAACATTTTAAGATGCCTTAAAGAACATTAGTAGCAGCAGTAGTAGAAAACAAGGGAAGCGAATGGTGCTGGCTTTACGACAGAAAATCGACATTTGCCAACGTATGGATAATGGGGTAAATAGACACGTATTAATGAACGAGTATAATATAAGCTCACCTACATTATAGGACATTAAAGCAAGAAAACAGTAACTTCTAAAAAATTTTGCAGACTCGTACAAATGAAAATATCCAAAAATGTAAGGAAGCCAAAGCTAGAACAGTTGAATGCATACTATAAGAGTGGTTTAAAGTGAAGCTTTCTGCAAGTTTCCCAATCACAGCTCCAATATTAATTGAAAAGCCAAAATACTTTTATCAGCAAATGCAACTGTGTGAACGATGTATTTTTTCTGATGGGTGGCTATCTCGTTTTAAACATCGTCTCAGGTGGACGTCAATCAGCTGATAGTGAAGCTGCACATGAATATTGTCAGTATTTTGCGTGCAAATAAGCCATGACACAATTACTTATTAATGCAGAAGAAGTACCGTATTTTCCCATCGATAACGCGCGCGTTATCTATACAAAAAAATTCCAAATCTGGTAAAAATTATCTTGCGCGTTATACAAGGGAAAAAATTAAATTTTGAAAAATGAAACTTTTTTCAAGGTTTATTAATGGCTGTTGTTATGAATCTTTGATTTCTATGTCCCAATGACAAAAACTAGCCTAATACCTAACATAAACAATTATTAGAATACAGGTAATGAAGTCCGAAATCACATTTTCTACGTCGAATTTTATTATCTCGTATTTATATTTCAACTAGCATATAACCATTGCTAACACAAGAATCGAGAAAATAGAGTTTCGCACAATACTATTTCAATGATGAATTTTATAGTAACGAAATTTCACTTACCTTTCCTTCGGCAAAAACCACGGGAATTACATAACAATAGGATTTCAAGGTCTAACAACGTAATTAGTAGGCAAGGCAATAACCCGTTAAAATGGCTATATTTCTCAAAATATGTGAATTTAGCGGTTTCGAATTGTAGGATATAAAAGAGGAATTGAATAAGAATATTATTGTGGTATATATAGATTTCTGGACTCAATCTGTCTTTTGGGCTGGTCCGAAGCTTCATGTGTCCACTGGTGGAGAGGTGTGCTCCACTAACTGATGAACGTGTCCCGTTCCGCTTTGCATTGGGGCGACTATGACCAGCCTTTTTGCATTTTTTTATTCAATTTAAAACTTGAAAGAGTGACTTTAAGACAGTGGCATGAGGAGTGAAAATATTGAAGGTTTTCAAGACATACTCGAAAGAGGATGCTTCATATTCATTGGCATCGATATATGACATCCATCCTTATGTAATTTGAATAAAATAAAATGTAACTTTACATTTTTAAAATTTTTAAGAATTTCTCAATTCCCCCAGTAATATATTTACAGTTGTTGGAAATTGTCCTAAAAATAAGAACGTCATGGAAGAAAGTATGAAAAATTGCTCCTTAATATTCTGGCCGTATATGAAGCCACTTATACGTCGCTCTAGAAAACTGAAAAATAATTTGATTCGAACTGCTAAATATTATGAAGAATTATGGAATAGGAATATGAGGAATTATAAGGAAATTTCTATGGGTAGAAACTACGAGTTTAAGAGTTGATTTAAATGAAGCAACTTGTGGGTCAATCAATAAATTGAACATTCGATTAAATTAAATTTAATTTTTTTGTTTTTATGAAACAGCTTGCATGAATGATAATAATAGGATTTTCGTCTTTTCTAGTCGATTTTGCACAAAAGTCTAACTAAGAAAAAAATTTCGAATATCCAGCTCATCTGGAAGTGCCTAAACATTAGTATCCTCCTATCATTATATATCGACGTTTCTTACAGAGAAGGATATCATTATATATATAGACGTCCCTTACAGACGAGGAGGATATAACATACTAGTAGTTGGTGCTTGCATTCTGCAAGCATATCATCTCAACATAAAAAAACATTCATTTTTCATATTTCATCATTACAAATATTTTTTTAATTCTAAATATTTCACCTCCGGAGCGATTTTCGTTATACCCTTATGTTATTATTATTATTTATTTTTAATTCCATAAAAATTGCATACACTAAGCATTACAATTGTCAGGAGCCGTCATAGAGGACATTCACAACATACATATACATACTATGGAAGTTACATATCAAAGCAAACATACAAAAAATACAGAGTGAGTACATAGTAAATATGCTACATTTTCTTATATGTTCTATGTTTCATATTTTATAATCGTGCAAGTAGCCTTCATCAAAATCATCATATATATTTGAAAGTAAGAAAACATAAAACAAAATACAGCAATATTTAAATATAAAACAAGTAAATTACATGTTATCTCTCAGCAGATGTTTGCGAATTGTCAGCGTAAACGAAGAAAGACACCATTTTTTCAATCCAGTTTACTACTTTCCCGTAGAGAAAAAAGAAATCGAGAACGTCGAAATACTACTCACAGGAAAAGACGGCAAACCATATCCTTTCTTCGGTGGAGCTACACCTTCTTTTTTAGTTTTACACTTTATAAAAGTGTTGCAATAACCAAAAAAGCAATCATTATCGTTCGAGATGTTAAAGGACGTGGATCGATATACGACGTCAATCAATGCGGAGGAGAAATAGGTCCCGTCTACCGCGCCAGTTATCGTGTGCATAGAGGTAGAGGATTAGGAATCTTTCTCGCGGGTCTTTTTCGTTTCGCTAAACCACTTATACAAAGTGGTCTTAAAGCGGTAGGTAAGGAGGCGGCCAGTACGGGGGTCGGAATTCTCTCGGATTTGGGAACGAGACCAATTAAGGAAATATTGAGTAATCGATTGGGTGAGGCTGGAGCGAATTTGAAGAGAAAGGCGGAAGAAAAAATTAAAAAGATGAGTGGATCGGGTTTAGGCATAAGTAAAAGACCAAAGTTAATAAAAAGGAACATCAAACGCAAAAAACTTCATTCGAGGAGAAAGAGACGTCGCGTCAATACGGACATATTTTCTTCATAACCGAGATGGAACACATGCTATCCTCGCTCGACATATTTAGTCGGCCAGCTTTGCAAACGAATATCTTAGGCAAGCGCCTCATTCCGTACAAACCGATCTCTTCCTTAGACAATCAATCGACCATCGAATTCGTAGTGAAAGATTTGGGAGAATCGTACAAAAGTTTGAACAGTTTTTATTTACAAATCAGGGTGAAATTTGTCAAAGCTGATGGATCAGACTATGGGCCAGGGGACAAGAATCAACCCGGGGTAGTGAATAATGTCTTGCATTCGTCGATCGAGCAATGCAGCGTCCATTTAAGCGGAAAGCAAGTTACATCCTCGGAAGGTAATTATCACTATCGTAGCACTTTAGAAAATCTCCTTAGTTATGGCGCGGATTGGTATTTAGGACTTAAGGGCAAAGAAAATAAGAGAATTATATAAATGGTACACGTAGACTAATAGGGAGTGTCACTTTACTATTGATAAAAAATGAACTTTTCTTTATATCTTGTAATATATTACTTATAACTAAAAAATCTTCAAAAAAATTTGTAGAACTAGTCAAATAGCATACAGTACAATAGCGGTACATTTTTATCAAAGGAGTAGCCGATTTCAAGAAAATCAAACAAGAAAATCGTAATCCACTTTGAGCTTAAAAACTTTTTCCCGTTTTTGAATCGCTGTCAACGAAAACAATCTTCGTAGCAACCGAAATAAACAATATCTGCTGTAAATAACTAATTAATTTAATTTTCTTTCGTGCGCACTTATCATTTGGAAAATGGATCATCTATCTACGGCGAAGAAATGAACATCTATTTTCTTTAAGTATTGTACACAGCGTTTGTAAGTGAAAAGAAATGGGTAATTTACGACGAAGGAATGAACGTGAACATATTGATTATAACTATTGAGGTAAGTTTTAAATAATTGTCCATTTTTTATTAATTACAACGGATTAGGCAATAAGTCGGCGAACAAAAAATTCGATATGTTCTTGTTATTACTATTGGCATACCAGTTTTTAGATATTATACTAAGCCATTTAAATATTTATCTTTTTTGACATGATTGCATAAATCTTAAAGGCCTCTATCTCGCATGTATGCTCACATTTTGTGTGCATCTTTCCTCTCTTGTTAAATTTAGCGACTCATCATTTAATTAAAATCCCGCTTGCATCAAGCGATTGCTTAGAAGAGATACATTTATCAATGCTTGGATAAAATCCTTTGTGGCACGAAACTGACTGCGTTTGACAAGGCTACCATTAGCCTAAGAGCAATTTGATATATTCTTTCCGAAATTTCGGTTGCCTGTCCTTACCCCACTTTCTTCTCGAGGTCTAGAGGGAAACTAGCGACCTCTTACGGTCGCCAGGATTACTAATCATAGTTTGGTTCGAGGCATAACCTTGACAGGTTGTACCTCGGAATCAGCGGTCTCCGTTACGAGCATTAATGTTGCAGGCATTTTTGCTGCAGTATTTCAATATTTTTAATTTGTATTAACTTGGATACATTTTTACGTGACGTAGTGCGAATAATTTTCGATATTTTTAAAAGATTTTATGGAATGTTTTGACTAGTGAGAATGTTATAATAATGTCCAATATTACTATTTTTCCTTTAAAGTTGTGCATACTTCAACATGCCTGTGATACGGCCGGTCTGTGATGAGGTCCATATCCGGTGTTCGTCTTAAGAAGAGCAATTGTTGCATCCCAGAGAGTGATATATATTCGCTGGAGAATTTCTCTCAGCAAAGGTAAGGAAACTGAACTAACCTCTCTTTTCAACGTAAACTGCGTAAACAGTAAAGAACATTTAAATCACTCGAACGTTATTGCCCCTCTGCTTTGACACAATGTTTATTTATGATTTACCTTAAATTAAATAGTTTAATTATTCCATAAATTTGGCGCAATGATCTCCATCAATTTTTTACAGTTTTGAAGACAATTTACCCATCAAATGTTTAGGTGGGAATTGGGACACACTTTTAAAAGAAAAGAACAGATATTTCTTTGCACGTTTATTGAGAAAAAATATGGCAAATCAATTTACAAAAAATAACAATAATATTATTGGTCCATTGATCTGTAGAAACAAATATAGGACAAGGTTGACATAGTATAAACATGAATGGATATCACATAAGAGCTTCTTTAGCAGCACATCATAAGCGAAAATAATACATTCCAAACATTATTGATGTAATAAAAGGTACATTCAAAAATATTTTAAGCAAGAAGTAATAGACGACAGTTATATCAATATAATTCATTCTGAAAATACCACTTTCTTTGTATAAAGGGTAAACCGGATATATGCCCCACCCTCGTTTTAATGCAAAAAATACTCTGTGAGAAAGTAGGACAGTTATGTGAGTAAATATGATATTGTAGTCAAGGCTTATTTTAACGGCACATTCTACCGGCAAACTCGCTCCATCGGCATCTTCGGTGAAATTACATTTTCCAATTGCATGCCATAATAGTCGTTACTAATCTTCCGTAAGCTCAACTTAAGTTTCTCGTCTGTTTCAAGGTGTCAACAGTCGTGATGCACTGCGTAATAATTTTGTTATTCAAGTTATTTTATAAACATTTTAAGATGCCTTAAAGAACATTAGTAGCAGCAGTAGTAGAAAACAAGGGAAGCGAATGGTGCTGGCTTTACGACAGAAAATCGACATTTGCCAACGTATGGATAATGGGGTAAATAGACACGTATTAATGAACGAGTATAATATAAGCTCACCTACATTATAGGACATTAAAGCAAGAAAACAGTAACTTCTAAAAAATTTTGCAGACTCGTACAAATGAAAATATCCAAAAATGTAAGGAAGCCAAAGCTAGAACAGTTGAATGCATACTATAAGAGTGGTTTAAAGTGAAGCTTTCTGCAAGTTTCCCAATCACAGCTCCAATATTAATTGAAAAGCCAAAATACTTTTATCAGCAAATGCAACTGTGTGAACGATGTATTTTTTCTGATGGGTGGCTATCTCGTTTTAAACATCGTCTCAGGTGGACGTCAATCAGCTGATAGTGAAGCTGCACATGAATATTGTCAGTATTTTGCGTGCAAATAAGCCATGACACAATTACTTATTAATGCAGAAGAAGTACCGTATTTTCCCATCGATAACGCGCGCGTTATCTATACAAAAAAATTCCAAATCTGGTAAAAATTATCTTGCGCGTTATACAAGGGAAAAAATTAAATTTTGAAAAATGAGACTTTTTTCAAGGTTTATTAATGGCTGTTGTTATGAATCTTTGATTTCTATGTCCCAATGACAAAAACTAGCCTAATACCTAACATAAACAATTATTAGAATACAGGTAATGAAGTCCGAAATCACATTTTCTACGTCGAATTTTATTATCTCGTATTTATATTTCAACTAGCATATAACCATTGCTAACACAAGAATCGAGAAAATAGAGTTTCGCACAATACTATTTCAATGATGAATTTTATAGTAACGAAATTTCACTTACCTTTCCTTCGGCAAAAACCACGGGAATTACATAACAATAGGATTTCAAGGTCTAACAACGTAATTAGTAGGCAAGGCAATAACCCGTTAAAATGGCTATATTTCTCAAAATATGTGAATTTAGCGGTTTCGAATTGTAGGATATAAAAGAGGAATTGAATAAGAATATTATTGTAGTATATATAGATTACTGGACTCTATCTATCTATTGGGCTGGTCCGAAGCTTCATGTGCCCACTGGTGGAGAGGTGTGCTCCACTAACTGATGAACGTGTCCCGTTCCGCTTTGCGTTGGTGTCCCGTTCCGCTTTGCATTGGGGCGACTATGACCAGCCTTTTGCAAATTTTTATTCAACCTAAAAGTTGAAAGAGTAGGGGTGCCGGTGGTGTAGTGGTTAGGACGTTGGCTGCTGTTCGCCTGCTGCTTGAAAAGGCAGCGGGTATGAATTCTGCGTGAGTAGGATTTTTCCAAGGTCGCACGCCTTGGCCCCCCTCGTGTTCTTCGTAAGAGCAGCCAAATGCCCTCTGTGCATAGGACAGAGGCGAATCAGCTGCACACTCACAATCAAGAGTGTCTTCGAAACAGTGGCATGTGGAGTGAAAATATTGAAGGTTTTCAAGACATACTCGAAAGAGGATGCTTCATATTCATTGGCATCGATATATGACATCCATCCTTAGGTAATATGATTAAGATAAAATGTAACTTTACATTTATAAATTTTCGGAATTTCTCAATATTTCCAGTAATATATTTATGGTTGTTGATGCATCTTTGGAAATTGAAATAAAAATCCTCACAAAAATTGTTCAAAAAAGTTCAGTGGTGTTCTTTAAAAAAAATAGCTGGCATGTTTTGCCAAAACTTTGTCTCTTTAAGTTTAATATAAGTAAACAACTATTATTTAATTCAAAATTTTTGATTAACATTACCATGAATTTTATTTTTTTTAATTATTTCCTTGAACTATGGTGAATTTCTCATCTCTTAATTTTCCATATAAAATAT
The DNA here is from genome assembly GCA_028673005.1 of Tanypteryx hageni. Lineage (NCBI taxonomy): Eukaryota > Metazoa > Arthropoda > Insecta > Odonata > Petaluridae > Tanypteryx > Tanypteryx hageni. The sequence continues at coordinate 63,347,620 of CM054120.1, read as the reverse complement.
TTTTCAGATTAATCGTTGCTGACATGGCTCGATCAAATCGAAAATTTAAATTTCATGAGGATCTGGAAAGAATGTATAAAATCTTAAAAGTGCCAAAAATGAACATGAAGCCTATTGCTCTATTTGTAATAAAACAATATCTTGAGCATTGAAGAGACAATTAGATTTGGAGCAAACAGCATTTGAATTCAGCCAAGCATAAGAAAAATAGCATATCTGAAAATACATCAGGGAGAATTATAAACTATGTTGTCATTAAAACAGCAAGGATGCTGAAATTATTTCTGCTTGTGAAGCAACTTTAAGTTTGCATATAGTTCGCCATCACTTCATTTCAGTGGATTGCACAAATTAGCTACATGCAAAATTATTTGCCAATTCTAAGACAATCATTAAAATTTCAAGACAAGCAATATTCAACTAAGTAGCACAATATGCACTACAATTAATAAAAAGTAAAGTTAAGCACGAGGTTTAGTACATTGGGGTCTCTGCTGATAGTAATAATAATTTATCAACAAAACCTTTTCCAATAATCATTCAGCATTTTGATAATGCTGTTGGAGAACTCTTAGATAAGGTAGTTGAATTGAAATGTGGTTAAAGTAGATCAGCAGAGACAATAAGTCAGCTCATATTAAATAGATTATAGTTGGTCAGAAAAATGTATTGCATTTGGAGTGGACAATAGTAAACCAATTTTGGCAGTGTAAACAAAAAAGGGTCAAAAGAAAGTCTTTGCACCCTTGTCAGCAGAACTTTGGGCAGTTAATTGGAATTGGATGTCCTGCTCATATCTTAATTAATTAGGTTAAATATGCAACTGGTTCGAGGCAAATAGATATTAAACAATTTTGTTCGAAATCTATAATAATTTTCCAGTATCACTGTTAGAACAGAAAGTTTGACAAACTGTTGTGACTGTTCCTGTGGATTATAGTCAACTTTGAAAACATTCAAGAACGAGGTGCTTGTCCATTTTTCCTACATTGAAAGAATTCTGAAAATGTATGACCCATTAAAAATCTTATTTTCTTTCACTTTAAAAACTCTCACTATATTACAAATGCTTTTTTAAATCAATTAAATGAGGCATACTTATTATTTTTGCATTCATTAGTTCATATGTTTCATTATAATGTATCATACGTAGAAAGTGAGAAAAATTGAATGCATGAAATGATGAGGACATTAAACGTGGTTTGTCAATCATTGTTTAACAGATTAAGGACCATTTTTTCTCAATAAGTGTCAAAGCAGTATTAAATAAACATGCCAACCTTCTCAATGAATGCATTGTATAAAAATTTATGAGAATGGTTTTGATAGATAGATAATTTATTTAACATATAAAGGAATCCCAAAAGTAACATGTGGTATATTAAATAGGAATAAAAATATCAAATTACAAAATACATCTACAAATATGGACCACTCAATTCTTAGATTATGAAGTTTTTGTGTATGGAATTACAAAGTATACCATTGTGAGCAGATGAAAGAAATTCTTTGCAATTAACGTTAACAAAATGGTTTAATTAATGATTCTAAATGATTGAATTACTTGAAAGACTTTCTTCTAAGCAAGGTATAATGTAAAGAGTTTGAGGAAAAGTTTGCATTTGAAAAATTGTAAGATTTTTCAATCAGTAGGTATATAATTCAGAAAAGAACCCAGAGTTCCCATAGATTTACAGCTTGTCTTTTTAATTTCCGCTCCCAATGGGTATTGAGTATATTTTGAGTTTAATAAATGCTCAATTAAAGTAATCGTTAGGCGGTTGAATCATTTAAAGGTCTTTTAATAATGCAATATAATGTTAACCTTTTGTTGGCATAGTTAATGATGAGGATTTGCTGATAAGAGTGAACAGCTCTGAAGAATATGCCTGGATTATTTTATTAAACATTTATTTGCTTTAAATGATCCATTTGTTTTTAATTTGATTGAGAAATGGTTAATTTGTATATATCATCTGGTACTTAGGCCAAAAATTCTTCATAAAACTAGTTTGCACATCAAATTTTATTTGTCATATTTTTTTGCCATTTTTTTAAACATTTGTCCTCTTTTCGCAATGTCAGAATCTGGTCACCTATATTTATAAGAACTTTCTGTAGAGGCAAATAATTTTTGGTTCATCCTTGCGATCTGTTGCATCACTTATCAACGTTGAAGCAGGATAAATTGCCTAAAAATTTTCGAAATATGTACATATTGGAATCATATTCTTTTACCATAAGCATATGGATGAAACTTACCTTTATTTCATGAAGAGAATTTTTGGGTCTCGTCTACTATCTGCCACCCACCCAGGTTAATATACGCAGCACCCTAACCAAATGAAGTTGCGAGATATGTAACTCCATTAAGGTTAGCTGCAGAAAAAAATAATGAGCGCATGGGATATGACTGGCACTGGGTTGGGTAAGTAAGTTAAAATGTTTTTGGTTTCTTCCCAAGTTCGCTGTGCCAACCACCTTGGGGGAGCAGGACAGTGAATGTGGGAATAGAACCAAAACACTTTAACTAAGTTAGCCAACCCAGGGGGGCAGGGGGAGAGGGAGGGCGAGTTGGAGTAAATTGTAGCCCGAGCAGTTGTATCAAGCACTAGTTCCACATCCCACCACCAGAAGGGCGTTGTGTATATTAACTTGGGTGGGTGGCAGATAAAAGACAATATTCGAAGTTTCCATCATAAACTATAATGTAACTATACGTATTTTTACCTAAAAGTCTAACATGAACTCAACCAGTTCAAATTTCTCCAACGCATTCAGTGACACCTAGTGAAACAAACATATACGGGTAGATTGGGACAAACAGGCGAGCAATTGTTCCTGGGATGAACAGGCGAGCAATTGTTCCTGTGGCAAAAATAATGCTGAAATGGACAAACTGCAGTGACCAGACCTGTTAAATATAGATATAGAAAGCAGGGCTGCCACCATACAAGGAATAACAAAACTTCTTTTACACATATTTGTGTTGAACTGCCCACATCAATTTTAACTAATTTTAATACTTATAACATACACATAAATACAAAGCCAAATTAGGATTTTTAGACTGAATCAGCCAAACACGGGTGCCACAACTACAAATTAAACTTTCAGTAATTATGAATTGGGACAAATTGGCTTTACGGATTTCACACCAATTTTGTATATAAGATTTGTTCAAGGTGACATAATTAAATAAAGATGGTTTTGCAGAACTAAAGAGCAGGTTTACCACAGTAAAAAGTAAAATAATATTTATTTTACATGAATTTCTAGAGAACTGACCTCATGGATTTTAAACAAATATGGTCCAAAAAATCTTCATATAAATAAAAAATCAAAATTGACTATTAATTATTAATAATCTACATTGTAATGTTTTAACAATGAATGGTTACTAATTATTCCATTTTGGGGATGAGTGTGCACATGACTATCAGTATTGAGAAAAGTAATATTCTTATCTCTCGGCGTATATGAAGAAGGCTGAATTTGAGGGTAATTTTTCTGGAAAAAAGTGCATCTTACATACAGAAAAATGTAATCCTTAATAATTTTCATCACATCGTTTCTAAAAATATTTCCTGATAAAATTTTATAATTCGTGAAAACTGTATTTTTCAACATTTTATCAGAAGTGATTAAGCACTGGTTATATCCAAGCTACTATGGGACCAAACTCCCTTCTAATGACGCAGTTCTGACGCCTATAATTTTAAGTCTAATATTGTCCATTTATGTCCAGAATGCTCGTGTGGTTACGCCATGTAAATCCTTTAAAAAATGACTGAGATTTGAGGGTTGGAGACAGAGTTATTGTTCCTGGTAATGGAGGAAGCAGAGCTGGTGTAGGATGAAATGGTAGAGTGCGGTATATTGGAACCACTACTTTTGCATCAGGTTGCTGGGTAGGTGTTGAGCTTGACGAAGAAGCCGATGGCTGTCATGATGGGACAGTTGGAGGCATATGTTATTTTGAATGCTCCCCTCATCGAGGCATCCTTTTTTTTGGCAACCAAGGTCATCAGGTAGCAGCTACTGTTTATGCAATGCTTCTTTTACTTGGTAAGAACTAACCAATTAATTTAAATAATAATGTTTAGCTGACAGGATACTTTCTTATGTATAAATTATAGTTTTAATCTTTGAATTTTATCTGAAAAAGTAAATATTGCTCCCATAAAAAACAGTGTTTATTTTTCCAAAATGTTTCATGTTTAATACAAAGACTGCATTAGGTTCTGTATTCATCTTGTATGATTGTCATTATCAATGTTCATCTATCCCACTTCTGTTCTGCAATTATTTTACTCCCAATAAAGCTTTCAAAAATGGGAGGAGCATGGAAAAAAATCTTAAAAACATTTTATACACTAAATGGGACCTTTTTTTATGAGGTCTATTGGAATTATTATGTTCTGTGGCATTGATCGCTCTATTCAACAGACTCATTAGGAACTAAGACATCACATCTTACATAGCAAATGCACTGAAAATGTAATCGCTGTGAGCGATCATATAATAAAACACAATAAAGATAATGTATCATTGGAATTCATGTTGCATAAAGATTTACAGTATATATTAACAATTATTTGCTACTAATTATAAATAATATGTATTTTAATGATTTAGCAAGGAATGACTGCAAATTATTCTATTTTGGGGATGAGTGTGTTTTTGCCACTACTAAATACAGTAATAATCTTACTTTCAGTCTATAACAGTGGTTCTCAAACTTTTTTGACCGCGGCCCATTTAGGCTGGGCAAAAGACCTCTGTGGCCCACCTATCCCACCCGTTCCCAGTTTCCGGTGGAAAAAGAACTCGGTGATAGCAAGGAATTGGAGAGGAGCAAAATAATGAAAATGGTACAAATACTTCAGGCACATTGGATGCATAAAATTAAAGGGTTTTATTCTCCCTTGGCACCAAAAATATTATCCATATTAATGGGAATATTGATGCTACTTTTGATGAGACATCAATGAGGTTATGTCTGGTTCCAAACTGGAGAGTTTCAATCTCATGTCAGGTTCCACGCTCAGCTAATGCCCCTTCTTTGTTTTCAGCCCCACAAGTTGAAAATCCCACCTCGCAGTTATATGTTTTAGGGAATGTCAGCAGGTACTTCAGTGCTATGTCGGTGAGTCCAGGGTATTCCGACCGTACGTGGAGTCAAAAGTCCATCAAACTTTTTTCGCTGAACACAAACTTCAGTGACATGTCCGAGGTAAGTTCCACAAGATTATCCACCTCTTTGGATGGAAGCTTGATTCGTGCTCCCAACTATAGTTATGTATGATTCTTGATTGTATTTTAAGTGATAATTTCAATTTGTTTATTAAAGATAGAATTATGAATTTTCTTCCTTTTCTCTAAATTCATTATGTAATAAAAAATTGTACAAGATAGTTTACAATTTTTTCTACAGAATCCTTACTTACAGGACTGATTCTTTTTGGGTTAAAACATTGTTGTTATTAATATTCTCTTTTAATTACTGTATTTCTCGGCATATAAGACACTTTTTTCCAGAAAAATGATCTCCAAAAACAGCCTGCATCTTATATGCCAAAGGTAAGATTATTACTGTTCTCAATACTGACACAAATGAGCACACTCATCCCCAAAATGGAAAAATTAGCTGTCATTCGTCGAAAAAACTATAAAATATACATTATTAATAATTGATTGTAAAAAAATTGGTTAATACAATATATACAGTAATACCTAATGCAATGTGAATTCCGAGGACACATTTTCATTATTGTGCTTTAATACATGTCTGCTCACACTGATAACAATTTTGGTGCGTTTGCGATGTTTTAGTTCCCATTGAGCCCATTGAATAATGTGATTAATGCCACAGGGCAGTAGAATTCATTTAGATGCCAAAAATATTTTATACATATCTAGGATAAATAACGTTATCCGTATTGAGATCACATTGGCTACAAAAGTGAAAAGATATGCGATTCAATATCCGTAAATGGAGAAAACGAGGAAAAACTGAAGCTGATGGGATAAGAGGAACATAGTCTTTGTAAGGTTGGTCTTAAATGGCCACAACTAAAGGAGGTAGTGATGGATAATAGAACAGAGAAAGTTTGGTATTGCTGTATCAAGCAAAATCGTTATGTATGGGGGAAAAAGAGTTGCAGAAGAAAAAGGACTAGTAGAGCGTACATATGATATTGATTGCAACATTTTGCTTAATGGCAACATATATGAATATATTCTTCCATTGCGAACAATGCTATTACAAAATTTGAGCTTTTAATTGAGTTACTTGGAATATGCTCCTTGAAGATGTTTTCCTTATCATACCAAGTTTCTATAATTTCTAAATCATGAACTAAAGGTTTGAATAATATCACCATTATAAATTCATGTCCTTCAATCCAGCAAGTAAGACTCATTCTTTTCAGAGTTTCTCTCCTGGATGTTGGGCAAAATTTCTTTATACCATCTAGATGAATTCCATTTCTTTTTGGAATACATATTCATGAATGAATAGAATTCTTAAATGTCCAAATGCAATTGCGAATTTCTTCAACCTGTTTTTGCCTACTGTTTGAATATTGGAACATTGTATATTTCTCCTATTGGGCACATTACAATGTCATGATCATATTAGTGAGCAACTGTGGGGTCCAGGGAATGACAAAAAGTTTCTAAAAAGGTCCCGGGTTTCACTACAGAGGGTGATTTCAATTTTCCATATGATGACACCTAAAAATTGATTTTTGACTTACAGGCTTTTATTCTTTTGCAAATTAAAATTAATTGACCTACTATCTTCGGACCTAAACTCTTTAAAAGAAAAATAATGTTTCTTATTCTTATCGTCAAATTTTGCCTGATACAAAGTCACTCTAATTTTCCATTTAAATCATATTGGAAAAATTTCAACTTTTTTATATGTTGCCTTGCCTACCATGTCATTTTTAAACCTTGAGATTGTATCATCTCAACCCTTATAAAATATGCATAAGGAAAGTGTGCTTTGAATATTTTAATACGTGAAAGGGAGGAAGATGTTCTTTATTTGTGCTAAATTGAGACTAGGAAGTATATTTTCCAGAGGAGAGAGTGGAAGAGATACATAATGTTGTTTAATAGGATGAGATTGAGACTAGGAAGTCTATTTTTCCAGAGAAAGAGGGGGAAGAGGATTTAAAAGAGGAAGAGAGGGAAGAGGATTGGAAAGAGGAAGAGAGGGAAGAGGATTGGAAATAGTAAGAGAGGGAAGAGGATGGAAAGAGGAAGAGAGGGAAGAGGATTGGAAAGAGGAAGAGGACTGGAAAGAGGAAGAGAGAAAAGGAGCAACAATGGAAAGTGCCTCAAATTTAATATTTAATCCACTTAACCAAATTTGGTAGGATTGCTATGATCACGTACCAATAGCAAATAGCATAAAAAATTTTCCCATCAGATGCTCAATATCTAAGCCATTTGTTCAATTACAGAGCCCATTTGAACGGGCTAATTCATCTAGTATTATATAATATGCTTAGTTGTAAAGTGAAAAATTGCCACCTTAAGCCATCTCTGGCTCACCCCTGGCGCCGACCCTGTACTTGTGATCAAATAACCTGGAAATATTTTGAAAGTGCATGCACAGAATGATGCCTTATTTCCTATATAAACATGGGTAAATCAATAGTTTTCAGAGTTTAATATTTTATTAACTCTGTTAGTCATGTACAGACATAGAGCAAGTCATAAATTCACAACGACAATAAAACTAAAGTGAGAGACAAAATAAACACAACATAGAACACTTAAATAATATGTACACACATACAAAGAAAAATCTTATAAGTGTATGAAATTATGTATGAAATATGAAATTAAAAAAATGGAAAAAATACAAAGGTATTCAATTATTATTTATTAAATAATTATAAATTATTATTTATTGGTTGTAATGTTCAGTGTAATAGGCCTGAGTGACGTTTTTGAACTTATTAAATAAATAAATTATTCAAGAAAACATGCTAATTTAAGGATTCCAAAAAATTCCTGTATACTATAAAAGTTTTTGCTAAGAAGGATACACTTTAAACGTTTCTTGAACAAAGAAACAGTCGGTGCATCTTTAACACTGCATGGCAGCTTATTATAAATAAATTAGAACACGAAGTATATAACAATAAGGCTCATATTGATAATAAGGAAGTGGATTGATTAACTAAAGGAGATTGACAGAATTGCTGGTTAAAGATATTGGCAATTATTTCGGGGTCAGATACAGCTTCATTGTGAAATGAGATATGTTTTGGACTTGAGTTGTGGGCAGATCACTTTGTATTAGATTTAATGATTGCCCAGGAAGATTTCGCAGTAATATTAGATGAGATAATATAATTACTGTAGGCTAATTTCCTGGATTCAGCAACCATCAATTTGAATCTTTTAAGATCACTTTGATAGTTCCTTTTTAAACCAGGATCATCATATTTGCATTTCCCATGTAGGCTACGTAAGAACCGGCTCATATGCACTAGTTCAGCTGAATAAAATTTACGCTTGGATGAAGGTGGCCTCTGCTTGATTCATTTTACAGGGAAGGCTGCATTAAAATGCAGTTTAAAAGTTTTTAAAAGGTAATTAAATTTGGCATCCACACCTTGGGCAAGATCAACTTCCTCCCACAATTCCCGGGATAGCATTGAAAAAAACATTTGAATTGAAGTTTGGTCAAAGATCCGTTTTAAGGTATAGGCAGGCTTAATATTTGCAAGAATGCTAGGTAAATTAACTTCTACATTGAGGGCTAGATGATCAGATATATGGTTTTACAAGAAAGATCAGTGGATGGAATATCTGAAATGATTAAGTCAATAAGAGTAGAAGATTGTGTTGAGATACGAGTAGGTTCATTATTCCTAATACTGACGGCAAAACTCAATAACAAATTTTCAAGATCAATTTTTTCTGGAAAGTCCTTGAAGAGGGCCACATTCAGGTCGCCACAAATCAATAAGGTTTTCACTTTCTTTGAAAGTGCATGCTGAATAGCATCGCTTAAAGCAGACAAGAAACATGAAAAGAATATCACATTTTAGTTCCTGTAAAAGAACTTCAAGAGAAAAAACCTTATTTCTAATAGAATGGATATTACGGTAAAATAACATCAAGGTAGAAGCACTTGCCGCTGAGTCACCAGTGGAATGCATAGGATCTAGTCACAGCTTTTTGGGCTTTGATATGCCCGATTGAAGGCGGGTTGAACGCTTCTCGCTGTTTACACATTTTCTTCAGCATCAACTGAAACAATTTAGTTGCTCAAGCTCACAGACAGAAACAGTGGAACATGGAAGAATTGCGGCACAATCTTGGCTTGGAGAAACACTAACATCGAGATTATCATTAGGAGCCACATCAGCGCAGGCACTGAGAACCCCAGTAGTATTGGACTGCAGTGCATTCGAAACAAAGGTGTTCCTCGGCGGCGAATTGCGCGGAAATTTATAATTTTTTACCACAACATCACAGGGCCTAATCGATGAATTACGATTTTTTTCTAAAAACTGGGGCGTTGTACTGATTCGAAAAGAAGCGTAATTTCCCTTTGCAACTAATTTAAAAAGTTAAGTCAGTAACTCCCATAGAACGCAGGTATTTCTCTAGGTCTTCTTGTTTGGTGTCGTGATAAAGACGCCAAACATGCAAGTGGCACTTTCTAGCATAGGGCTTCAAGGGACACTTGGAATTCGTGTCTGCATTGCCAACGGTAACGTCCGGGGGTTGGGCCTTGGGATGGCGGCGTTTATTGAGACGGATATGAAGGCAGCGATTCAGCTAAAACCTGTCATCGGAATCCAGAATGATGATGATGATGAGTAATGAAATCGTCAAAGGAGGGATGCCCAGGCACATTTCCAGGGAGATCGCGGGCAGCGTCACTCATAGAAGGAGCTGACACTAGGAACACCATTTTTTCTGTTTGTATCGAGGAACGGAGACTGGGCCGGAAGTGGTGGCACGATTCGAAGTTCAACAATTTGTACTGTTCGATGCGGACTCCCGATCACAGTCGCGACACTCAATGTTATAAAACGGGGACAGCCTAAAATTCACCCCTACAACTCCTCCGTCGCTTCAGTGCGTTTTGTTACGGCCCTCCCATTGATCGAAGGCGTTGCCAGGCAACGAGCTACGTCAGCAGACGCTTCTCCTCCCCCCCTCTCCTCTCCAACCAACTCCTCCGTTCCCCAACCCCTCCTCTCCGCTGCTCACCCACCCGCTGCCCGCTTTTCGTATTGGCAGCCGATTTACCGTAAATAAAATAGTTTAATTCTTCCATAAATTTGGCGCATTGATCTCCATCAATTTTTTACAGTTTTGAAAACAATTTGTGATAATTTTGCTGGTATTGCAAGGATCCTCTGCAAGCAGTGCCCCGCTTTTCAAAGTTTCATGGGAAATAGTTAAAATCACATGTAACAGGCAATAAATATGGTTTTAAAAATGTTTTTTGTTTATATTTGGATGGCTTCCCGTGTTTATTGGAGTATTTGTATGCTTCCCACATTTTTTCAGCATCTAATACTCCAAAAAATTAAATAGTACATACGCTGTCTTTCTAATGTTAATACTTATGTAATTAAATCAGAATAGGCATTTTACCATGAAAGGGTTAAAAAAATCAGTTCAGCATGTAGATAATGCGAGTGATTTTATCGGAAAAAGACGAGTTTTTAATTTTTAAATGTCGTCACGTAAAGAAGACAAAGTGATACATTGAAATGAATAATCTATCGGTTTGATGGAATTAATAAAGTAAGGCGAGGATATGCATTAATAAAATTTCTAATGCAAAGGGTTACGGAAATACAAATGATTGAAATTTGGTCTTCACGGAGTAAGCTGGAACGATATTATTGTGGTATATATAGATTTCTGGACTCAATCTGTCTTTTGGGCTGGTCCGAAGCTTCATGTGTCCACTGGTGGAGAGGTGTGCTCCACTAACTGATGAACGTGTCCCGTTCCGCTTTGCATTGGGGCGACTATGACCAGCCTTTTTGCATTTTTTTATTCAATTTAAAACTTGAAAGAGTGACTTTAAGACAGTGGCATGAGGAGTGAAAATATTGAAGGTTTTCAAGACATACTCGAAAGAGGATGCTTCATATTCATTGGCATCGATATATGACATCCATCCTTATGTAATTTGAATAAAATAAAATGTAACTTTACATTTTTAAAATTTTTAAGAATTTCTCAATTCCCCCAGTAATATATTTACAGTTGTTGGAAATTGTCCTAAAAATAAGAACGTCATGGAAGAAAGTATGAAAAATTGCTCCTTAATATTCTGGCCGTATATGAAGCCACTTATATGTCGCTCTAGAAAACTGAAAAATAATTTGATTCGAACTGCTAAATATTATGAAGAATTATGGAATAGGAATATGAGGAATTATAAGGAAATTTCTATGGGTAGAAACTACGAGTTTAAGAGTTGATTTAAATGAAGCAACTTGTGGGTCAATCAATAAATTGAACATTCGATTAAATTAAATTTAATTTTTTTTGTTTTTATGAAACAGCTTGCATGACTGATAATAATAGGATTTTCGTTTTTTCTAGTCGATTTTGCACAAAAGTCTAACTAAGAAAAAAATTTCGAATATCCAGCTCATCTGGAAGTGCCTAAACATTAGTATCCTCCTATCATTATATATCGACGTTTCTTACAGAGAAGGATATCATTATATATATAGACGTCCCTTACAGACGAGGAGGATATAACATACTAGTAGTTGGTGCTTGCATTCTGCAAGCATATCATCTCAACATAAAAAAACATTCATTTTTCATATTTCATCATTACAAATATTTTTTTAATTCTAAATATTTCACCTCCGGAGCGATTTTCGTTATACCCTTATGTTATTATTATTATTTATTTTTAATTCCATAAAAATTGCATACACTAAGCATTACAATTGTCAGGAGCCGTCATAGAGGACATTCACAACATACATATACATACTATGGAAGTTACATATCAAAGCAAACATACAAAAAATACAGAGTGAGTACATAGTAAATATGCTACATTTTCTTATATGTTCTATGTTTCATATTTTATAATCGTGCAAGTAGCCTTCATCAAAATCATCATATATATTTGAAAGTAAGAAAACATAAAACAAAATACAGCAATATTTAAATATAAAACAAGTAAATTACATGTTATCTCTCAGCAGATGTTTGCGAATTGTCAGCGTAAACGAAGAAAGACACCATTTTTTCAATCCAGTTTACTACTTTCCCGTAGAGAAAAAAGAAATCGAGAACGTCGAAATACTACTACTCACAGGAAAAGACGGCAAACCATATCCTTTCTTCGGTGGAGCTACACCTTCTTTTTTAGTTTTACACTTTATAAAAGTGTTGCAATAACCAAAAAAGCAATCATTATCGTTCGAGATGTTAAAGGACGTGGATCGATATACGACGTCAATCAATGCGGAGGAGAAATAGGTCCCGTCTACCGCGCCAGTTATCGTGTGCATAGAGGTAGAGGATTAGGAATCTTTCTCGCGGGTCTTTTTCGTTTCGCTAAACCACTTATACAAAGTGGTCTTAAAGCGGTAGGTAAGGAGGCGGCCAGTACGGGGGTCGGAATTCTCTCGGATTTGGGAACGAGACCAATTAAGGAAATATTGAGTAATCGATTGGGTGAGGCTGGAGCGAATTTGAAGAGAAAGGCGGAAGAAAAAATTAAAAAGATGAGTGGATCGGGTTTAGGCATAAGTAAAAGACCAAAGTTAATAAAAAGGAACATCAAACGCAAAAAACTTCATTCGAGGAGAAAGAGACGTCGCGTCAATACGGACATATTTTCTTCATAACCGAGATGGAACACATGCTATCCTCGCTCGACATATTTAGTCGGCCAGCTTTGCAAACGAATATCTTAGGCAAGCGCCTCATTCCGTACAAACCGATCTCTTCCTTAGACAATCAATCGACCATCGAATTCGTAGTGAAAGATTTGGGAGAATCGTACAAAAGTTTGAACAGTTTTTATTTACAAATCAGGGTGAAATTTGTCAAAGCTGATGGATCAGACTATGGGCCAGGGGACAAGAATCAACCCGGGGTAGTGAATAATGTCTTGCATTCGTCGATCGAGCAATGCAGCGTCCATTTAAGCGGAAAGCATGTTACATCCTCGGAAGGTAATTATCACTATCGTAGCACTTTAGAAAATCTCCTTAGTTATGGCGCGGATTGGTATTTAGGACTTAAGGGCAAAGAAAATAAGAGAATTATATAAATGGTACACGTAGACTAATAGGGAGTGTCACTTTACTTTTGATAAAAAATGAACTTTTCTTTATATCTTGTAATATATTACTTATAACTAAAAAATCTTCAAAAAAATTTGTAGAACTAGTCAAATAGCATACAGTACAATAGCGGTACATTTTTATCAAAGGAGTAGCCGATTTCAAGAAAATCAAACAAGAAAACCGTAATCCACTTTGAGCTTAAAAACTTTTTCCCGTTTTTGAATCGCTGTCAACGAAAACAATCTTCGTAGCAACCGAAATAAACAATATCTGCTGTAAATAACTAATTAATTTAATTTTCTTTCGTGCGCACTTATCATTTGGAAAATGGATCATCTATCTACGGCGAAGAAATGAACATCTATTTTCTTCAAGTATTGTACACAGCGTTTGTAAGTGAAAAGAAATGGGTAATTTACGACGAAGGAATGAACGTGAACATATTGATTATAACTATTGAGGTAAGTTTTAAATAATTGTCCATTTTTTATTAATTACAACGGATTAGGCAATAAGTCGGCGAACAAAAAATTCGATATGTTCTTGTTATTACTATTGGCATACCAGTTTTTAGATATTATACTAAGCCATTTAAATATTTATCTTTTTTGACATGATTGCATAAATCTTAAAGGCCTCTATCTCGCATGTATGCTCACATTTTGTGTGCATCTTTCCTCTCTTGTTAAATTTAGCGACTCATCATTTAATTAAAATCCCGCTTGCATCAAGCGATTGCTTAGAAGAGATACATTTATCAATGCTTGGATAAAATCCTTTGTGGCACGAAACTGACTGCGTTTGACAAGGCTACCATTAGCCTAAGAGCAATTTGATATATTCTTTCCGAAATTTCGGTTGCCTGTCCTTACCCCACTTTCTTCTCGAGGTCTAGAGGGAAACTAGCGACCTCTTACGGTCGCCAGGATTACTAATCATAGTTTGGTTCGAGGCATAACCTTGACAGGTTGTACCTCGGAATCAGCGGTCTCCGTTACGAGCATTAATGTTGCAGGCATTTTTGCTGCAGTATTTCAATATTTTTAATTTGTATTAACTTGGATACATTTTTACGTGACGTAGTGCGAATAATTTTCGATATTTTTAAAAGATTTTATGGAATGTTTTGACTAGTGAGAATGTTATAATAATGTCCAATATTACTATTTTTCCTTTAAAGTTGTGCATACTTCAACATGCCTGTGATACGGCCGGTCTGTGATGAGGTCCATATCCGGTGTTCGTCTTAAGAAGAGCAATTGTTGCATCCCAGAGAGTGATATATATTCGCTGGAGAATTTCTCTCAGCAAAGGTAAGGAAACTGAACTAACCTCTCTTTTCAACGTAAACTGCGTAAACAGTAAAGAACATTTAAATCACTCGAACGTTATTGCCCCTCTGCTTTGACACAATGTTTATTTACGATTTACCTTAAATTAAATAGTTTAATTATTCCATAAATTTGGCGCAATGATCTCCATCAATTTTTTACAGTTTTGAAGACAATTTACCCATCAAATGTTTAGGTGGGAATTGGGACACACTTTTAAAAGAAAAGAACAGATATTTCTTTGCACGTTTATTGAGAAAAAATATGGCAAATCAATTTACAAAAAATAACAATAATATTATTGGTCCATTGATCTGTAGAAACAAATATAGGACAAGGTTGACATAGTATAAACATGAATGGATATCACATAAGAGCTTCTTTAGCAGCACATCATAAGCGAAAATAATACATTCCAAACATTATTGATGTAATAAAAGTTACATTCAAAAATATTTTAAGCAAGAAGTAATAGGCGACAGTTATATCAATATAATTCATTCTGAAAATACCACTTTCTTTGTATAAAGGGTATACCGGATATATGCCCCACCCTCGTTTTAATGCAAAAAATACTCTGTGAGAAAGTAGGACAGTTATGTGAGTAAATATGATATTGTAGTCAAGGCTTATTTTAACGGCACATTCTACCGGCAAACTCGCTCCATCGTCATCTTCGGTGAAATTACA
Organism: Tanypteryx hageni; assembly: GCA_028673005.1. NCBI lineage: Eukaryota > Metazoa > Arthropoda > Insecta > Odonata > Petaluridae > Tanypteryx > Tanypteryx hageni. Next base: position 63,332,277 of record CM054120.1, on the reverse strand, counting down.
TTTTCCAATTGCATGCCATAATAGTCGTTACTAATCTTCCGTAAGCTCAACTTAAGTTTCTCGTCTGTTTCAAGGTGTCAACAGTCGTGATGCACTGCGTAATAATTTTGTTATTCAAGTTATTTTATAAACATTTTAAGATGCCTTAAAGAACATTAGTAGCAGCAGTAGTAGAAAACAAGGGAAGCGAATGGTGCTGGCTTTACGACAGAAAATCGACATTTGCCAACGTATGGATAATGGGGTAAATAGACACGTATTAATGAACGAGTATAATATAAGCTCACCTACATTATAGGACATTAAAGCAAGAAAACAGTAACTTCTAAAAAATTTTGCAGACTCGTACAAATGAAAATATCCAAAAATGTAAGGAAGCCAAAGCTAGAACAGTTGAATGCATACTATAAGAGTGGTTTAAAGTGAAGCTTTCTGCAAGTTTCCCAATCACAGCTCCAATATTAATTGAAAAGCCAAAATACTTTTATCAGCAAATGCAACTGTGTGAACGATGTATTTTTTCTGATGGGTGGCTATCTCGTTTTAAACATCGTCTCAGGTGGACGTCAATCAGCTGATAGTGAAGCTGCACATGAATATTGTCAGTATTTTGCGTGCAAATAAGCCATGACACAATTACTTATTAATGCAGAAGAAGTACCGTATTTTCCCATCGATAACGCGCGCGTTATCTATACAAAAAAATTCCAAATCTGGTAAAAATTATCTTGCGCGTTATACAAGGGAAAAAATTAAATTTTGAAAAATGAGACTTTTTTCAAGGTTTATTAATGGCTGTTGTTATGAATCTTTGATTTCTATGTCCCAATGACAAAAACTAGCCTAATACCTAACATAAACAATTATTAGAATACAGGTAATGAAGTCCGAAATCACATTTTCTACGTCGAATTTTATTATCTCGTATTTATATTTCAACTAGCATATAACCATTGCTAACACAAGAATCGAGAAAATAGAGTTTCGCACAATACTATTTCAATGATGAATTTTATAGTAACGAAATTTCACTTACCTTTCCTTCGGCAAAAACCACGGGAATTACATAACAATAGGATTTCAAGGTCTAACAACGTAATTAGTAGGCAAGGCAATAACCCGTTAAAATGGCTATATTTCTCAAAATATGTGAATTTAGCGGTTTCGAATTGTAGGATATAAAAGAGGAATTGAATAAGAATATTATTGTAGTATATATAGATTACTGGACTCTATCTATCTATTGGGCTGGTCCGAAGCTTCATGTGCCCACTGGTGGAGAGGTGTGCTCCACTAACTGATGAACGTGTCCCGTTCCGCTTTGCGTTGGTGTCCCGTTCCGCTTTGCATTGGGGCGACTATGACCAGCCTTTTGCAAATTTTTATTCAACCTAAAAGTTGAAAGAGTAGGGGTGCCGGTGGTGTAGTGGTTAGGACGTTGGCTGCTGTTCGCCTGCTGCTTGAAAAGGCAGCGGGTATGAATTCTGCGTGAGTAGGATTTTTCCAAGGTCGCACGCCTTGGCCCCCCTCGTGTTCTTCGTAAGAGCAGCCAAATGCCCTCTGTGCATAGGACAGAGGCGAATTAGCTGCACACTCACAATCAAGAGTGTCTTCGAAACAGTGGCATGTGGAGTGAAAATATTGAAGGTTTTCAAGACATACTCGAAAGAGGATGCTTCATATTCATTGGCATCGATATATGACATCCATCCTTAGGTAATATGATTAAGATAAAATGTAACTTTACATTTATAAATTTTCGGAATTTCTCAATATTTCCAGTAATATATTTATGGTTGTTGATGCATCTTTGGAAATTGAAATAAAAATCCTCACAAAAATTGTTCAAAAAAGTTCAGTGGTGTTCTTTAAAAAAAATAGCTGGCATGTTTTGCCAAAACTTTGTCTCTTTAAGTTTAATATAAGTAAACAACTATTATTTTATTCAAAATTTTTGATTAACATTACCATGAATTTTATTTTTTTTAATTATTTCCTTGAACTATGGTGAATTTCTCATCTCTTAATTTTCCATATAAAATATTTTTCAGATTAATCGTTGCTGACATGGCTCGATCAAATCGAAAATTTAAATTTCATGAGGATCTGGAAAGAATGTATAAAATCTTAAAAGTGCCAAAAATGAACATGAAGCCTATTGCTCTATTTGTAATAAAACAATATCTTGAGCATTGAAGAGACAATTAGATTTGGAGCAAACAGCATTTGAATTCAGCCAAGCATAAGAAAAATAGCATATCTGAAAATACATCAGGGAGAATTATAAACTATGTTGTCATTAAAACAGCAAGGATGCTGAAATTATTTCTGCTTGTGAAGCAACTTTAAGTTTGCATATAGTTCGCCATCACTTCATTTCAGTGGATTGCACAAATTAGCTACATGCAAAATTATTTGCCAATTCTAAGACAATCATTAAAATTTCAAGACAAGCAATATTCAACTAAGTAGCACAATATGCACTACAATTAATAAAAAGTAAAGTTAAGCACGAGGTTTAGTACATTGGGGTCTCTGCTGATAGTAATAATAATTTATCAACAAAACCTTTTCCAATAATCATTCAGCATTTTGATAATGCTGTTGGAGAACTCTTAGATAAGGTAGTTGAATTGAAATGTGGTTAAAGTAGATCAGCAGAGACAATAAGTCAGCTCATATTAAATAGATTATAGTTGGTCAGAAAAATGTATTGCATTTGGAGTGGACAATAGTAAACCAATTTTGGCAGTGTAAACAAAAAAGGGTCAAAAGAAAGTCTTTGCACCCTTGTCAGCAGAACTTTGGGCAGTTAATTGGAATTGGATGTCCTGCTCATATCTTAATTAATTAGGTTAAATATGCAACTGGTTCGAGGCAAATAGATATTAAACAATTTTGTTCGAAATCTATAATAATTTTCCAGTATCACTGTTAGAACAGAAAGTTTGACAAACTGTTGTGACTGTTCCTGTGGATTATAGTCAACTTTGAAAACATTCAAGAACGAGGTGCTTGTCCATTTTTCCTACATTGAAAGAATTCTGAAAATGTATGACCCATTAAAAATCTTATTTTCTTTCACTTTAAAAACTCTCACTATATTACAAATGCTTTTTTAAATCAATTAAATGAGGCATACTTATTATTTTTGCATTCATTAGTTCATATGTTTCATTATAATGTATCATACGTAGAAAGTGAGAAAAATTGAATGCATGAAATGATGAGGACATTAAACGTGGTTTGTCAATCATTGTTTAACAGATTAAGGACCATTTTTTCTCAATAAGTGTCAAAGCAGTATTAAATAAACATGCCAACCTTCTCAATGAATGCATTGTATAAAAATTTATGAGAATGGTTTTGATAGATAGATAATTTATTTAACATATAAAGGAATCCCAAAAGTAACATGTGGTATATTAAATAGGAATAAAAATATCAAATTACAAAATACATCTACAAATATGGACCACTCAATTCTTAGATTATGAAGTTTTTGTGTATGGAATTACAAAGTATACCATTGTGAGCAGATGAAAGAAATTCTTTGCAATTAACGTTAACAAAATGGTTTAATTAATGATTCTAAATGATTGAATTACTTGAAAGACTTTCTTCTAAGCAAGGTATAATGTAAAGAGTTTGAGGAAAAGTTTGCATTTGAAAAATTGTAAGATTTTTCAATCAGTAGGTATATAATTCAGAAAAGAACCCAGAGTTCCCATAGATTTACAGCTTGTCTTTTTAATTTCCGCTCCCAATGGGTATTGAGTATATTTTGAGTTTAATAAATGCTCAATTAAAGTAATCGTTAGGCGGTTGAATCATTTAAAGGTCTTTTAATAATGCAATATAATGTTAACCTTTTGTTGGCATAGTTAATGATGAGGATTTGCTGATAAGAGTGAACAGCTCTGAAGAATATGCCTGGATTATTTTATTAAACATTTATTTGCTTTAAATGATCCATTTGTTTTTAATTTGATTGAGAAATGGTTAATTTGTATATATCATCTGGTACTTAGGCCAAAAATTCTTCATAAAACTAGTTTGCACATCAAATTTTATTTGTCATATTTTTTTGCCATTTTTTTAAACATTTGTCCTCTTTTCGCAATGTCAGAATCTGGTCACCTATATTTATAAGAACTTTCTGTAGAGGCAAATAATTTTTGGTTCATCCTTGCGATCTGTTGCATCACTTATCAACGTTGAAGCAGGATAAATTGCCTAAAAATTTTCGAAATATGTACATATTGGAATCATATTCTTTTACCATAAGCATATGGATGAAACTTACCTTTATTTCATGAAGAGAATTTTTGGGTCTCGTCTACTATCTGCCACCCACCCAGGTTAATATACGCAGCACCCTAACCAAATGAAGTTGCGAGATATGTAACTCCATTAAGGTTAGCTGCAGAAAAAAATAATGAGCGCATGGGATATGACTGGCACTGGGTTGGGTAAGTAAGTTAAAATGTTTTTGGTTTCTTCCCAAGTTCGCTGTGCCAACCACCTTGGGGGAGCAGGACAGTGAATGTGGGAATAGAACCAAAACACTTTAACTAAGTTAGCCAACCCAGGGGGGCAGGGGGAGAGGGAGGGCGAGTTGGAGTAAATTGTAGCCCGAGCAGTTGTATCAAGCACTAGTTCCACATCCCACCACCAGAAGGGCGTTGTGTATATTAACTTGGGTGGGTGGCAGATAAAAGACAATATTCGAAGTTTCCATCATAAACTATAATGTAACTATACGTATTTTTACCTAAAAGTCTAACATGAACTCAACCAGTTCAAATTTCTCCAACGCATTCAGTGACACCTAGTGAAACAAACATATACGGGTAGATTGGGACAAACAGGCGAGCAATTGTTCCTGGGATGAACAGGCGAGCAATTGTTCCTGTGGCAAAAATAATGCTGAAATGGACAAACTGCAGTGACCAGACCTGTTAAATATAGATATAGAAAGCAGGGCTGCCACCATACAAGGAATAACAAAACTTCTTTTACACATATTTGTGTTGAACTGCCCACATCAATTTTAACTAATTTTAATACTTATAACATACACATAAATACAAAGCCAAATTAGGATTTTTAGACTGAATCAGCCAAACACGGGTGCCACAACTACAAATTAAACTTTCAGTAATTATGAATTGGGACAAATTGGCTTTACGGATTTCACACCAATTTTGTATATAAGATTTGTTCAAGGTGACATAATTAAATAAAGATGGTTTTGCAGAACTAAAGAGCAGGTTTACCACAGTAAAAAGTAAAATAATATTTATTTTACATGAATTTCTAGAGAACTGACCTCATGGATTTTAAACAAATATGGTCCAAAAAATCTTCATATAAATAAAAAATCAAAATTGACTATTAATTATTAATAATCTACATTGTAATGTTTTAACAATGAATGGTTACTAATTATTCCATTTTGGGGATGAGTGTGCACATGACTATCAGTATTGAGAAAAGTAATATTCTTATCTCTCGGCGTATATGAAGAAGGCTGAATTTGAGGGTAATTTTTCTGGAAAAAAGTGCATCTTACATACAGAAAAATGTAATCCTTAATAATTTTCATCACATCGTTTCTAAAAATATTTCCTGATAAAATTTTATAATTCGTGAAAACTGTATTTTTCAACATTTTATCAGAAGTGATTAAGCACTGGTTATATCCAAGCTACTATGGGACCAAACTCCCTTCTAATGACGCAGTTCTGACGCCTATAATTTTAAGTCTAATATTGTCCATTTATGTCCAGAATGCTCGTGTGGTTACGCCATGTAAATCCTTTAAAAAATGACTGAGATTTGAGGGTTGGAGACAGAGTTATTGTTCCTGGTAATGGAGGAAGCAGAGCTGGTGTAGGATGAAATGGTAGAGTGCGGTATATTGGAACCACTACTTTTGCATCAGGTTGCTGGGTAGGTGTTGAGCTTGACGAAGAAGCCGATGGCTGTCATGATGGGACAGTTGGAGGCATATGTTATTTTGAATGCTCCCCTCATCGAGGCATCCTTTTTTTTGGCAACCAAGGTCATCAGGTAGCAGCTACTGTTTATGCAATGCTTCTTTTACTTGGTAAGAACTAACCAATTAATTTAAATAATAATGTTTAGCTGACAGGATACTTTCTTATGTATAAATTATAGTTTTAATCTTTGAATTTTATCTGAAAAAGTAAATATTGCTCCCATAAAAAACAGTGTTTATTTTTCCAAAATGTTTCATGTTTAATACAAAGACTGCATTAGGTTCTGTATTCATCTTGTATGATTGTCATTATCAATGTTCATCTATCCCACTTCTGTTCTGCAATTATTTTACTCCCAATAAAGCTTTCAAAAATGGGAGGAGCATGGAAAAAAATCTTAAAAACATTTTATACACTAAATGGGACCTTTTTTTATGAGGTCTATTGGAATTATTATGTTCTGTGGCATTGATCGCTCTATTCAACAGACTCATTAGGAACTAAGACATCACATCTTACATAGCAAATGCACTGAAAATGTAATCGCTGTGAGCGATCATATAATAAAACACAATAAAGATAATGTATCATTGGAATTCATGTTGCATAAAGATTTACAGTATATATTAACAATTATTTGCTACTAATTATAAATAATATGTATTTTAATGATTTAGCAAGGAATGACTGCAAATTATTCTATTTTGGGGATGAGTGTGTTTTTGCCACTACTAAATACAGTAATAATCTTACTTTCAGTCTATAACAGTGGTTCTCAAACTTTTTTGACCGCGGCCCATTTAGGCTGGGCAAAAGACCTCTGTGGCCCACCTATCCCACCCGTTCCCAGTTTCCGGTGGAAAAAGAACTCGGTGATAGCAAGGAATTGGAGAGGAGCAAAATAATGAAAATGGTACAAATACTTCAGGCACATTGGATGCATAAAATTAAAGGGTTTTATTCTCCCTTGGCACCAAAAATATTATCCATATTAATGGGAATATTGATGCTACTTTTGATGAGACATCAATGAGGTTATGTCTGGTTCCAAACTGGAGAGTTTCAATCTCATGTCAGGTTCCACGCTCAGCTAATGCCCCTTCTTTGTTTTCAGCCCCACAAGTTGAAAATCCCACCTCGCAGTTATATGTTTTAGGGAATGTCAGCAGGTACTTCAGTGCTATGTCGGTGAGTCCAGGGTATTCCGACCGTACGTGGAGTCAAAAGTCCATCAAACTTTTTTCGCTGAACACAAACTTCAGTGACATGTCCGAGGTAAGTTCCACAAGATTATCCACCTCTTTGGATGGAAGCTTGATTCGTGCTCCCAACTATAGTTATGTATGATTCTTGATTGTATTTTAAGTGATAATTTCAATTTGTTTATTAAAGATAGAATTATGAATTTTCTTCCTTTTCTCTAAATTCATTATGTAATAAAAAATTGTACAAGATAGTTTACAATTTTTTCTACAGAATCCTTACTTACAGGACTGATTCTTTTTGGGTTAAAACATTGTTGTTATTAATATTCTCTTTTAATTACTGTATTTCTCGGCATATAAGACACTTTTTTCCAGAAAAATGATCTCCAAAAACAGCCTGCATCTTATATGCCAAAGGTAAGATTATTACTGTTCTCAATACTGACACAAATGAGCACACTCATCCCCAAAATGGAAAAATTGGCTGTCATTCGTCGAAAAAACTATAAAATATACATTATTAATAATTGATTGTAAAAAAATTGGTTAATACAATATATACAGTAATACCTAATGCAATGTGAATTCCGAGGACACATTTTCATTATTGTGCTTTAATACATGTCTGCTCACACTGATAACAATTTTGGTGCGTTTGCGATGTTTTAGTTCCCATTGAGCCCATTGAATAATGTGATTAATGCCACAGGGCAGTAGAATTCATTTAGATGCCAAAAATATTTTATACATATCTAGGATAAATAACGTTATCCGTATTGAGATCACATTGGCTACAAAAGTGAAAAGATATGCGATTCAATATCCGTAAATGGAGAAAACGAGGAAAAACTGAAGCTGATGGGATAAGAGGAACATAGTCTTTGTAAGGTTGGTCTTAAATGGCCACAACTAAAGGAGGTAGTGATGGATAATAGAACAGAGAAAGTTTGGTATTGCTGTATCAAGCAAAATCGTTATGTATGGGGGAAAAAGAGTTGCAGAAGAAAAAGGACTAGTAGAGCGTACATATGATATTGATTGCAACATTTTGCTTAATGGCAACATATATGAATATATTCTTCCATTGCGAACAATGCTATTACAAAATTTGAGCTTTTAATTGAGTTACTTGGAATATGCTCCTTGAAGATGTTTTCCTTATCATACCAAGTTTTTATAATTTCTAAATCATGAACTAAAGGTTTGAATAATATCACCATTATAAATTCATGTCCTTCAATCCAGCAAGTAAGACTCATTCTTTTCAGAGTTTCTCTCCTGGATGTTGGGCAAAATTTCTTTATACCATCTAGATGAATTCCATTTCTTTTTGGAATACATATTCATGAATGAATAGAATTCTTAAATGTCCAAATGCAATTGCGAATTTCTTCAACCTGTTTTTGCCTACTGTTTGAATATTGGAACATTGTATATTTCTCCTATTGGGCACATTACAATGTCATGATCATATTAGTGAGCAACTGTGGGGTCCAGGGAATGACAAAAAGTTTCTAAAAAGGTCCCGGGTTTCACTACAGAGGGTGATTTCAATTTTCCATATGATGACACCTAAAAATTGATTTTTGACTTACAGGCTTTTATTCTTTTGCAAATTAAAATTAATTGACCTACTATCTTCGGACCTAAACTCTTTAAAAGAAAAATAATGTTTCTTATTCTTATCGTCAAATTTTGCCTGATACAAAGTCACTCTAATTTTCCATTTAAATCATATTGGAAAAATTTCAACTTTTTTATATGTTGCCTTGCCTACCATGTCATTTTTAAACCTTGAGATTGTATCATCTCAACCCTTATAAAATATGCATAAGGAAAGTGTGCTTTGAATATTTTAATACGTGAAAGGGAGGAAGATGTTCTTTATTTGTGCTAAATTGAGACTAGGAAGTATATTTTCCAGAGGAGAGAGTGGAAGAGATACATAATGTTGTTTAATAGGATGAGATTGAGACTAGGAAGTCTATTTTTCCAGAGAAAGAGGGGGAAGAGGATTTAAAAGAGGAAGAGAGGGAAGAGGATTGGAAAGAGGAAGAGAGGGAAGAGGATTGGAAATAGTAAGAGAGGGAAGAGGATGGAAAGAGGAAGAGAGGGAAGAGGATTGGAAAGAGGAAGAGGACTGGAAAGAGGAAGAGAGAAAAGGAGCAACAATGGAAAGTGCCTCAAATTTAATATTTAATCCACTTAACCAAATTTGGTAGGATTGCTATGATCACGTACCAATAGCAAATAGCATAAAAAATTTTCCCATCAGATGCTCAATATCTAAGCCATTTGTTCAATTACAGAGCCCATTTGAACGGGCTAATTCATCTAGTATTATATAATATGCTTAGTTGTAAAGTGAAAAATTGCCACCTTAAGCCATCTCTGGCTCACCCCTGGCGCCGACCCTGTACTTGTGATCAAATAACCTGGAAATATTTTGAAAGTGCATGCACAGAATGATGCCTTATTTCCTATATAAACATGGGTAAATCAATAGTTTTCAGAGTTTAATATTTTATTAACTCTGTTAGTCATGTACAGACATAGAGCAAGTCATAAATTCACAACGACAATAAAACTAAAGTGAGAGACAAAATAAACACAACATAGAACACTTAAATAATATGTACACACATACAAAGAAAAATCTTATAAGTGTATGAAATTATGTATGAAATATGAAATTAAAAAAATGGAAAAAATACAAAGGTATTCAATTATTATTTATTAAATAATTATAAATTATTATTTATTGGTTGTAATGTTCAGTGTAATAGGCCTGAGTGACGTTTTTGAACTTATTAAATAAATAAATTATTCAAGAAAACATGCTAATTTAAGGATTCCAAAAAATTCCTGTATACTATAAAAGTTTTTGCTAAGAAGGATACACTTTAAACGTTTCTTGAACAAAGAAACAGTCGGTGCATCTTTAACACTGCATGGCAGCTTATTATAAATAAATTAGAACACGAAGTATATAACAATAAGGCTCATATTGATAATAAGGAAGTGGATTGATTAACTAAAGGAGATTGACAGAATTGCTGGTTAAAGATATTGGCAATTATTTCGGGGTCAGATACAGCTTCATTGTGAAATGAGATATGTTTTGGACTTGAGTTGTGGGCAGATCACTTTGTATTAGATTTAATGATTGCCCAGGAAGATTTCGCAGTAATATTAGATGAGATAATATAATTACTGTAGGCTAATTTCCTGGATTCAGCAACCATCAATTTGAATCTTTTAAGATCACTTTGATAGTTCCTTTTTAAACCAGGATCATCATATTTGCATTTCCCATGTAGGCTACGTAAGAACCGGCTCATATGCACTAGTTCAGCTGAATAAAATTTACGCTTGGATGAAGGTGGCCTCTGCTTGATTCATTTTACAGGGAAGGCTGCATTAAAATGCAGTTTAAAAGTTTTTAAAAGGTAATTAAATTTGGCATCCACACCTTGGGCAAGATCAACTTCCTCCCACAATTCCCGGGATAGCATTGAAAAAAACATTTGAATTGAAGTTTGGTCAAAGATCCGTTTTAAGGTATAGGCAGGCTTAATATTTGCAGGAATGCTAGGTAAATTAACTTCTACATTGAGGGCTAGATGATCAGATATATGGTTTTACAAGAAAGATCAGTGGATGGAATATCTGAAATGATTAAGTCAATAAGAGTAGAAGATTGTGTTGAGATACGAGTAGGTTCATTATTCCTAATACTGACGCCAAAACTCAATAACAAATTTTCAAGATCAATTTTTTCTGGAAAGTCCTTGAAGAGGGCCACATTCAGGTCACCACAAATCAATAAGGTTTTCACTTTCTTTGAAAGTGCATGCTGAATAGCATCGCTTAAAGCAGACAAGAAACATGAAAAGAATATCACATTTTAGTTCCTGTAAAAGAACTTCAAGAGAAAAAACCTTATTTCTAATAGAATGGATATTACGGTAAAATAACATCAAGGTAGAAGCACTTGCCGCTGAGTCACCAGTGGAATGCATAGGATCTAGTCACAGCTTTTTGGGCTTTGATATGCCCGATTGAAGGCGGGTTGAACGCTTCTCGCTGTTTACACATTTGCTTCAGCATCAACTGAAACAATTTAGTTGCTCAAGCTCACAGACAGAAACAGTGGAACATGGAAGAATTGCGGCACAATCTTGGCTTGGAGAAACACTAACATCGAGATTATCATTAGGAGCCACATCAGCGCAGGCACTGAGAACCCCAGTAGTATTGGACTGCAGTGCATTCGAAACAAAGATGTTCCTCGGCGGCGAATTGCGCGGAAATTTATAATTTTTTACCACAACATCACAGGGCCTAATCGATGAATTACGATTTTTTTCTAAAAACTGGGGCGTTGTACTGATTCGAAAAGAAGCGTAATTTCCCTTTGCAACTAATTTAAAAAGTTAAGTCAGTAACTCCCATAGAACGCAGGTATTTCTCTAGGTCTTCTTGTTTGGTGTCGTGATAAAGACGCCAAACATGCAAGTGGCACTTTCTAGCATAGGGCTTCAAGGGACAATTGGAATTCGTGTCTGCATTGCCAACGGTAACGTCCGGGGGTTGGGCCTTGGGATGGCGGCGTTTATTGAGACGGATATGAAGGCAGCGATTCAGCTAAAACCTGTCATCGGAATCCAGAATGATGATGATGATGAGTAATGAAATCGTCAAAGGAGGGATGCCCAGGCACATTTCCAGGGAGATCGCGGGCAGCGTCACTCATAGAAGGAGCTGACACTAGGAACACCATTTTTTCTGTTTGTATCGAGGAACGGAGACTGGGCCGGAAGTGGTGGCACGATTCGAAGTTCAACAATTTGTACTGTTCGATGCGGACTCCCGATCACAGTCGCGACACTCAATGTTATAAAACGGGGACAGCCTAAAATTCACCCCTACAACTCCTCCGTCGCTTCAGTGCGTTTTGTTACGGCCCTCCCATTGATCGAAGGCGTTGCCAGGCAACGAGCTACGTCAGCAGACGCTTCTCCTCCCCCCCTCTCCTCTCCAACCAACTCCTCCGTTCCCCAACCCCTCCTCTCCGCTGCTCACCCACCCGCTGCCCGCTTTTCGTATTGGCAGCCGATTTACCGTAAATAAAATAGTTTAATTCTTCCATAAATTTGGCGCATTGATCTCCATCAATTTTTTACAGTTTTGAAAACAATTTGTGATAATTTTGTTGGTATTGCAAGGATCCTCTGCAAGCAGTGCCCCGCTTTTCAAAGTTTCATGGGAAATAGTTAAAATCACATGTAACAGGCAATAAATATGGTTTTAAAAATGTTTTTTGTTTGTATTTGGATGGCTTCCCGTGTTTATTGGAGTATTTGTATGCTTCCCACATTTTTTCAGCATCTAATACTCCAAAAAATTAAGTAGTACATACGTTGTCTTTCTAATGTTAATACTTATGTAATTAAATCAGAATAGGCATTTTACCATGAAAGGGTTAAAAAAATCAGTTCAGCATGTAGATAATGCGAGTGATTTTATCGGAAAAAGACGAGTTTTTAATTTTTAAATGTCGTCACGTAAAGAAGACAAAGTGATACATTGAAATGAATAATCTATCGGTTTGATGGAATTAATAAAGTAAGGCGAGGATATGCATTAATAAAATTTCTAATGCAAAGGGTTACGGAAATACAAATGATTGAAATTTGGTCTTCACGGAGTAAGCTGGAACGATATTATTGTGGTATATATAGATTTCCGGACTCAATCTGTCTTTTGGGCTGGTCCGAAGCTTCATGTGTCCACTGGTGGAGAGGTGTGCTCCACTAACTGATGAACGTGTCCCGTTCCGCTTTGCATTGGGGCGACTATGACCAGCCTTTTTGCATTTTTTTATTCAATTTCTCTCAGCAAAGGTAAGGAAACTGAACTAACCTCTCTTTTCAACGTAAACTGCGTAAACAGTAAAGAACATTTAAATCACTCGAACGTTATTGCCCCTCTGCTTTGACACAATGTTTATTTACGATTTACCTTAAATTAAATAGTTTAATTATTCCATAAATTTGGCGCAATGATCTCCATCAATTTTTTACAGTTTTGAAGACAATTTACCCATCAAATGTTTAGGTGGGAATTGGGACACACTTTTAAAAGAAAAGAACAGATATTTCTTTGCACGTTTATTGAGAAAAAATATGGCAAATCAATTTACAAAAAATAACAATAATATTATTGGTCCATTGATCTGTAGAAACAAATATAGGACAAGGTTGACATAGTATAAACATGAATGGATATCACATAAGAGCTTCTTTAGCAGCACATCATAAGCGAAAATAATACATTCCAAACATTATTGATGTAATAAAAGGTACATTCAAAAATATTTTAAGCAAGAAGTAATAGGCGACAGTTATATCATAATAGATTCATAAAATAAACTGACGTGGGCAACACAGGTGGAGAGGAGACCATAGGAGACAATGACTCAGCCAGTGAGGGGCCAGGTTGTGGGCTCACTTCACCTTGCTCAGCTGCTGTGGGAAGAAAATACAAGTTAAGCATTGAGTTGACTAACAACAAACACTATAAAATAATTCACAATGAGTAACAAGAAAATGGTCGGTAGCAATGTTACTAATATGTTACGCAAGATTTTTTAAAAACACAAGACACCTACCAGGTGGAGAGGAGACCATAGGAGACAATGGCTCAGCATGCATAGAGGTGATGTATAGAAAGACAAAAACACAGTAATCACTAGATTAACAGCGTGTATGGAAAACTTCACTAAAATTATTTACCTGGGAGGAGTAAATTCGGAATCGCGAATCCTTCCGAAGTTTCATGGTGCCTTCAATAAAATTCTCCCGCGAGAATTGCTTCAGGCAAACTCTCCTGTTTTTGTAGACATTCATTCGGTCTATGCTTAGTGGCTTAGGATCCCCAATCAGCTTCATCCGAACATTGAATCGCAGATTTGAGTCGGAAGTGGGATGAGGGAACCTGGATTCATCATTTAAAAATATACATTCACACTCAGGCTTTTCTAAATATTAATAAATATCATAATGGGTTCAAATGCCATCACACTTTTCTGTTTCTCCAATGAGAAACATTTATTTTGAGTTTTATTAATGACGATTGTAATAACGCCACCGTTCAAAATGTGAATGCTCGTTCAAACGTCCAAACACATGAATATTTAATGCAATATGTACTTATCCGTAGGCAATAAGGGAATAGATATATTAACATATTAAAAATTAATGCACCTCGATACAATTTTGATGCCACAACGAAAATCGTGGTGGCATCATATTCTTACTATGATGGTTAAAGGCAACCCATTGAATGCTTTTCGAGCTACATTCATTTGCATACCTTGAATAAATTAATGATGTCAAAATACTTACCTAACTCGAGTAACCTCCTTTTCCCTACAACTGTGATGCAACACGGTGGCCAAAACATGACGAAATTTGCAACACTTCCCAACAACAAAACACACGCTGATTCAAATCCGTAGTAACCGTTAGAATGCGCGCGCAAACAGCAAACAAGCGTAAGCTCCCGATTTGAAAAGGCAACGGGACGCGGACCAAGAACACGTCTATTTTGGCACATACAGAACCTACCATACCGGCGGCCGTCTTGTATCGATATATTGAGATATGAAAAAGATATTGAAAAAGTAAACCGAGTCACTTTCGTTATTTATAATATCATTAACACATTCCTTCAGCAATAACCTTATTTTACGATAAATATTTCGAGTAATAAAATAATAGGTTGTAAATTTTCCTTACCTACCGAGACCAAAAAACAAGCCCTCGGTGATCTTTGCACCTGAAAAGCCATAACCTGGGTCCTAATCGAAGTATTCTGGAGAAGATAATAATATGGGGTCATACCCAAAATTAAACATTTGTCGAATAATAATGAAGGAAACAGTTTCGTGAAAACTTTTAATGCACCAGTTTTTATTAAAGTAGTCGCTGGGAATTCCCCAGCATAATCTTAGGAAACAAAGTTATAAAATGTTAGAATTATTTTTTCCAAATTAGTCGTTTCTTGCTCATTGGGTGACATAATATTATTTCCCACTAACTTTCCGTTCAGATCACAGTGGATTACTTGTGCCACCGTCTATCGGAAACATTTAAAATGTAGGGCAAAAGTGTTTTGTCATTTAAGCTGTCAGAATTTACGAAGCTCAACATTTGAATTTCGTGTGTGAGATTGTTTCACTGTTTTCGAAGGTAATTACCCCCTCAAGCGAGACTTTAATCTATGGCATTTAAATCGCTCAGCGTGACTTTTTTTCGCAAGCACAAAATACTTTATGCATGCATTAACTTTAATATTTTTTGTACTTTAATTATCATTTTAAAAATTTCCAAAAAATTATGTCGTATTTAAAATTGTTCATTTTATATAACAAAAAATAAATACATACATTTATTTCAATCCAATTTCTACTATGTGCTGCTCCTCCGACGTTTAGTAGTTCAGCTGCGTCTGGTACACATACTTCTTTACCCGGTATATAAATTTTATGGAATTTATTTTACAAATAATCACTGATAGGTAGAATTTTATACAATAGGATCTCTATTTACAATGTCTTTATCGGTATTATCTACAAAATGCAAAAATTTGCTCAACAAATAAAATCTTTCTTCACTCATTACATTTGGAATAAATGACATTTGTAATGTATGTTTTCTACTAAAATACATTCTGAGAGTTGGTTTTTGAATGATTCCCATCAACATTAGCAAAGCAAACCACTTTTGATAGCGCGATTTTTTAAACACGCGATCTTATTTTTCTCGCGGGCAAGGAATTGTTCTGCGTAACGATTAGTTTCAACCACTATGAGGGCAATTAGATCATCAAAAAATAACTCAAAATATCTTAAGGGATAATCTGTTGATAAAACCTGCACTATTTGTTTTTCAACTAAATCACACGCAAAAGGCCGAGGAGGGTTAGCACTGTCGACATCTCCCCAAATATTCTCTTGAATATTCACAGTGGAGTGAGTTATTTCTTCCAATTCCTCTTCGGAACTGGAATCAATAGAGTATCCGTTCGAATCTTCAGAATATATATCTACACTACTTTCACTCTATTTCTCCAAAACACTTCCCAATCCGCCAACTCACGAGAGCTACAAACCATGGTGAACTAAATAGGGGTTCGGCTAAAGGACAGACCCAAGATGAAAAAAAAATTAAAAAAATGCCCGACGCAAACGCAGGCACTAAGAAACCTCGACCATCAGCTCGAAGCATCATAAACAAGAGCCAGGAAGATGAGAGCTCTTATGGAAGTCTGAGACGCAACGCACGAAAGATAAGAGGCCTGAGTAAGCACTGCTACGGCACGTACCGAGATAGAAAAAAAAATTTAAAAAAATACTAACACGTAAACACAGACAACGAGGAACCACAGAACGAAAGCAGACAGCATTGGATTGCATATTCATTCTCTGAAAGCACATAAATCAGAGCCGTAGCGATAACAAAACTTAATGAAAATTTCGGACGCATACGGTGTGTCGCACACGCTGGAGGCATGGGAGAGAGAGGACGTGAATGATACGTCGCACACGCTGGAGGGTAATAAAACAAACAGAGTTAAATCGGCTGAGGTAAATCAATTACACTAATAATATGTGAGGAATATTATACGCAATATTTTGAACATAAATGTATATTTGTAGCCGAAATAATTAGTGTGTGATATATCATCCAGTGATCGGCTGTTAGTTTTGTTGTTTTTTATACCACTATTATAAATTCAAAATAAAATCGTCTGGCTCGTGAAATAGTAACTGTAATGTTTCATAAGTAATGTATCAAAATTCTTAGGTAAACATCCGCATAAGAAGAAATATTTATCAAACATTTATTCTACACCATGTAAGTGATGTGATAATTTTGTTGGTATTGCAAGGATCCTCTGCAAGCAGTGCCCCGCTTTTCAAAGTTTCATGGGAAATAGTTAAAATCACATGTAACAGGCAATAAATATGGTTTTAAAAATGTTTTTTGTTTGTATTTGGATGGCTTCCCGTGTTTATTGGAGTATTTGTATGCTTCCCACATTTTTTCAGCATCTAATACTCCAAAAAATTAAATAGTACATACGCTGTCTTTCTAATGTTAATACTTATGTAATTAAATCAGAATAGGCATTTTACCATGAAAGGGTTAAAAAAATCAGTTCAGCATGTAGATAATGCGAGTGATTTTATCGGAAAAAGACGAGTTTTTAATTTTTAAATGTCGTCACGTAAAGAAGACAAAGTGATACATTGAAATGAATAATCTATCGGTTTCATGGAATTAATAAAGTAAGGCGAGGATATGCATTAATAAAATTTCTAATGCAAAGGGTTACGGAAATACAAATGATTGAAATTTGGTCTTCACGGAGTAAGCTGGAACGATATTATTGTGGTATATATAGATTTCTGGACTCAATCTGTCTTTTGGGCTGGTCCGAAGCTTCATGTGTCCACTGGTGGAGAGGTGTGCTCCACTAACTGATGAACGTGTCCCGTTCCGCTTTGCATTGGGGCGACTATGACCAGCCTTTTTGCATTTTTTTATTCAATTTAAAACTTGAAAGAGTGACTTTAAGACAGTGGCATGAGGAGTGAAAATATTGAAGGTTTTCAAGACATACTCGAAAGAGGATGCTTCATATTCATTGGCATCGATATATGACATCCATCCTTATGTAATTTGAATAAAATAAAATGTAACTTTACATTTTTAAAATTTTTAAGAATTTCTCAATTCCCCCAGTAATATATTTACAGTTGTTGGAAATTGTCCTAAAAATAAGAACGTCATGGAAGAAAGTATGAAAAATTGCTCCTTAATATTCTGGCCGTATATGAAGCCACTTATATGTCGCTCTAGAAAACTGAAAAATAATTTGATTCGAACTGCTAAATATTATGAAGAATTATGGAATAGGAATATGAGGAATTATAAGGAAATTTCTATGGGTAGAAACTACGAGTTTAAGAGTTGATTTTAATGAAGCAACTTGTGGGTCAATCAATAAATTGAACATTCGATTAAATTAAATTTAATTTTTTTTGTTTTTATGAAACAGCTTGCATGACTGATAATAATAGGATTTTCGTTTTTTCTAGTCGATTTTGCACAAAAGTCTAACTAAGAAAAAAATTTCGAATATCCAGCTCATCTGGAAGTGCCTAAACATTAGTATCCTCCTATCATTATATATCGACGTTTCTTACAGAGAAGGATATCATTATATATATAGACGTCCCTTACAGACGAGGAGGATATAACATACTAGTAGTTGGTGCTTGCATTCTGCAAGCATATCATCTCAACATAAAAAAACATTCATTTTTCATATTTCATCATTACAAATATTTTTTTAATTCTAAATATTTCACCTCCGGAGCGATTTTCGTTATACCCTTATGTTATTATTATAATTATTATTTATTTTTAATTCCATAAAAATTGCATACACTAAGCATTACAATTGTCAGGAGCCGTCATAGAGGACATTCACAACATACATATACATACTATGGAAGTTACATATCAAAGCAAACATACAAAAAATACAGAGTGAGTACATAGTAAATATGCTACATTTTCTTATATGTTCTATGTTTCATATTTTATAATCGTGCAAGTAGCCTTCATCAAAATCATCATATATATTTGAAAGTAAGAAAACATAAAACAAAATACAGCAATATTTAAATATAAAACAAGTAAATTACATGTTATCTCTCAGCAGATGTTTGCGAATTGTCAGCGTAAACGAAGAAAGACACCATTTTTTCAATCCAGTTTACTACTTTCCCGTAGAGAAAAAAGAAATCGAGAACGTCGAAATACTACTCACAGGAAAAGACGGCAAACCATATCCTTTCTTCGGTGGAGCTACACCTTCTCTTTTAGTTTTACACTTCATAAAAGTGTTGCAATAACCAAAAAAGCAATCATTATCGTTCGAGATGTTAAAGGACGTGGATCGATATACGACGTCAATCAATGCGGAGGAGAAATAGGTCCCGTCTACCGCGCTAGTTATCGTGTGCAGAGAGGTAGAGGATTAGGAATCTTTCTCGCGGGTCTTTTTCGTTTCGCTAAACCACTTATACAAAGCGGTCTTAAAGCGGTAGGTAAGGAGGCGGCCAGTACGGGGGTCGGAATTCTCTCGGATTTGGGAACGAGACCAAATAAGGAAATATTGAGTAATCGATTGGGTAAGGCTGGAGCGAATTTGAAGAGAAAGGCGGATAGAAAAAATTAAAAAGATGAGTGGATCGGGTTTAGGCATAAGTAAAAGACCAAAGTTAATAAAAAGGAACATCAAACGCAAAAAACTTCATTCGAGGAGAAAGAGACGTCGCGTCAATACGGACATATTTTCTTCATAACCGAGATGGAACACATGCTATCCTCGCTCGACATATTTAGTCGGCCAGCTTTGCAAACGAATATCTTAGGCAAGCGCCTCATTCCGTACAAACCGATCTCTTCCTTAGACAATCAATCGACCATCGAATTCGTAGTGAAAGATTTGGGAGAATCGTACAAAAGTTTGAACAGTTTTTATTTACAAATCAGGGTGAAATTTGTCAAAGCTGATGGATCAGACTATGGGCCAGGGGACAAGAATCAACCCGGGGTAGTGAATAATGTCTTGCATTCGTCGATCGAGCAATGCAGCGTCCATTTAAGCGGAAAGCAAGTTACATCCTCGGAAGGTAATTATCACTATCGTAGCACTTTAGAAAATCTCCTTAGTTATGGCGCGGATTGGTATTTAGGACTTAAGGGCAAAGAAAATAAGAGAATTATATAAATGGTACACGTAGACTAATAGGGAGTGTCACTTTACTATTGATAAAAAATGAACTTTTCTTTATATCTTGTAATATATTACTTATAACTAAAAAATCTTCAAAAAAATTTGTAGAACTAGTCAAATAGCATACAGTACAATAGCGGTACATTTTTATCAAAGGAGTAGCCGATTTCAAGAAAATCAAACAAGAAAATCGTAATCCACTTTGAGCTTAAAAACTTTTTCCCGTTTTTGAATCGCTGTCAACGAAAACAATCTTCGTAGCAACCGAAATAAACAATATCTGCTGTAAATAACTAATTAATTTAATTTTCTTTCGTGCGCACTTATCATTTGGAAAATGGATCATCTATCTACGGCGAAGAAATGAACATCTATTTTCTTTAAGTATTGTACACAGCGTTTGTAAGTGAAAAGAAATGGGTAATTTACGACGAAGGAATGAACGTGAACATATTGATTATAACTATTGAGGTAAGTTTTAAATAATTGTCCATTTTTTATTAATTACAACGGATTAGGCAATAAGTCGGCGAACAAAAAATTCGATATGTTCTTGTTATTACTATTGGCATACCAGTTTTTAGATATTATACTAAGCCATTTAAATATTTATCTTTTTTGACATGATTGCATAAATCTTAAAGGCCTCTATCTCGCATGTATGCTCACATTTTGTGTGCTTCTTTCCTCTCTTGTTAAATTTAGCGACTCATCATTTAATTAAAATCCCGCTTGCATCAAGCGATTGCTTAGAAGAGATACATTTATCAATGCTTGGATAAAATCCTTTGTGGCACGAAACTGACTGCGTTTGACAAGGCTACCATTAGCCTAAGAGCAATTTGATATATTCTTTCCGAAATTTCGGTTGCCTGTCCTTACCCCACTTTCTTCTCGAGGTCTAGAGGGAAACTAGCGACCTCTTACGGTCGCCAGGATTACTAATCATAGTTTGGTTCGAGGCATAACCTTGACAGGTTGTACCTCGGAATCAGCGGTCTCCGTTACGAGCATTAATGTTGCAGGCATTTTTGCTGCAGTATTTCAATATTTTTAATTTGTATTAACTTGGATACATTTTTACGTGACGTAGTGCGAATAATTTTCGATATTTTTAAAAGATTTTATGGAATGTTTTGACTAGTGAGAATGTTATAATAATGTCCAATATTACTATTTTTCCTTTAAAGTTGTGCATACTTCAACATGCCTGTGATACGGCCGGTCTGTGATGAGGTCCATATCCGGTGTTCGTCTTAAGAAGAGCAATTGTTGCATCCCAGAGAGTGATATATATTCGCTGGAGAATTTCTCTCAGCAAAGGTAAGGAAACTGAACTAACCTCTCTTTTCAACGTAAACTGCGTAAACAGTAAAGAACATTTAAATCACTCGAACGTTATTGCCCCTCTGCTTTGACACAATGTTTATTTACGATTTACCTTAAATTAAATAGTTTAATTATTCCATAAATTTGGCGCAATGATCTCCATCAATTTTTTACAGTTTTGAAGACAATTTACCCATCAAATGTTTAGGTGGGAATTGGGACACACTTTTAAAAGAAAAGAACAGATATTTCTTTGCACGTTTATTGAGAAAAAATATGGCAAATCAATTTACAAAAAAAAACAATAATATTATTGGTCCATTGATCTGTAGAAACAAATATAGGACAAGGTTGACATAGTATAAACATGAATGGATATCACATAAGAGCTTCTTTAGCAGCACATCATAAGCGAAAATAATACATTCCAAACATTATTGATGTAATAAAAGGTACATTCAAAAATATTTTAAGCAAGAAGTAATAGACGACAGTTATATCAATATAATTCATTCTGAAAATACCACTTTCTTTGTATAAAGGGTAAACCGGATATATGCCCCACCCTCGTTTTAATGCAAAAAATACTCTGTGAGAAAGTAGGACAGTTATGTGAGTAAATATGATATTGTAGTCAAGGCTTATTTTAACGGCACATTCTACCGGCAAACTCGCTCCATCGGCATCTTCGGTGAAATTACATTTTCCAATTGCATGCCATAATAGTCGTTACTAATCTTCCGTAAGCTCAACTTAAGTTTCTCGTCTGTTTCAAGGTGTCAACAGTCGTGATGCACTGCGTAATAATTTTGTTATTCAAGTTATTTTATAAACATTTTAAGATGCCTTAAAGAACATTAGTAGCAGCAGTAGTAGAAAACAAGGGAAGCGAATGGTGCTGGCTTTACGACAGAAAATCGACATTTGCCAACGTATGGATAATGGGGTAAATAGACACGTATTAATGAACGAGTATAATATAAGCTCACCTACATTATAGGACATTAAAGCAAGAAAACAGTAACTTCTAAAAAATTTTGCAGACTCGTACAAATGAAAATATCCAAAAATGTAAGGAAGCCAAAGCTAGAACAGTTGAATGCATACTATAAGAGTGGTTTAAAGTGAAGCTTTCTGCAAGTTTCCCAATCACAGCTCCAATATTAATTGAAAAGCCAAAATACTTTTATCAGCAAATGCAACTGTGTGAACGATGTATTTTTTCTGATGGGTGGCTATCTCGTTTTAAACATCGTCTCAGGTGGACGTCAATCAGCTGATAGTGAAGCTGCACATGAATATTGTCAGTATTTTGCGTGCAAATAAGCCATGACACAATTACTTATTAATGCAGAAGAAGTACCGTATTTTCCCATCGATAACGCGCGCGTTATCTATACAAAAAAATTCCAAATCTGGTAAAAATTATCTTGCGCGTTATACAAGGGAAAAAATTAAATTTTGAAAAATGAAACTTTTTTCAAGGTTTATTAATGGCTGTTGTTATGAATCTTTGATTTCTATGTCCCAATGACAAAAACTAGCCTAATACCTAACATAAACAATTATTAGAATACAGGTAATGAAGTCCGAAATCACATTTTCTACGTCGAATTTTATTATCTCGTATTTATATTTCAACTAGCATATAACCATTGCTAACACAAGAATCGAGAAAATAGAGTTTCGCACAATACTATTTCAATGATGAATTTTATAGTAACGAAATTTCACTTACCTTTCCTTCGGCAAAAACCACGGGAATTACATAACAATAGGATTTCAAGGTCTAACAACGTAATTAGTAGGCAAGGCAATAACCCGTTAAAATGGCTATATTTCTCAAAATATGTGAATTTAGCGGTTTCGAATTGTAGGATATAAAAGAGGAATTGAATAAGAATATTATTGTAGTATATATAGATTACTGGACTCTATCTATCTATTGGGCTGGTCCGAAGCTTCATGTGCCCACTGGTGGAGAGGTGTGCTCCACTAACTGATGAACGTGTCCCGTTCCGCTTTGCGTTGGTGTCCCGTTCCGCTTTGCATTGGGGCGACTATGACCAGCCTTTTGCAAATTTTTATTCAACCTAAAAGTTGAAAGAGTAGGGGTGCCGGTGGTGTAGTGGTTAGGACGTTGGCTGCTGTTCGCCTGCTGCTTGAAAAGGCAGCGGGTATGAATTCTGCGTGAGTAGGATTTTTCCAAGGTCGCACGCCTTGGCCCCCCTCGTGTTCTTCGTAAGAGCAGCCAAATGCCCTCTGTGCATAGGACAGAGGCGAATTAGCTGCACACTCACAATCAAGAGTGTCTTCGAAACAGTGGCATGTGGAGTGAAAATATTGAAGGTTTTCAAGACATACTCGAAAGAGGATGCTTCATATTCATTGGCATCGATATATGACATCCATCCTTAGGTAATATGATTAAGATAAAATGTAACTTTACATTTATAAATTTTCGGAATTTCTCAATATTTCCAGTAATATATTTATGGTTGTTGATGCATCTTTGGAAATTGAAATAAAAATCCTCACAAAAATTGTTCAAAAAAGTTCAGTGGTGTTCTTTAAAAAAAATAGCTGGCATGTTTTGCCAAAACTTTGTCTCTTTAAGTTTAATATAAGTAAACAACTATTATTTAATTCAAAATTTTTGATTAACATTACCATGAATTTTATTTTTTTTAATTATTTCCTTGAACTATGGTGAATTTCTCATCTCTTAATTTTCCATATAAAATATTTTTCAGATTAATCGTTGCTGACATGGCTCGATCAAATCGAAAATTTAAATTTCATGAGGATCTGGAAAGAATGTATAAAATCTTAAAAGTGCCAAAAATGAACATGAAGCCTATTGCTCTATTTGTAATAAAACAATATCTTGAGCATTGAAGAGACAATTAGATTTGGAGCAAACAGCATTTGAATTCAGCCAAGCATAAGAAAAATAGCATATCTGAAAATACATCAGGGAGAATTATAAACTATGTTGTCATTAAAACAGCAAGGATGCTGAAATTATTTCTGCTTGTGAAGCAACTTTAAGTTTGCATATAGTTCGCCATCACTTCATTTCAGTGGATTGCACAAATTAGCTACATGCAAAATTATTTGCCAATTCTAAGACAATCATTAAAATTTCAAGACAAGCAATATTCAACTAAGTAGCACAATATGCACTACAATTAATAAAAAGTAAAGTTAAGCACGAGGTTTAGTACATTGGGGTCTCTGCTGATAGTAATAATAATTTATCAACAAAACCTTTTCCAATAATCATTCAGCATTTTGATAATGCTGTTGGAGAACTCTTAGATAAGGTAGTTGAATTGAAATGTGGTTAAAGTAGATCAGCAGAGACAATAAGTCAGCTCATATTAAATAGATTATAGTTGGTCAGAAAAATGTATTGCATTTGGAGTGGACAATAGTAAACCAATTTTGGCAGTGTAAACAAAAAAGGGTCAAAAGAAAGTCTTTGCACCCTTGTCAGCAGAACTTTGGGCAGTTAATTGGAATTGGATGTCCTGCTCATATCTTAATTAATTAGGTTAAATATGCAACTGGTTCGAGGCAAATAGATATTAAACAATTTTGTTCGAAATCTATAATAATTTTCCAGTATCACTGTTAGAACAGAAAGTTTGACAAACTGTTGTGACTGTTCCTGTGGATTATAGTCAACTTTGAAAACATTCAAGAACGAGGTGCTTGTCCATTTTTCCTACATTGAAAGAATTCTGAAAATGTATGACCCATTAAAAATCTTATTTTCTTTCACTTTAAAAACTCTCACTATATTACAAATGCTTTTTTAAATCAATTAAATGAGGCATACTTATTATTTTTGCATTCATTAGTTCATATGTTTCATTATAATGTATCATACGTAGAAAGTGAGAAAAATTGAATGCATGAAATGATGAGGACATTAAACGTGGTTTGTCAATCATTGTTTAACAGATTAAGGACCATTTTTTCTCAATAAGTGTCAAAGCAGTATTAAATAAACATGCCAACCTTCTCAATGAATGCATTGTATAAAAATTTATGAGAATGGTTTTGATAGATAGATAATTTATTTAACATATAAAGGAATCCCAAAAGTAACATGTGGTATATTAAATAGGAATAAAAATATCAAATTACAAAATACATCTACAAATATGGACCACTCAATTCTTAGATTATGAAGTTTTTGTGTATGGAATTACAAAGTATACCATTGTGAGCAGATGAAAGAAATTCTTTGCAATTAACGTTAACAAAATGGTTTAATTAATGATTCTAAATGATTGAATTACTTGAAAGACTTTCTTCTAAGCAAGGTATAATGTAAAGAGTTTGAGGAAAAGTTTGCATTTGAAAAATTGTAAGATTTTTCAATCAGTAGGTATATAATTCAGAAAAGAACCCAGAGTTCCCATAGATTTACAGCTTGTCTTTTTAATTTCCGCTCCCAATGGGTATTGAGTATATTTTGAGTTTAATAAATGCTCAATTAAAGTAATCGTTAGGCGGTTGAATCATTTAAAGGTCTTTTAATAATGCAATATAATGTTAACCTTTTGTTGGCATAGTTAATGATGAGGATTTGCTGATAAGAGTGAACAGCTCTGAAGAATATGCCTGGATTATTTTATTAAACATTTATTTGCTTTAAATGATCCATTTGTTTTTAATTTGATTGAGAAATGGTTAATTTGTATATATCATCTGGTACTTAGGCCAAAAATTCTTCATAAAACTAGTTTGCACATCAAATTTTATTTGTCATATTTTTTTGTCATTTTTTTAAACATTTGTCCTCTTTTCGCAATGTCAGAATCTGGTCACCTATATTTATAAGAACTTTCTGTAGAGGCAAATAATTTTTGGTTCATCCTTGCGATCTGTTGCATCACTTATCAACGTTGAAGCAGGATAAATTGCCTAAAAATTTTCGAAATATGTACATATTGGAATCATATTCTTTTACCATAAGCATATGGATGAAACTTACCTTTATTTCATGAAGAGAATTTTTGGGTCTCGTCTACTATCTGCCACCCACCCAGGTTAATATACGCAGCACCCTAACCAAATGAAGTTGCGAGATATGTAACTCCAATAAGGTTAGCTGCAGAAAAAAATAATGAGCGCATGGGATATGACTGGCACTGGGTTGGGTAAGTAAGTTAAAATGTTTTTGGTTTCTTCCCAAGTTCGCTGTGCCAACCACCTTGGGGGAGCAGGACAGTGAATGTGGGAATAGAACCAAAACACTTTAACTAAGTTAGCCAACCCAGGGGGGCAGGGGGAGAGGGAGGGCGAGTTGGAGTAAATTGTAGCCCGAGCAGTTGTATCAAGCACTAGTTCCACATCCCACCACCAGAAGGGCGTTGTGTATATTAACTTGGGTGGGTGGCAGATAAAAGACAATATTCGAAGTTTCCATCATAAACTATAATGTAACTATACGTATTTTTACCTAAAAGTCTAACATGAACTCAACCAGTTCAAATTTCTCCAACGCATTCAGTGACACCTAGTGAAACAAACATATACGGGTAGATTGGGACAAACAGGCGAGCAATTGTTCCTGGGATGAACAGGCGAGCAATTGTTCCTGTGGCAAAAATAATGCTGAAATGGACAAACTGCAGTGACCAGACCTGTTAAATATAGATATAGAAAGCAGGGCTGCCACCATACAAGGAATAACAAAACTTCTTTTACACATATTTGTGTTGAACTGCCCACATCAATTTTAACTAATTTTAATACTTATAACATACACATAAATACAAAGCCAAATTAGGATTTTTAGACTGAATCAGCCAAACACGGGTGCCACAACTACAAATTAAACTTTCAGTAATTATGAATTGGGACAAATTGGCTTTACGGATTTCACACCAATTTTGTATATAAGATTTGTTCAAGGTGACATAATTAAATAAAGATGGTTTTGCAGAACTAAAGAGCAGGTTTACCACAGTAAAAAGTAAAATAATATTTATTTTACATGAATTTCTAGAGAACTGACCTCATGGATTTTAAACAAATATGGTCCAAAAAATCTTCATATAAATAAAAAATCAAAATTGACTATTAATTATTAATAATCTACATTGTAATGTTTTAACAATGAATGGTTACTAATTATTCCATTTTGGGGATGAGTGTGCACATGACTATCAGTATTGAGAAAAGTAATATTCTTATCTCTCGGCGTATATGAAGAAGGCTGAATTTGAGGGTAATTTTTCTGGAAAAAAGTGCATCTTACATACAGAAAAATGTAATCCTTAATAATTTTCATCACATCGTTTCTAAAAATATTTCCTGATAAAATTTTATAATTCGTGAAAACTGTATTTTTCAACATTTTATCAGAAGTGATTAAGCACTGGTTATATCCAAGCTACTATGGGACCAAACTCCCTTCTAATGACGCAGTTCTGACGCCTATAATTTTAAGTCTAATATTGTCCATTTATGTCCAGAATGCTCGTGTGGTTACGCCATGTAAATCCTTTAAAAAATGACTGAGATTTGAGGGTTGGAGACAGAGTTATTGTTCCTGGTAATGGAGGAAGCAGAGCTGGTGTAGGATGAAATGGTAGAGTGCGGTATATTGGAACCACTACTTTTGCATCAGGTTGCTGGGTAGGTGTTGAGCTTGACGAAGAAGCCGATGGCTGTCATGATGGGACAGTTGGAGGCATATGTTATTTTGAATGCTCCCCTCATCGAGGCATCCTTTTTTTTGGCAACCAAGGTCATCAGGTAGCAGCTACTGTTTATGCAATGCTTCTTTTACTTGGTAAGAACTAACCAATTAATTTAAATAATAATGTTTAGCTGACAGGATACTTTCTTATGTATAAATTATAGTTTTAATCTTTGAATTTTATCTGAAAAAGTAAATATTGCTCCCATAAAAAACAGTGTTTATTTTTCCAAAATGTTTCATGTTTAATACAAAGACTGCATTAGGTTCTGTATTCATCTTGTATGATTGTCATTATCAATGTTCATCTATCCCACTTCTGTTCTGCAATTATTTTACTCCCAATAAAGCTTTCAAAAATGGGAGGAGCATGGAAAAAAATCTTAAAAACATTTTATACACTAAATGGGACCTTTTTTTATGAGGTCTATTGGAATTATTATGTTCTGTGGCATTGATCGCTCTATTCAACAGACTCATTAGGAACTAAGACATCACATCTTACATAGCAAATGCACTGAAAATATAATCACTGTGAGCGATCATATAATAAAACACAATAAAGATAATGTATCATTGGAATTCATGTTGCATAAAGATTTACAGTATATATTAACAATTTTTTGCTACTAATTATAAATAATATGTGATTTAGCAAGGAATGACTGCAAATTATTCTATTTTGGGGATGAGTGTGTTTTTGCCACTACTAAATACAGTAATAATCTTACTTTCAGTCTATAACAGTGGTTCTCAAACTTTTTTGACCGCGGCCCATTTAGGCTGGGCAAAAGACCTCTGTGGCCCACCTATCCCACCCGTTCCCAGTTTCCGGTGGAAAAAGAACTCGGTGATAGCAAGGAATTGGAGAGGAGCAAAATAATGAAAATGGTACAAATACTTCAGGCACATTGGATGCATAAAATTAAAGGGTTTTATTCTCCCTTGGCACCAAAAATATTATCCATATTAATGGGAATATTGATGCTACTTTTGATGAGACATCAATGAGGTTATGTCTGGTTCCAAACTGGAGAGTTTCAATCTCATGTCAGGTTCCACGCTCAGCTAATGCCCCTTCTTTGTTTTCAGCCCCACAAGTTGAAAATCCCACCTCGCAGTTATATGTTTTAGGGAATGTCAGCAGGTACTTCAGTGCTATGTCGGTGAGTCCAGGGTATTCCGACCGTACGTGGAGTCAAAAGTCCATCAAACTTTTTTCGCTGAACACAAACTTCAGTGACATGTCCGAGGTAAGTTCCACAAGATTATCCACCTCTTTGGATGGAAGCTTGATTCGTGCTCCCAACTATAGTTATGTATGATTCTTGATTGTATTTTAAGTGATAATTTCAATTTGTTTATTAAAGATAGAATTATGAATTTTCTTCCTTTTCTCTAAATTCATTATGTAATAAAAAATTGTACAAGATAGTTTACAATTTTTTCTACAGAATCCTTACTTACAGGACTGATTCTTTTTGGGTTAAAACATTGTTGTTATTAATATTCTCTTTTAATTACTGTATTTCTCGGCATATAAGACACTTTTTTCCAGAAAAATGATCTCCAAAAACAGCCTGCATCTTATATGCCAAAGGTAAGATTATTACTGTTCTCAATACTGACACAAATGAGCACACTCATCCCCAAAATGGAAAAATTGGCTGTCATTCGTCGAAAAAACTATAAAATATACATTATTAATAATTGATTGTAAAAAAATTGGTTAATACAATATATACAGTAATACCTAATGCAATGTGAATTCCGAGGACACATTTTCATTATTGTGCTTTAATACATGTCTGCTCACACTGATAACAATTTTGGTGCGTTTGCGATGTTTTAGTTCCCATTGAGCCCATTGAATAATGTGATTAATGCCACAGGGCAGTAGAATTCATTTAGATGCCAAAAATATTTTATACATATCTAGGATAAATAACGTTATCCGTATTGAGATCACATTGGCTACAAAAGTGAAAAGATATGCGATTCAATATCCGTAAATGGAGAAAACGAGGAAAAACTGAAGCTGATGGGATAAGAGGAACATAGTCTTTGTAAGGTTGGTCTTAAATGGCCACAACTAAAGGAGGTAGTGATGGATAATAGAACAGAGAAAGTTTGGTATTGCTGTATCAAGCAAAATCGTTATGTATGGGGGAAAAAGAGTTGCAGAAGAAAAAGGACTAGTAGAGCGTACATATGATATTGATTGCAACATTTTGCTTAATGGCAACATATATGAATATATTCTTCCATTGCGAACAATGCTATTACAAAATTTGAGCTTTTAATTGAGTTACTTGGAATATGCTCCTTGAAGATGTTTTCCTTATCATACCAAGTTTTTATAATTTCTAAATCATGAACTAAAGGTTTGAATAATATCACCATTATAAATTCATGTCCTTCAATCCAGCAAGTAAGACTCATTCTTTTCAGAGTTTCTCTCCTGGATGTTGGGCAAAATTTCTTTATACCATCTAGATGAATTCCATTTCTTTTTGGAATACATATTCATGAATGAATAGAATTCTTAAATGTCCAAATGCAATTGCGAATTTCTTCAACCTGTTTTTGCCTACTGTTTGAATATTGGAACATTGTATATTTCTCCTATTGGGCACATTACAATGTCATGATCATATTAGTGAGCAACTGTGGGGTCCAGGGAATGACAAAAAGTTTCTAAAAAGGTCCCGGGTTTCACTACAGAGGGTGATTTCAATTTTCCATATGATGACACCTAAAAATTGATTTTTGACTTACAGGCTTTTATTCTTTTGCAAATTAAAATTAATTGACCTACTATCTTCGGACCTAAACTCTTTAAAAGAAAAATAATGTTTCTTATTCTTATCGTCAAATTTTGCCTGATACAAAGTCACTCTAATTTTCCATTTAAATCATATTGGAAAAATTTCAACTTTTTTATATGTTGCCTTGCCTACCATGTCATTTTTAAACCTTGAGATTGTATCATCTCAACCCTTATAAAATATGCATAAGGAAAGTGTGCTTTGAATATTTTAATACGTGAAAGGGAGGAAGATGTTCTTTATTTGTGCTAAATTGAGACTAGGAAGTATATTTTCCAGAGGAGAGAGTGGAAGAGATACATAATGTTGTTTAATAGGATGAGATTGAGACTAGGAAGTCTATTTTTCCAGAGAAAGAGGGGGAAGAGGATTTAAAAGAGGAAGAGAGGGAAGAGGATTGGAAAGAGGAAGAGAGGGAAGAGGATTGGAAATAGTAAGAGAGGGAAGAGGATGGAAAGAGGAAGAGAGGGAAGAGGATTGGAAAGAGGAAGAGGACTGGAAAGAGGAAGAGAGAAAAGGAGCAACAATGGAAAGTGCCTCAAATTTAATATTTAATCCACTTAACCAAATTTGGTAGGATTGCTATGATCACGTACCAATAGCAAATAGCATAAAAAATTTTCCCATCAGATGCTCAATATCTAAGCCATTTGTTCAATTACAGAGCCCATTTGAACGGGCTAATTCATCTAGTATTATATAATATGCTTAGTTGTAAAGTGAAAAATTGCCACCTTAAGCCATCTCTGGCTCACCCCTGGCGCCGACCCTGTACTTGTGATCAAATAACCTGGAAATATTTTGAAAGTGCATGCACAGAATGATGCCTTATTTCCTATATAAACATGGGTAAATCAATAGTTTTCAGAGTTTAATATTTTATTAACTCTGTTAGTCATGTACAGACATAGAGCAAGTCATAAATTCACAACGACAATAAAACTAAAGTGAGAGACAAAATAAACACAACATAGAACACTTAAATAATATGTACACACATACAAAGAAAAATCTTATAAGTGTATGAAATTATGTATGAAATATGAAATTAAAAAAATGGAAAAAATACAAAGGTATTCAATTATTATTTATTAAATAATTATAAATTATTATTTATTGGTTGTAATGTTCAGTGTAATAGGCCTGAGTGACGTTTTTGAACTTATTAAATAAATAAATTATTCAAGAAAACATGCTAATTTAAGGATTCCAAAAAATTCCTGTATACTATAAAAGTTTTTGCTAAGAAGGATACACTTTAAACGTTTCTTGAACAAAGAAACAGTCGGTGCATCTTTAACACTGCATGGCAGCTTATTATAAATAAATTAGAACACGAAGTATATAACAATAAGGCTCATATTGATAATAAGGAAGTGGATTGATTAACTAAAGGAGATTGACAGAATTGCTGGTTAAAGATATTGGCAATTATTTCGGGGTCAGATACAGCTTCATTGTGAAATGAGATATGTTTTGGACTTGAGTTGTGGGCAGATCACTTTGTATTAGATTTAATGATTGCCCAGGAAGATTTCGCAGTAATATTAGATGAGATAATATAATTACTGTAGGCTAATTTCCTGGATTCAGCAACCATCAATTTGAATCTTTTAAGATCACTTTGATAGTTCCTTTTTAAACCAGGATCATCATATTTGCATTTCCCATGTAGGCTACGTAAGAACCGGCTCATATGCACTAGTTCAGCTGAATAAAATTTACGCTTGGATGAAGGTGGCCTCTGCTTGATTCATTTTACAGGGAAGGCTGCATTAAAATGCAGTTTAAAAGTTTTTAAAAGGTAATTAAATTTGGCATCCACACCTTGGGCAAGATCAACTTCCTCCCACAATTCCCGGGATAGCATTGAAAAAAACATTTGAATTGAAGTTTGGTCAAAGATCCGTTTTAAGGTATAGGCAGGCTTAATATTTGCAAGAATGCTAGGTAAATTAACTTCTACATTGAGGGCTAGATGATCAGATATATGGTTTTACAAGAAAGATCAGTGGATGGAATATCTGAAATGATTAAGTCAATAAGAGTAGAAGATTGTGTTGAGATACGAGTAGGTTCATTATTCCTAATACTGACGCCAAAACTCAATTACAAATTTTCAAGATCAATTTTTTCTGGAAAGTCCTTGAAGAGGGCCACATTCAGGTCACCACAAATCAATAAGGTTTTCACTTTCTTTGAAAGTGCATGCTGAATAGCATCGCTTAAAGCAGACAAGAAACATGAAAAGAATATCACATTTTAGTTCCTGTAAAAGAACTTCAAGAGAAAAAACCTTATTTCTAATAGAATGGATATTACGGTAAAATAACATCAAGGTAGAAGCACTTGCCGCTGAGTCACCAGTGGAATGCATAGGATCTAGTCACAGCTTTTTGGGCTTTGATATGCCCGATTGAAGGCGGGTTGAACGCTTCTCGCTGTTTACACATTTTCTTCAGCATCAACTGAAACAATTTAGTTGCTCAAGCTCACAGACAGAAACAGTGGAACATGGAAGAATTGCGGCACAATCTTGGCTTGGAGAAACACTAACATCGAGATTATCATTAGGAGCCACATCAGCGCAGGCACTGAGAACCCCAGTAGTATTGGACTGCAGTGCATTCGAAACAAAGGTGTTCCTCGGCGGCGAATTGCGCGGAAATTTATAATTTTTTACCACAACATCACAGGGCCTAATCGATGAATTACGATTTTTTTCTAAAAACTGGGGCGTTGTACTGATTCGAAAAGAAGCGTAATTTCCCTTTGCAACTAATTTAAAAAGTTAAGTCAGTAACTCCCATAGAACGCAGGTATTTCTCTAGGTCTTCTTGTTTGGTGTCGTGATAAAGACGCCAAACATGCAAGTGGCACTTTCTAGCATAGGGCTTCAAGGGACACTTGGAATTCGTGTCTGCATTGCCAACGGTAACGTCCGGGGGTTGGGCCTTGGGATGGCGGCGTTTATTGAGACGGATATGAAGGCAGCGATTCAGCTAAAACCTGTCATCGGAATCCAGAATGATGATGATGATGAGTAATGAAATCGTCAAAGGAAGGATGCCCAGGCACATTTCCAGGGAGATCGCGGGCAGCGTCACTCATAGAAGGAGCTGACACTAGGAACACCATTTTTTCTGTTTGTATCGAGGAACGGAGACTGGGCCGGAAGTGGTGGCACGATTCGAAGTTCAACAATTTGTACTGTTCGATGCGGACTCCCGATCACAGTCGCGACACTCAATGTTATAAAACGGGGACAGCCTAAAATTCACCCCTACAACTCCTCCGTCGCTTCAGTGCGTTTTGTTACGGCCCTCCCATTGATCGAAGGCGTTGCCAGGCAACGAGCTACGTCAGCAGACGCTTCTCCTCCCCCCCTCTCCTCTCCAACCAACTACTCCGTTCCCCAACCCCTCCTCTCCGCTGCTCAACCACCCGCTGCCCGCTTTTCGTATTGGCAGCCGATTTACCGTAAATAAAATAGTTTAATTCTTCCATAAATTTGGCGCATTAATCTCCATCAATTTTTTACAGTTTTGAAAACAATTTGTGATAATTTTGTTGGTATTGCAAGGATCCTCTGCAAGCAGTGCCCCGCTTTTCAAAGTTTCATGGGAAATAGTTAAAATCACATGTAACAGGCAATAAATATGGTTTTAAAAATGTTTTTTGTTTATATTTGGATGGCTTCCCGTGTTTATTGGAGTATTTGTATGCTTCCCACATTTTTTCAGCATCTAATACTCCAAAAAATTAAATAGTACATACGCTGTCTTTCTAATGTTAATACTTATGTAATTAAATCAGAATAGGCATTTTACCATGAAAGGGTTAAAAAAATCAGTTCAGCATGTAGATAATGCGAGTGATTTTATCGGAAGAAGACGAGTTTTTAATTTTTAAATGTCGTCACGTAAAGAAGACAAAGTGATACATTGAAATGAATAATCTATCGGTTTGATGGAATTAATAAAGTAAGGCGAGGATATGCATTAATAAAATTTCTAATGCAAAGGGTTACGGAAATACAAATGATTGAAATTTGGTCTTCACGGAGTAAGCTGGAACGATATTATTGTGGTATATATAGATTTCTGGACTCAATCTGTCTTTTGGGCTGGTCCGAAGCTTCATGTGTCCACTGGTGGAGAGGTGTGCTCCACTAACTGATGAACGTGTCCCGTTCCGCTTTGCATTGGGGCGACTATGACCAGCCTTTTTGCATTTTTTTATTCAATTTAAAACTTGAAAGAGTGACTTTAAGACAGTGGCATGAGGAGTGAAAATATTGAAGGTTTTCAAGACATACTCGAAAGAGGATGCTTCATATTCATTGGCATCGATATATGACATCCATCCTTATGTAATTTGAATAAAATAAAATGTAACTTTACATTTTTAAAATTTTTAAGAATTTCTCAATTCCCCCAGTAATATATTTACAGTTGTTGGAAATTGTCCTAAAAATAAGAACGTCATGGAAGAAAGTATGAAAAATTGCTCCTTAATATTCTGGCCGTATATGAAGCCACTTATATGTCGCTCTAGAAAACTGAAAAATAATTTGATTCGAACTGCTAAATATTATGAAGAATTATGGAATAGGAATATGAGGAATTATAAGGAAATTTCTATGGGTAGAAACTACGAGTTTAAGAGTTGATTTAAATGAAGCAACTTGTGGGTCAATCAATAAATTGAACATTCGATTAAATTAAATTTAATTTTTTTGTTTTTATGAAACAGCTTGCATGAATGATAATAATAGGATTTTCGTTTTTTCTAGTCGATTTTGCACAAAAGTCTAACTAAGAAAAAAATTTCGAATATCCAGCTCATCTGGAAGTGCCTAAACATTAGTATCCTCCTATCATTATATATCGACGTTTCTTACAGAGAAGGATATCATTATATATATAGACGTCCCTTACAGACGAGGAGGATATAACATACTAGTAGTTGGTGCTTGCATTCTGCAAGCATATCATCTCAACATAAAAAAACATTCATTTTTCATATTTCATCATTACAAATATTTTTTTAATTCTAAATATTTCACCTCCGGAGCGATTTTCGTTATACCCTTATGTTATTATTATAATTATTATTTATTTTTAATTCCATAAAAATTGCATACACTAAGCATTACAATTGTCAGGAGCCGTCATAGAGGACATTCACAACATACATATACATACTATGGAAGTTACATATCAAAGCAAACATACAAAAAATACAGAGTGAGTACATAGTAAATATGCTACATTTTCTTATATGTTCTATGTTTCATATTTTATAATCGTGCAAGTAGCCTTCATCAAAATCATCATATATATTTGAAAGTAAGAAAACATAAAACAAAATACAGCAATATTTAAATATAAAACAAGTAAATTACATGTTATCTCTCAGCAGATGTTTGCGAATTGTCAGCGTAAACGAAGAAAGACACCATTTTTTCAATCCAGTTTAC
Source organism: Tanypteryx hageni (assembly GCA_028673005.1). Taxonomy (NCBI): domain Eukaryota; kingdom Metazoa; phylum Arthropoda; class Insecta; order Odonata; family Petaluridae; genus Tanypteryx; species Tanypteryx hageni. The sequence goes on along the minus strand of CM054120.1, from coordinate 63,295,828 downwards.
TACTTTCCCGTAGAGAAAAAAGAAATCGAGAACGTCGAAATACTACTCACAGGAAAAGACGGCAAACCATATCCTTTCTTCGGTGGAGCTACACCTTCTCTTTTAGTTTTACACTTCATAAAAGTGTTGCAATAACCAAAAAAGCAATCATTATCGTTCGAGATGTTAAAGGACGTGGATCGATATACGACGTCAATCAATGCGGAGGAGAAATAGGTCCCGTCTACCGCGCCAGTTATCGTGTGCAGAGAGGTAGAGGATTAGGAATCTTTCTCGCGGGTCTTTTTCGTTTCGCTAAACCACTTATACAAAGCGGTCTTAAAGCGGTAGGTAAGGAGGCGGCCAGTACGGGGGTCGGAATTCTCTCGGATTTGGGAACGAGACCAAATAAGGAAATATTGAGTAATCGATTGGGTGAGGCTGGAGCGAATTTGAAGAGAAAGGCGGATAGAAAAAATTAAAAAGATGAGTGGATCGGGTTTAGGCATAAGTAAAAGACCAAAGTTAATAAAAAGGAACATCAAACGCAAAAAACTTCATTCGAGGAGAAAGAGACGTCGCGTCAATACGGACATATTTTCTTCATAACCGAGATGGAACACATGCTATCCTCGCTCGACATATTTAGTCGGCCAGCTTTGCAAACGAATATCTTAGGCAAGCGCCTCATTCCGTACAAACCGATCTCTTCCTTAGACAATCAATCGACCATCGAATTCGTAGTGAAAGATTTGGGAGAATCGTACAAAAGTTTGAACAGTTTTTATTTACAAATCAGGGTGAAATTTGTCAAAGCTGATGGATCAGACTATGGGCCAGGGGACAAGAATCAACCCGGGGTAGTGAATAATGTCTTGCATTCGTCGATCGAGCAATGCAGCGTCCATTTAAGCGGAAAGCAAGTTACATCCTCGGAAGGTAATTATCACTATCGTAGCACTTTAGAAAATCTCCTTAGTTATGGCGCGGATTGGTATTTAGGACTTAAGGGCAAAGAAAATAAGAGAATTATATAAATGGTACACGTAGACTAATAGGGAGTGTCACTTTACTATTGATAAAAAATGAACTTTTCTTTATATCTTGTAATATATTACTTATAACTAAAAAATCTTCAAAAAAATTTGTAGAACTAGTCAAATAGCATACAGTACAATAGCGGTACATTTTTATCAAAGGAGTAGCCGATTTCAAGAAAATCAAACAAGAAAATCGTAATCCACTTTGAGCTTAAAAACTTTTTCCCGTTTTTGAATCGCTGTCAACGAAAACAATCTTCGTAGCAACCGAAATAAACAATATCTGCTGTAAATAACTAATTAATTTAATTTTCTTTCGTGCGCACTTATCATTTGGAAAATGGATCATCTATCTACGGCGAAGAAATGAACATCTATTTTCTTTAAGTATTGTACACAGCGTTTGTAAGTGAAAAGAAATGGGTAATTTACGACGAAGGAATGAACGTGAACATATTGATTATAACTATTGAGGTAAGTTTTAAATAATTGTCCATTTTTTATTAATTACAACGGATTAGGCAATAAGTCGGCGAACAAAAAATTCGATATGTTCTTGTTATTACTATTGGCATACCAGTTTTTAGATATTATACTAAGCCATTTAAATATTTATCTTTTTTGACATGATTGCATAAATCTTAAAGGCCTCTATCTCGCATGTATGCTCACATTTTGTGTGCATCTTTCCTCTCTTGTTAAATTTAGCGACTCATCATTTAATTAAAATCCCGCTTGCATCAAGCGATTGCTTAGAAGAGATACATTTATCAATGCTTGGATAAAATCCTTTGTGGCACGAAACTGACTGCGTTTGACAAGGCTACCATTAGCCTAAGAGCAATTTGATATATTCTTTCCGAAATTTCGGTTGCCTGTCCTTACCCCACTTTCTTCTCGAGGTCTAGAGGGAAACTAGCGACCTCTTACGGTCGCCAGGATTACTAATCATAGTTTGTTTCGAGGCATAACCTTGACAGGTTGTACCTCGGAATCAGCGGTCTCCGTTACGAGCATTAATGTTGCAGGCATTTTTGCTGCAGTATTTCAATATTTTTAATTTGTATTAACTTGGATACATTTTTACGTGACGTAGTGCGAATAATTTTCGATATTTTTAAAAGATTTTATGGAATGTTTTGACTAGTGAGAATGTTATAATAATGTCCAATATTACTATTTTTCCTTTAAAGTTGTGCATACTTCAACATGCCTGTGATACGGCCGGTCTGTGATGAGGTCCATATCCGGTGTTCGTCTTAAGAAGAGCAATTGTTGCATCCCAGAGAGTGATATATATTCGCTGGAGAATTTCTCTCAGCAAAGGTAAGGAAACTGAACTAACCTCTCTTTTCAACGTAAACTGCGTAAACAGTAAAGAACATTTAAATCACTCGAACGTTATTGCCCCTCTGCTTTGACACAATGTTTATTTATGATTTACCTTAAATTAAATAGTTTAATTATTCCATAAATTTGGCGCAATGATCTCCATCAATTTTTTACAGTTTTGAAGACAATTTACCCATCAAATGTTTAGGTGGGAATTTGGACACACTTTTAAAAGAAAAGAACAGATATTTCTTTGCACGTTTATTGAGTAAAAATATGGCAAATCAATTTACAAAAAATAACAATAATATTATTGGTCCATTGATCTGTAGAAACAAATATAGGACAAGGTTGACATAGTATAAACATGAATGGATATCACATAAGAGCTTCTTTAGCAGCACATCATAAGCGAAAATAATACATTCCAAACATTATTGATGTAATAAAAGGTACATTCAAAAATATTTTAAGCAAGAAGTAATAGACGACAGTTATATCATAATAGATTCATAAAATAAACTGACGTGGGCAACACAGGTGGAGAGGAGACCATAGGAGACAATGACTCAGCCACTGAGGGGCCAGGTTGTGGGCTCACTTCACCTTGCTCAGCTGCTGTGGGAAGAAAATACAAGTTAAGCATTGAGTTGACTAACAACAAACACTATAAAATAATTCACAATGAGTAACAAGAAAATGGTCGGTAGCAATGTTACTAATATGTTACGCAAGATTTTTTAAAAACACAAGACACCTACCAGGTGGAGAGGAGACCATAGGAGACAATGGCTCAGCATGCATAGAGGTGATGTATAGAAAGACAAAAACACAGTAATCACTAGATTAACAGCGTGTATGGAAAACTTCACTAAAATTATTTACCTGGGAGGAGTAAATTCGGAATCGAATCCTTCCGAAGTTTCATGGTGCCTTCAATAAAATTCTCCCGCGAGAATTGCTTCAGGCAAACTCTCCTGTTTTTGTAGACATTCATTCGGTCTATGCTTAGTGGCTTAGGATCCCCAATCAGCTTCATCCGAACATTGAATCGCAGATTTGAGTCGGAAGTGGGATGAGGGAACCTGGATTCATCATTTAAAAATATACATTCACACTCAGGCTTTTCTAAATATTAATAAATATCATAATGGGTTCAAATGCCATCACACTTTTCTGTTTCTCCGATGAGAAACATTTATTTTGAGTTTTATTAATGACGATTGTAATAACGCCACCGTTCAAAATGTGAATGCTCGTTCAAACGTCCAAACACATGAATATTTAATGCAATATGTACTTATCCGTAGGCAATAAGGGAATAGATATATTAACATATTAAAAATTAATGCACCTCGATACAATTTTGATGCCACAACGAAAATCGTGGTGGCATCATATTCTTACTATGATGGTTAAAGGCAACCCATTGAATGCTTTTCGAGCTACATTCATTTGCATACCTTGAATAAATTAATGATGTCAAAATACTTACCTAACTCGAGTAACCTCCTTTTCCCTACAACTGTGATGCAACACGGTGGCCAAAACATGACGAAATTTGCAACACTTCCCAACAACAAAACACACGCTGATTCAAATCCGTAGTAACCGTTAGAATGCGCGCGCAAACAGCAAACAAGCGTAAGCTCCCGATTTGAAAAGGCAACGGGACGCGGACCAAGAACACGTCTATTTTGGCACATACAGAACCTACCATACCGGCGGCCGTCTTGTATCGATATATTGAGATATGAAAAAGATATTGAAAAAGTAAACCGAGTCACTTTCGTTATTTATAATATCATTAACACATTCCTTCAGCAATAACCTTATTTTACGATAAATATTTCGAGTAATAAAATAATAGGTTGTAAATTTTCCTTACCTACCGAGACCAAAAAACAAGCCCTCGGTGATCTTTGCACCTGAAAAGCCATAACCTGGGTCCTAATCGAAGTATTATGGAGAAGATAATAATATGGGGTCATACCCAAAATTAAACATTTGTCGAATAATAATGAAGGAAACAGTTTCGTGAAAACTTTTAATGCACCAGTTTTTATTAAAGTAGTCGCTGGGAATTCCCCAGCATAATCTTAGGAAACAAAGTTATAAAATGTTAGAATTATTTTTTCCAAATTAGTCGTTTCTTGCTCATTGGGTGACATAATATTATTTCCCACTAACTTTCCGTTCAGATCACAGTGGATTACTTGTGCCACCGTCTATCGGATACATTTAAAATGTAGGGCAAAAGTGTTTTGTCATTTAAGCTGTCAGAATTTACGAAGCTCAACATTTGAATTTCGTGTGTGAGATTGTTTCACTGTTTTCGAAGGTAATTACCCCCTCAAGCGAGACGTTAATCTATGGCATTTAAATCGCTCAGCGTGACTTTTTTCGCAAGCACAAAATACTTTATGCATGCATTAACTTTAATATTTTTTGTACTTTAATTATCATTTTAAAAATTTCCAAAAAATTATGTCGTATTTAAAATTGTTCATTTTATATAACAAAAAATAAATACATACATTTATTTCAATCCAATTTCTACTATGTGCTGCTCCTCCGACGTTTAGTAGTTCAGCTGCGTCTGGTACACATACTTCTTTACCCGGTATATAAATTTTATGGAATTTATTTTTCAAATAATCACTGATAGGTAGAATTTTATACAATAGGATCTCTATTTACAATGTCTTTATCGGTATTATCTACAAAATGCAAAAATTTGCTCAACGAATAAAATCTTTCTTCACTCATTACATTTGGAATAAATGACATTTGTAATGTATGTTTTCTACTAAAATACATTCTGAGAGTTGGTTTTTGAATGATTCCCATCAACATTAGCAAAGCAAACCACTTTTGATAGCGCGATTTTTTAAACACGCGATCTTATTTTTCTCGCGGGCAAGGAATTGTTCTGCGTAACGATTAGTTTCAACCACTATGAGGGCAATTAGATCATCAAAAAATAACTCAAAATATCTTAAGGGATAATCTGTTGATAAAACCTGCACTATTTGTTTTTCAACTAAATCACACGCAAAAGGCCGAGGAGGGTTAGCACTGTCGACATCTCCCCAAATATTCTCTTGAATATTCACAGTGGAGTGAGTTATTTCTTCCAATTCCACTTCGGAACTGGAATCAATAGAGTATCCGTTCGAATCTTCAGAATATATATCTACACTACTTTCACTCTATTTCTCCAAAACACTTCCCAATCCGCCAACTCACGAGAGCTACAAACCATGGTGAACTAAATAGGGGTTCGGCTCAAGGACAGACCCAAGATGAAAAAAAAATTAAAAAAATGCCCGACGCAAACGCAGGCACTAAGAAACCTCGACCATCAGCTCGAAGCATCATAAACAAGAGCCAGGAAGATGAGAGCTCTTATGGAAGTCTGAGACGCAACGCACGAAAGATAAGAGGCCTGAGTAAGCACTGCTACGGCACGTACCGAGATAGAAAAAAAATTAAAAAAAATACTAACACGTAAACACAGACAACGAGGAACCACAGAACGAAAGCAGACAGCATTGGATTGCATATTCATTCTCTGAAAGCACATAAATCAGAGCCGTAGCGATAACAAAACTTAATGAAAATTTCGGACGCATACGGTGTGTCGCACACGCTGGAGGCATGGGAGAGAGAGGACGTGAATGATACGTCGCACACGCTGGAGGGTAATAAAACAAACAGAGTTAAATCGGCTGAGGTAAATCAATTACACTAATAATATGTGAGGAATATTATACGCAATATTTTGAACATAAATGTATATTTGTAGCCGAAATAATTAGTGTGTGATATATCATCCAGTGATCGGCTGTTAGTTTTGTTGTTTTTTATACCACTATTATAAATTCAAAATAAAATCGTCTGGCTCGTGAAATAGTAACTGTAATGTTTCATAAGTAATGTATCAAAATTCTTAGGTAAACATCCGCATAAGAAGAAATATTTATCAAACATTTATTCTACACCATGTAAGTGATGTGATAATTTTGTTGGTATTGCAAGGATCCTCTGCAAGCAGTGCCCCGCTTTTCAAAGTTTCATGGGAAATAGTTAAAATCACATGTAACAGGCAATAAATATGGTTTTAAAAATGTTTTTTGTTTGTATTTGGATGGCTTCCCGTGTTTATTGGAGTATTTGTATGCTTCCCACATTTTTTCAGCATCTAATACTCCAAAAAATTAAGTAGTACATACGTTGTCTTTCTAATGTTAATACTTATGTAATTAAATCAGAATAGGCATTTTACCATGAAAGGGTTAAAAAAATCAGTTCAGCATGTAGATAATGCGAGTGATTTTATCGGAAAAAGACGAGTTTTTAATTTTTAAATGTCGTCACGTAAAGAAGACAAAGTGATACATTGAAATGAATAATCTATCGGTTTGATGGAATTAATAAAGTAAGGCGAGGATATGCATTAATAAAATTTCTAATGCAAAGGGTTACGGAAATACAAATGATTGAAATTTGGTCTTCACGGAGTAAGCTGGAACGATATTATTGTGGTATATATAGATTTCTGGACTCAATCTGTCTTTTGGGCTGGTCCGAAGCTTCATGTGTCCACTGGTGGAGAGGTGTGCTCCACTAACTGATGAACGTGTCCCGTTCCGCTTTGCATTGGGGCGACTATGACCAGCCTTTTTGCATTTTTTTATTCAATTTAAAACTTGAAAGAGTGACTTTAAGACAGTGGCATGAGGAGTGAAAATATTGAAGGTTTTCAAGACATACTCGAAAGAGGATGCTTCATATTCATTGCCATCGATATATGACATCCATCCTTATGTAATTTGAATAAAATAAAATGTAACTTTACATTTTTAAAATTTTTAAGAATTTCTCAATTCCCCCAGTAATATATTTACAGTTGTTGGAAATTGTCCTAAAAATAAGAACGTCATGGAAGAAAGTATGAAAAATTGCTCCTTAATATTCTGGCCGTATATGAAGCCACTTATATGTCGCTCTAGAAAACTGAAAAATAATTTGATTCGAACTGCTAAATATTATGAAGAATTATGGAATAGGAATATGAGGAATTATAAGGAAATTTCTATGGGTAGAAACTACGAGTTTAAGAGTTGATTTTAATGAAGCAACTTGTGGGTCAATCAAAAACTGAACATTCGATTAAATTAAATTAATTTTTTTTTGTTTTTATGAAACAGCTTGCATGAATGATAATAATAGGATTTTCGTTTTTTCTAGTCGATTTTGCACAAAAGTCTAACTAAGAAAAAAATTTCGAATATCCAGCTCATCTGGAAGTGCCTAAACATTAGTATCCTCCTATCATTATATATCGACGTTTCTTACAGAGAAGGATATCATTATATATATAGACGTCCCTTACAGACGAGGAGGATATAACATACTAGTAGTTGGTGCTTGCATTCTGCAAGCATATCATCTCAACATAAAAAAACATTCATTTTTCATATTTCATCATTACAAATATTTTTTTAATTCTAAATATTTCACCTCCGGAGCGATTTTCGTTATACCCTTATGTTATTATTATTATTATTATTTATTTTTAATACCATAAAAATTGCATACACTAAGCATTACAATTGTCAGGAGCCGTCATAGAGGACATTCACAACATACATATACATACTATGGAAGTTACATATCAAAGCAAACATACAAAAAATACAGAGTGAGTACATAGTAAATATGCTACATTTTCTTATATGTTCTATGTTTCATATTTTATAATCGTGCAAGTAGCCTTCATCAAAATCATCATATATATTTGAAAGTAAGAAAACATAAAACAAAATACAGCAATATTTAAATATAAAACAAGTAAATTACATGTTATCTCTCAGCAGATGTTTGCGAATTGTCAGCGTAAACGAAGAAAGACACCATTTTTTCAATCCAGTTTACTACTTTCCCGTAGAGAAAAAAGAAATCGAGAACGTCGAAATACTACTCACAGGAAAAGACGGCAAACCATATCCTTTCTTCGGTGGAGCTACACCTTCTCTTTTAGTTTTACACTTCATAAAAGTGTTGCAATAACCAAAAAAGCAATCATTATCGTTCGAGATGTTAAAGGACGTGGATCGATATACGACGTCAATCAATGCGGAGGAGAAATAGGTCCCGTCTACCGCGCCAGTTATCGTGTGCAGAGAGGTAGAGGATTAGGAATCTTTCTCGCGGGTCTTTTTCGTTTCGCTAAACCACTTATACAAAGCGGTCTTAAAGCGGTAGGTAAGGAGGCGGCCAGTACGGGGGTCGGAATTCTCTCGGATTTGGGAACGAGACCAAATAAGGAAATATTGAGTAATCGATTGGGTGAGGCTGGAGCGAATTTGAAGAGAAAGGCGGATAGAAAAAATTAAAAAGATGAGTGGATCGGGTTTAGGCATAAGTAAAAGACCAAAGTTAATAAAAAGGAACATCAAACGCAAAAAACTTCATTCGAGGAGAAAGAGACGTCGCGTCAATACGGACATATTTTCTTCATAACCGAGATGGAACACATGCTATCCTCGCTCGACATATTTAGTCGGCCAGCTTTGCAAACGAATATCTTAGGCAAGCGCCTCATTCCGTACAAACCGATCTCTTCCTTAGACAATCAATCGACCATCGAATTCGTAGTGAAAGATTTGGGAGAATCGTACAAAAGTTTGAACAGTTTTTATTTACAAATCAGGGTGAAATTTGTCAAAGCTGATGGATCAGACTATGGGCCAGGGGACAAGAATCAACCCGGGGTAGTGAATAATGTCTTGCATTCGTCGATCGAGCAATGCAGCGTCCATTTAAGCGGAAAGCAAGTTACATCCTCGGAAGGTAATTATCACTATCGTAGCACTTTAGAAAATCTCCTTAGTTATGGCGCGGATTGGTATTTAGGACTTAAGGGCAAAGAAAATAAGAGAATTATATAAATGGTACACGTAGACTAATAGGGAGTGTCACTTTACTATTGATAAAAAATGAACTTTTCTTTATATCTTGTAATATATTACTTATAACTAAAAAATCTTCAAAAAAATTTGTAGAACTAGTCAAATAGCATACAGTACAATAGCGGTACATTTTTATCAAAGGAGTAGCCGATTTCAAGAAAATCAAACAAGAAAATCGTAATCCACTTTGAGCTTAAAAACTTTTTCCCGTTTTTGAATCGCTGTCAACGAAAACAATCTTCGTAGCAACCGAAATAAACAATATCTGCTGTAAATAACTAATTAATTTAATTTTCTTTCGTGCGCACTTATCATTTGGAAAATGGATCATCTATCTACGGCGAAGAAATGAACATCTATTTTCTTTAAGTATTGTACACAGCGTTTGTAAGTGAAAAGAAATGGGTAATTTACGACGAAGGAATGAACGTGAACATATTGATTATAACTATTGAGGTAAGTTTTAAATAATTGTCCATTTTTTATTAATTACAACGGATTAGGCAATAAGTCGGCGAACAAAAAATTCGATATGTTCTTGTTATTACTATTGGCATACCAGTTTTTAGATATTATACTAAGCCATTTAAATATTTATCTTTTTTGACATGATTGCATAAATCTTAAAGGCCTCTATCTCGCATGTATGCTCACATTTTGTGTGCATCTTTCCTCTCTTGTTAAATTTAGCGACTCATCATTTAATTAAAATCCCGCTTGCATCAAGCGATTGCTTAGAAGAGATACATTTATCAATGCTTGGATAAAATCCTTTGTGGCACGAAACTGACTGCGTTTGACAAGGCTACCATTAGCCTAAGAGCAATTTGATATATTCTTTCCGAAATTTCGGTTGCCTGTCCTTACCCCACTTTCTTCTCGAGGTCTAGAGGGAAACTAGCGACCTCTTACGGTCGCCAGGATTACTAATCATAGTTTGGTTCGAGGCATAACCTTGACAGGTTGTACCTCGGAATCAGCGGTCTCCGTTACGAGCATTAATGTTGCAGGCATTTTTGCTGCAGTATTTCAATATTTTTAATTTGTATTAACTTGGATACATTTTTACGTGACGTAGTGCGAATAATTTTCGATATTTTTAAAAGATTTTATGGAATGTTTTGACTAGTGAGAATGTTATAATAATGTCCAATATTACTATTTTTCCTTTAAAGTTGTGCATACTTCAACATGCCTGTGATACGGCCGGTCTGTGATGAGGTCCATATCCGGTGTTCGTCTTAAGAAGAGCAATTGTTGCATCCCAGAGAGTGATATATATTCGCTGGAGAATTTCTCTCAGGAAAGGTAAGGAAACTGAACTAACCTCTCTTTTCAACGTAAACTGCGTAAACAGTAAAGAACATTTAAATCACTCGAACGTTATTGCCCCTCTGCTTTGACACAATGTTTATTTACGATTTACCTTAAATTAAATAGTTTAATTATTCCATAAATTTGGCGCAATGATCTCCATCAATTTTTTACAGTTTTGAAGACAATTTACCCATCAAATGTTTAGGTGGGAATTGGGACACACTTTTAAAAGAAAAGAACAGATATTTCTTTGCACGTTTATTGAGAAAAAATATGGCAAATCAATTTACAAAAAATAACAATAATATTATTGGTCCATTGATCTGTAGAAACAAATATAGGACAAGGTTGACATAGTATAAACATGAATGGATATCACATAAGAGCTTCTTTAGCAGCACATCATAAGCGAAAATAATACATTCCAAACATTATTGATGTAATAAAAGGTACATTCAAAAATATTTTAAGCAAGAAGTAATAGGCGACAGTTATATCATAATAGATTCATAAAATAAACTGACGTGGGCAACACAGGTGGAGAGGAGACCATAGGAGACAATGACTCAGCCAGTGAGGGGCCAGGTTGTGGGCTCACTTCACCTTGCTCAGCTGCTGTGGGAAGAAAATACAAGTTAAGCATTGAGTTGACTAACAACAAACACTATAAAATAATTCACAATGAGTAACAAGAAAATGGTCGGTAGCAATGTTACTAATATGTTACGCAAGATTTTTTAAAAACACAAGACACCTACCAGGTGGAGAGGAGACCATAGGAGACAATGGCTCAGCATGCATAGAGGTGATGTATAGAAAGACAAAAACACAGTAATCACTAGATTAACAGCGTGTATGGAAAACTTCACTAAAATTATTTACCTGGGAGGAGTAAATTCGGAATCGAATCCTTCCGAAGTTTCATGGTGCCTTCAATAAAATTCTCCCGCGAGAATTGCTTCAGGCAAACTCTCCTGTTTTTGTAGACATTCATTCGGTCTATGCTTAGTGGCTTAGGATCCCCAATCAGCTTCATCCGAACATTGAATCGCAGATTTGAGTCGGAAGTGGGATGAGGGAACCTGGATTCATCATTTAAAAATATACATTCACACTCAGGCTTTTCTAAATATTAATAAATATCATAATGGGTTCAAATGCCATCACACTTTTCTGTTTCTCCGATGAGAAACATTTATTTTGAGTTTTATTAATGACGATTGTAATAACGCCACCGTTCAAAATGTGAATGCTCGTTCAAACGTCCAAACACATGAATATTTAATGCAATATGTACTTATCCGTAGGCAATAAGGGAATAGATATATTAACATATTAAAAATTAATGCACCTCGATACAATTTTGATGCCACAACGAAAATCGTGGTGGCATCATATTCTTACTATGATGGTTAAAGGCAACCCATTGAATGCTTTTCGAGCTACATTCATTTGCATACCTTGAATAAATTAATGATGTCAAAATACTTACCTAACTCGAGTAACCTCCTTTTCCCTACAACTGTGATGCAACACGGTGGCCAAAACATGACGAAATTTGCAACACTTCCCAACAACAAAACACACGCTGATTCAAATCCGTAGTAACCGTTAGAATGCGCGCGCAAACAGCAAACAAGCGTAAGCTCCCGATTTGAAAAGGCAACGGGACGCGGACCAAGAACACGTCTATTTTGGCACATACAGAACCTACCATACCGGCGGCCGTCTTGTATCGATATATTGAGATATGAAAAAGATATTGAAAAAGTAAACCGAGTCACTTTCGTTATTTATAATATCATTAACACATTCCTTCAGCAATAACCTTATTTTACGATAAATATTTCGAGTAATAAAATAATAGGTTGTAAATTTTCCTTACCTACCGAGACCAAAAAACAAGCCCTCGGTGATCTTTGCACCTGAAAAGCCATAACCTGGGTCCTAATCGAAGTATTCTGGAGAAGATAATAATATGGGGTCATACCCAAAATTAAACATTTGTCGAATAATAATGAAGGAAACAGTTTCGTGAAAACTTTTAATGCACCAGTTTTTATTAAAGTAGTCGCTGGGAATTCCCCAGCATAATCTTAGGAAACAAAGTTATAAAATGTTAGAATTATTTTTTCCAAATTAGTCGTTTCTTGCTCATTGGGTGACATAATATTATTTCCCACTAACTTTCCGTTCAGATCACAGTGGATTACTTGTGCCACCGTCTATCGGAAACATTTAAAATGTAGGGCAAAAGTGTTTTGTCATTTAAGCTGTCAGAATTTACGAAGCTCAACATTTGAATTTCGTGTGTGAGATTGTTTCACTGTTTTCGAAGGTAATTACCCCCTCAAGCGAGACTTTAATCTATGGCATTTAAATCGCTCAGCGTGACTTTTTTTCGCAAGCACAAAATACTTTATGCATGCATTAACTTTAATATTTTTTGTACTTTAATTATCATTTTAAAAATTTCCAAAAAATTATGTCGTATTTAAAATTGTTCATTTTATATAACAAAAAATAAATACATACATTTATTTCAATCCAATTTCTACTATGTGCTGCTCCTCCGACGTTTAGTAGTTCAGCTGCGTCTGGTACACATACTTCTTTACCCGGTATATAAATTTTATGGAATTTATTTTTCAAATAATCACTGATAGGTAGAATTTTATACAATAGGATCTCTATTTACAATGTCTTTATCGGTATTATCTACAAAATGCAAAAATTTGCTCAACAAATAAAATCTTTCTTCACTCATTACATTTGGAATAAATGACATTTGTAATGTATGTTTTCTACTAAAATACATTCTGAGAGTTGGTTTTTGAATGATTCCCATCAACATTAGCAAAGCAAACCACTTTTGATAGCGCGATTTTTTAAACACGCGATCTTATTTTTCTCGCGGGCAAGGAATTGTTCTGCGTAACGATTAGTTTCAACCACTATGAGGGCAATTAGATCATCAAAAAATAACTCAAAATATCTTAAGGGATAATCTGTTGATAAAACCTGCACTATTTGTTTTTCAACTAAATCACACGCAAAAGGCCGAGGAGGGTTAGCACTGTCGACATCTCCCCAAATATTCTCTTGAATATTCACAGTGGAGTGAGTTATTTCTTCCAATTCCTCTTCGGAACTGGAATCAATAGAGTATCCGTTCGAATCTTCAGAATATATATCTACACTACTTTCACTCTATTTCTCCAAAACACTTCCCAATCCGCCAACTCACGAGAGCTACAAACCATGGTGAACTAAATAGGGGTTCGGCTAAAGGACAGACCCAAGATGAAAAAAAAATTAAAAAAATGCCCGACGCAAACGCAGGCACTAAGAAACCTCGACCATCAGCTCGAAGCATCATAAACAAGAGCCAGGAAGATGAGAGCTCTTATGGAAGTCTGAGACGCAACGCACGAAAGATAAGATGCCTGAGTAAGCACTGCTACGGCACGTACCGAGATAGAAAAAAAAAATTAAAAAAAATACTAACACGTAAACACAGACAACGAGGAACCACAGAACGAAAGCAGACAGCATTGGATTGCATATTCATTCTCTGAAAGCACATAAATCAGAGCCGTAGCGATAACAAAACTTAATGAAAATTTCGGACGCATACGGTGTGTCGCACACGCTGGAGGCATGGGAGAGAGAGGACGTGAATGATACGTCGCACACGCTGGAGGGTAATAAAACAAACAGAGTTAAATCGGCTGAGGTAAATCAATTACACTAATAATATGTGAGGAATATTATACGCAATATTTTGAACATAAATGTATATTTGTAGCCGAAATAATTAGTGTGTGATATATCATCCAGTGATCGGCTGTTAGTTTTGTTGTTTTTTATACCACTATTATAAATTCAAAATAAAATCGTCTGGCTCGTGAAATAGTAACTGTAATGTTTCATAAGTAATGTATCAAAATTCTTAGGTAAACATCCGCATAAGAAGAAATATTTATCAAACATTTATTCTACACCATGTAAGTGATGTGATAATTTTGTTGGTATTGCAAGGATCCTCTGCAAGCAGTGCCCCGCTTTTCAAAGTTTCATGGGAAATAGTTAAAATCACATGTAACAGGCAATAAATATGGTTTTAAAAATGTTTTTTGTTTGTATTTGGATGGCTTCCCGTGTTTATTGGAGTATTTGTATGCTTCCCACATTTTTTCAGCATCTAATACTCCAAAAAATTAAGTAGTACATACGTTGTCTTTCTAATGTTAATACTTATGTAATTAAATCAGAATAGGCATTTTACCATGAAAGGGTTAAAAAAATCAGTTCAGCATGTAGATAATGCGAGTGATTTTATCGGAAAAAGACGAGTTTTTAATTTTTAAATGTCGTCACGTAAAGAAGACAAAGTGATACATTGAAATGAATAATCTATCGGTTTGATGGAATTAATAAAGTAAGGCGAGGATATGCATTAATAAAATTTCTAATGCAAAGGGTTACGGAAATACAAATGATTGAAATTTGGTCTTCACGGAGTAAGCTGGAACGATATTATTGTGGTATATATAGATTTCTGGACTCAATCTGTCTTTTGGGCTGGTCCGAAGCTTCATGTGTCCACTGGTGGAGAGGTGTGCTCCACTAACTGATGAACGTGTCCCGTTCCGCTTTGCATTGGGGCGACTATGACCAGCCTTTTTGCATTTTTTTATTCAATTTAAAACTTGAAAGAGTGACTTTAAGACAGTGGCATGAGGAGTGAAAATATTGAAGGTTTTCAAGACATACTCGAAAGAGGATGCTTCATATTCATTGCCATCGATATATGACATCCATCCTTATGTAATTTGAATAAAATAAAATGTAACTTTACATTTTTAAAATTTTTAAGAATTTCTCAATTCCCCCAGTAATATATTTACAGTTGTTGGAAATTGTCCTAAAAATAAGAACGTCATGGAAGAAAGTATGAAAAATTGCTCCTTAATATTCTGGCCGTATATGAAGCCACTTATATGTCGCTCTAGAAAACTGAAAAATAATTTGATTCGAACTGCTAAATATTATGAAGAATTATGGAATAGGAATATGAGGAATTATAAGGAAATTTCTATGGGTAGAAACTACGAGTTTAAGAGTTGATTTTAATGAAGCAACTTGTGGGTCAATCAAAAACTGAACATTCGATTAAATTAAATTAATTTTTTTTTGTTTTTATGAAACAGCTTGCATGAATGATAATAATAGGATTTTCGTTTTTTCTAGTCGATTTTGCACAAAAGTCTAACTAAGAAAAAAATTTCGAATATCCAGCTCATCTGGAAGTGCCTAAACATTAGTATCCTCCTATCATTATATATCGACGTTTCTTACAGAGAAGGATATCATTATATATATAGACGTCCCTTACAGACGAGGAGGATATAACATACTAGTAGTTGGTGCTTGCATTCTGCAAGCATATCATCTCAACATAAAAAAACATTCATTTTTCATATTTCATCATTACAAATATTTTTTTAATTCTAAATATTTCACCTCCGGAGCGATTTTCGTTATACCCTTATGTTATTATTATAATTATTATTTATTTTTAATTCCATAAAAATTGCATACACTAAGCATTACAATTGTCAGGAGCCGTCATAGAGGACATTCACAACATACATATACATACTATGGAAGTTACATATCAAAGCAAACATACAAAAAATACAGAGTGAGTACATAGTAAATATGCTACATTTTCTTATATGTTCTATGTTTCATATTTTATAATCGTGCAAGTAGCCTTCATCAAAATCATCATATATATTTGAAAGTAAGAAAACATAAAACAAAATACAGCAATATTTAAATATAAAACAAGTAAATTACATGTTATCTCTCAGCAGATGTTTGCGAATTGTCAGCGTAAACGAAGAAAGACACCATTTTTTCAATCCAGTTTACTACTTTCCCGTAGAGAAAAAAGAAATCGAGAACGTCGAAATACTACTCACAGGAAAAGACGGCAAACCATATCCTTTCTTCGGTGGAGCTACACCTTCTCTTTTAGTTTTACACTTTATAAAAGTGTTGCAATAACCAAAAAAGCAATCATTATCGTTCGAGATGTTAAAGGACGTGGATCGATATACGACGTCAATCAATGCGGAGGAGAAATAGGTCCCGTCTACCGCGCCAGTTATCGTGTGCAGAGAGGTAGAGGATTAGGAATCTTTCTCGCGGGTCTTTTTCGTTTCGCTAAACCACTTATACAAAGCGGTCTTAAAGCGGTAGGTAAGGAGGCGGCCAGTACGGGGGTCGGAATTCTCTCGGATTTGGGAACGAGACCAATTAAGGAAATATTGAGTAATCGATTGGGTGAGGCTGGAGCGAATTTGAAGAGAAAGGCGGATAGAAAAAATTAAAAAGATGAGTGGATCGGGTTTAGGCATAAGTAAAAGACCAAAGTTAATAAAAAGGAACATCAAACGCAAAAAACTTCATTCGAGGAGAAAGAGACGTCGCGTCAATACGGACATATTTTCTTCATAACCGAGATGGAACACATGCTATCCTCGCTCGACATATTTAGTCGGCCAGCTTTGCAAACGAATATCTTAGGCAAGCGCCTCATTCCGTACAAACCGATCTCTTCCTTAGACAATCAATCGACCATCGAATTCGTAGTGAAAGATTTGGGAGAATCGTACAAAAGTTTGAACAGTTTTTATTTACAAATCAGGGTGAAATTTGTCAAAGCTGATGGATCAGACTATGGGCCAGGGGACAAGAATCAACCCGGGGTAGTGAATAATGTCTTGCATTCGTCGATCGAGCAATGCAGCGTCCATTTAAGCGGAAAGCATGTTACATCCTCGGAAGGTAATTATCACTATCGTAGCACTTTAGAAAATCTCCTTAGTTATGGCGCGGATTGGTATTTAGGACTTAAGGGCAAAGAAAATAAGAGAATTATATAAATGGTACACGTAGACTAATAGGGAGTGTCACTTTACTATTGATAAAAAATGAACTTTTCTTTATATCTTGTAATATATTACTTATAACTAAAAAATCTTCAAAAAAATTTGTAGAACTAGTCAAATAGCATACAGTACAATAGCGGTACATTTTTATCAAAGGAGTAGCCGATTTCAAGAAAATCAAACAAGAAAATCGTAATCCACTTTGAGCTTAAAAACTTTTTCCCGTTTTTGAATCGCTGTCAACGAAAACAATCTTCGTAGCAACCGAAATAAACAATATCTGCTGTAAATAACTAATTAATTTAATTTTCTTTCGTGCGCACTTATCATTTGGAAAATGGATCATCTATCTACGGCGAAGAAATGAACATCTATTTTCTTTAAGTATTGTACACAGCGTTTGTAAGTGAAAAGAAATGGGTAATTTACGACGAAGGAATGAACGTGAACATATTGATTATAACTATTGAGGTAAGTTTTAAATAATTGTCCATTTTTTATTAATTACAACGGATTAGGCAATAAGTCGGCGAACAAAAAATTCGATATGTTCTTGTTATTACTATTGGCATACCAGTTTTTAGATATTATACTAAGCCATTTAAATATTTATCTTTTTTGACATGATTGCATAAATCTTAAAGGCCTCTATCTCGCATGTATGCTCACATTTTGTGTGCATCTTTCCTCTCTTGTTAAATTTAGCGACTCATCATTTAATTAAAATCCCGCTTGCATCAAGCGATTGCTTAGAAGAGATACATTTATCAATGCTTGGATAAAATCCTTTGTGGCACGAAACTGACTGCGTTTGACAAGGCTACCATTAGCCTAAGAGCAATTTGATATATTCTTTCCGAAATTTCGGTTGCCTGTCCTTACCCCACTTTCTTCTCGAGGTCTAGAGGGAAACTAGCGACCTCTTACGGTCGCCAGGATTACTAATCATAGTTTGGTTCGAGGCATAACCTTGACAGGTTGTACCTCGGAATCAGCGGTCTCCGTTACGAGCATTAATGTTGCAGGCATTTTTGCTGCAGTATTTCAATATTTTTAATTTGTATTAACTTGGATACATTTTTACGTGACGTAGTGCGAATAATTTTCGATATTTTTAAAAGATTTTATGGAATGTTTTGACTAGTGAGAATGTTATAATAATGTCCAATATTACTATTTTTCCTTTAAAGTTGTGCATACTTCAACATGCCTGTGATACGGCCGGTCTGTGATGAGGTCCATATCCGGTGTTCGTCTTAAGAAGAGCAATTGTTGCATCCCAGAGAGTGATATATATTCGCTGGAGAATTTCTCTCAGCAAAGGTAAGGAAACTGAACTAACCTCTCTTTTCAACGTAAACTGCGTAAACAGTAAAGAACATTTAAATCACTCGAACGTTATTGCCCCTCTGCTTTGACACAATGTTTATTTACGATTTACCTTAAATTAAATAGTTTAATTATTCCATAAATTTGGCGCAATGATCTCCATCAATTTTTTACAGTTTTGAAGACAATTTACCCATCAAATGTTTAGGTGGGAATTGGGACACACTTTTAAAAGAAAAGAACAGATATTTCTTTGCACGTTTATTGAGAAAAAATATGGCAAATCAATTTACAAAAAATAACAATAATATTATTGGTCCATTGATCTGTAGAAACAAATATAGGACAAGGTTGACATAGTATAAACATGAATGGATATCACATAAGAGCTTCTTTAGCAGCACATCATAAGCGAAAATAATACATTCCAAACATTATTGATGTAATAAAAGGTACATTCAAAAATATTTTAAGCAAGAAGTAATAGACGACAGTTATATCATAATAGATTCATAAAATAAACTGACGTGGGCAACACAGGTGGAGAGGAGACCATAGGAGACAATGACTCAGCCACTGAGGGGCCAGGTTGTGGGCTCACTTCACCTTGCTCAGCTGCTGTGGGAAGAAAATACAAGTTAAGCATTGAGTTGACTAACAACAAACACTATAAAATAATTCACAATGAGTAACAAGAAAATGGTCGGTAGCAATGTTACTAATATGTTACGCAAGATTTTTTAAAAACACAAGACACCTACCAGGTGGAGAGGAGACCATAGGAGACAATGGCTCAGCATGCATAGAGGTGATGTATAGAAAGACAAAAACACAGTAATCACTAGATTAACAGCGTGTATGGAAAACTTCACTAAAATTATTTACCTGGGAGGAGTAAATTCGGAATCGAATCCTTCCGAAGTTTCATGGTGCCTTCAATAAAATTCTCCCGCGAGAATTGCTTCAGGCAAACTCTCCTGTTTTTGTAGACATTCATTCGGTCTATGCTTAGTGGCTTAGGATCCCCAATCAGCTTCATCCGAACATTGAATCGCAGATTTGAGTCGGAAGTGGGGTGAGGGAACCTGGATTCATCATTTAAAAATATACATTCACACTCAGGCTTTTCTAAATATTAATAAATATCATAATGGGTTCAAATGCCATCACACTTTTCTGTTTCTCCGATGAGAAACATTTATTTTGAGTTTTATTAATGACGATTGTAATAACGCCACCGTTCAAAATGTGAATGCTCGTTCAAACGTCCAAACACATGAATATTTAATGCAATATGTACTTATCCGTAGGCAATAAGGGAATAGATATATTAACATATTAAAAATTAATGCACCTCGATACAATTTTGATGCCACAACGAAAATCGTGGTGGCATCATATTCTTACTATGATGGTTAAAGGCAACCCATTGAATGCTTTTCGAGCTACATTCATTTGCATACCTTGAATAAATTAATGATGTCAAAATACTTACCTAACTCGAGTAACCTCCTTTTCCCTACAACTGTGATGCAACACGGTGGCCAAAACATGACGAAATTTGCAACACTTCCCAACAACAAAACACACGCTGATTCAAATCCGTAGTAACCGTTAGAATGCGCGCGCAAACAGCAAACAAGCGTAAGCTCCCGATTTGAAAAGGCAACGGGACGCGGACCAAGAACACGTCTATTTTGGCAGATACAGAACCTACCATACCGGCGGCCGTCTTGTATCGATATATTGAGATATGAAAAAGATATTGAAAAAGTAAACCGAGTCACTTTCGTTATTTATAATATCATTAACACATTCCTTCAGCAATAACCTTATTTTACGATAAATATTTCGAGTAATAAAATAATAGGTTGTAAATTTTCCTTACCTACCGAGACCAAAAAACAAGCCCTCGGTGATCTTTGCACCTGAAAAGCCATAACCTGGGTCCTAATCGAAGTATTCTGGAGAAGATAATAATATGGGGTCATACCCAAAATTAAACATTTGTCGAATAATAATGAAGGAAACAGTTTCGTGAAAACTTTTAATGCACCAGTTTTTATTAAAGTAGTCGCTGGGAATTCCCCAGCATAATCTTAGGAAACAAAGTTATAAAATGTTAGAATTATTTTTTCCAAATTAGTCGTTTCTTGCTCATTGGGTAACATAATATTATTTCCCACTAACTTTCCGTTCAGATCACAGTGGATTACTTGTGCCACCGTCTATCGGAAACATTTAAAATGTAGGGCAAAAGTGTTTTGTCATTTAAGCTGTCAGAATTTACGAAGCTCAACATTTGAATTTCGTGTGTGAGATTGTTTCACTGTTTTCGAAGGTAATTACCCCCTCAAGCGAGACTTTAATCTATGGCATTTAAATCGCTCAGCGTGACTTTTTTTCGCAAGCACAAAATACTTTATGCATGCATTATCTTTAATATTTTTTGTACTTTAATTATCATTTTAAAAATTTCCAAAAAATTATGTCGTATTTAAAATTGTTCATTTTATATAACAAAAAATAAATACATACATTTATTTCAATCCAATTTCTACTATGTGCTGCTCCTCCGACGTTTAGTAGTTCAGCTGCGTCTGGTACACATACTTCTTTACCCGGTATATAAATTTTATGGAATTTATTTTACAAATAATCACTGATAGGTAGAATTTTATACAATAGGATCTCTATTTACAATGTCTTTATCGGTATTATCTACAAAATGCAAAAATTTGCTCAACAAATAAAATCTTTCTTCACTCATTACATTTGGAATAAATGACATTTGTAATGTATGTTTTCTACTAAAATACATTCTGAGAGTTGGTTTTTGAATGATTCCCATCAACATTAGCAAAGCAAACCACTTTTGATAGCGCGATTTTTTAAACACGCGATCTTATTTTTCTCGCGGGCAAGGAATTGTTCTGCGTAACGATTAGTTTCAACCACTATGAGGGCAATTAGATCATCAAAAAATAACTCAAAATATCTTAAGGGATAATCTGTTGATAAAACCTGCACTATTTGTTTTTCAACTAAATCACACGCAAAAGGCCGAGGAGGGTTAGCACTGTCGACATCTCCCCAAATATTCTCTTGAATATTCACAGTGGAGTGAGTTATTTCTTCCAATTCCTCTTCGGAACTGGAATCAATAGAGTATCCGTTCGAATCTTCAGAATATATATCTACACTACTTTCACTCTATTTCTCCAAAACACTTCCCAATCCGCCAACTCACGAGAGCTACAAACCATGGTGAACTAAATAGGGGTTCGGCTCAAGGACAGACCCAAGATGAAAAAAAAATTAAAAAAATGCCCGACGCAAACGCAGGCACTAAGAAACCTCGACCATCAGCTCGAAGCATCATAAACAAGAGCCAGGAAGATGAGAGCTCTTATGGAAGTCTGAGACGCAACGCACGAAAGATAAGAGGCCTGAGTAAGCACTGCTACGGCACGTACCGAGATAGAAAAAAAATTAAAAAAAATACTAACACGTAAACACAGACAACGAGGAACCACAGAACGAAAGCAGACAGCATTGGATTGCATATTCATTCTCTGAAAGCACATAAATCAGAGCCGTAGCGATAACAAAACTTAATGAAAATTTCGGACGCATACGGTGTGTCGCACACGCTGGAGGCATGGGAGAGAGAGGACGTGAATGATACGTCGCACACGCTGGAGGGTAATAAAACAAACAGAGTTAAATCGGCTGAGGTAAATCAATTACACTAATAATATGTGAGGAATATTATACGCAATATTTTGAACATAAATGTATATTTGTAGCCGAAATAATTAGTGTGTGATATATCATCCAGTGATCGGCTGTTAGTTTTGTTGTTTTTTATACCACTATTATAAATTCAAAATAAAATCGTCTGGCTCGTGAAATAGTAACTGTAATGTTTCATAAGTAATGTATCAAAATTCTTAGGTAAACATCCGCATAAGAAGAAATATTTATCAAACATTTATTCTACACCATGTAAGTGATGTGATAATTTTGTTGGTATTGCAAGGATCCTCTGCAAGCAGTGCCCCGCTTTTCAAAGTTTCATGGGAAATAGTTAAAATCACATGTAACAGGCAATAAATATGGTTTTAAAAATGTTTTTTGTTTGTATTTGGATGGCTTCCCGTGTTTATTGGAGTATTTGTATGCTTCCCACATTTTTTCAGCATCTAATACTCCAAAAAATTAAGTAGTACATACGTTGTCTTTCTAATGTTAATACTTATGTAATTAAATCAGAATAGGCATTTTACCATGAAAGGGTTAAAAAAATCAGTTCAGCATGTAGATAATGCGAGTGATTTTATCGGAAAAAGACGAGTTTTTAATTTTTAAATGTCGTCACGTAAAGAAGACAAAGTGATACATTGAAATGAATAATCTATCGGTTTGATGGAATTAATAAAGTAAGGCGAGGATATGCATTAATAAAATTTCTAATGCAAAGGGTTACGGAAATACAAATGATTGAAATTTGGTCTTCACGGAGTAAGCTGGAACGATATTATTGTGGTATATATAGATTTCTGGACTCAATCTGTCTTTTGGGCTGGTCCGAAGCTTCATGTGTCCACTGGTGGAGAGGTGTGCTCCACTAACTGATGAACGTGTCCCGTTCCGCTTTGCATTGGGGCGACTATGACCAGCCTTTTTGCATTTTTTTATTCAATTTAAAACTTGAAAGAGTGACTTTAAGACAGTGGCATGAGGAGTGAAAATATTGAAGGTTTTCAAGACATACTCGAAAGAGGATGCTTCATATTCATTGCCATCGATATATGACATCCATCCTTATGTAATTTGAATAAAATAAAATGTAACTTTACATTTTTAAAATTTTTAAGAATTTCTCAATTCCCCCAGTAATATATTTACAGTTGTTGGAAATTGTCCTAAAAATAAGAACGTCATGGAAGAAAGTATGAAAAATTGCTCCTTAATATTCTGGCCGTATATGAAGCCACTTATATGTCGCTCTAGAAAACTGAAAAATAATTTGATTCGAACTGCTAAATATTATGAAGAATTATGGAATAGGAATATGAGGAATTATAAGGAAATTTCTATGGGTAGAAACTACGAGTTTAAGAGTTGATTTAAATGAAGCAACTTGTGGGTCAATCAATAAATTGAACATTCGATTAAATTAAATTTAATTTTTTTTGTTTTTATGAAACAGCTTGCATGACTGATAATAATAGGATTTTCGTTTTTTCTAGTCGATTTTGCACAAAAGTCTAACTAAGAAAAAAATTTCGAATATCCAGCTCATCTGGAAGTGCCTAAACATTAGTATCCTCCTATCATTATATATCGACGTTTCTTACAGAGAAGGATATCATTATATATATAGACGTCCCTTACAGACGAGGAGGATATAACATACTAGTAGTTGGTGCTTGCATTCTGCAAGCATATCATCTCAACATAAAAAAACATTCATTTTTCATATTTCATCATTACAAATATTTTTTTAATTCTAAATATTTCACCTCCGGAGCGATTTTCGTTATACCCTTATGTTATTATTATAATTATTATTTATTTTTAATTCCATAAAAATTGCATACACTAAGCATTACAATTGTCAGGAGCCGTCATAGAGGACATTCACAACATACATATACATACTATGGAAGTTACATATCAAAGCAAACATACAAAAAATACAGAGTGAGTACATAGTAAATATGCTACATTTTCTTATATGTTCTATGTTTCATATTTTATAATCGTGCAAGTAGCCTTCATCAAAATCATCATATATATTTGAAAGTAAGAAAACATAAAACAAAATACAGCAATATTTAAATATAAAACAAGTAAATTACATGTTATCTCTCAGCAGATGTTTGCGAATTGTCAGCGTAAACGAAGAAAGACACCATTTTTTCAATCCAGTTTACTACTTTCCCGTAGAGAAAAAAGAAATCGAGAACGTCGAAATACTACTCACAGGAAAAGACGGCAAACCATATCCTTTCTTCGGTGGAGCTACACCTTCTCTTTTAGTTTTACACTTCATAAAAGTGTTGCAATAACCAAAAAAGCAATCATTATCGTTCGAGATGTTAAAGGACGTGGATCGATATACGACGTCAATCAATGCGGAGGAGAAATAGGTCCCGTCTACCGCGCCAGTTATCGTGTGCATAGAGGTAGAGGATTAGGAATCTTTCTCGCGGGTCTTTTTCGTTTCGCTAAACCACTTATACAAAGCGGTCTTAAAGCGGTAGGTAAGGAGGCGGCCAGTACGGGGGTCGGAATTCTCTCGGATTTGGGAACGAGACCAATTAAGGAAATATTGAGTAATCGATTGGGTGAGGCTGGAGCGAATTTGAAGAGAAAGGCGGAAGAAAAAATTAAAAAGATGAGTGGATCGGGTTTAGGCATAAGTAAAAGACCAAAGTTAATAAAAAGGAACATCAAACGCAAAAAACTTCATTCGAGGAGAAAGAGACGTCGCGTCAATACGGACATATTTTCTTCATAACCGAGATGGAACACATGCTATCCTCGCTCGACATATTTAGTCGGCCAGCTTTGCAAACGAATATCTTAGGCAAGCGCCTCATTCCGTACAAACCGATCTCTTCCTTAGACAATCAATCGACCATCGAATTCGTAGTGAAAGATTTGGGAGAATCGTACAAAAGTTTGAACAGTTTTTATTTACAAATCAGGGTGAAATTTGTCAAAGCTGATGGATCAGACTATGGGCCAGGGGACAAGAATCAACCCGGGGTAGTGAATAATGTCTTGCATTCGTCGATCGAGCAATGCAGCGTCCATTTAAGCGGAAAGCATGTTACATCCTCGGAAGGTAATTATCACTATCGTAGCACTTTAGAAAATCTCCTTAGTTATGGCGCGGATTGGTATTTAGGACTTAAGGGCAAAGAAAATAAGAGAATTATATAAATGGTACACGTAGACTAATAGGGAGTGTCACTTTACTATTGATAAAAAATGAACTTTTCTTTATATCTTGTAATATATTACTTATAACTAAAAAATCTTCAAAAAAATTTGTAGAACTAGTCAAATAGCATACAGTACAATAGCGGTACATTTTTATCAAAGGAGTAGCCGATTTCAAGAAAATCAAACAAGAAAATCGTAATCCACTTTGAGCTTAAAAACTTTTTCCCGTTTTTGAATCGCTGTCAACGAAAACAATCTTCGTAGCAACCGAAATAAACAATATCTGCTGTAAATAACTAATTAATTTAATTTTCTTTCGTGCGCACTTATCATTTGGAAAATGGATCATCTATCTACGGCGAAGAAATGAACATCTATTTTCTTTAAGTATTGTACACAGCGTTTGTAAGTGAAAAGAAATGGGTAATTTACGACGAAGGAATGAACGTGAACATATTGATTATAACTATTGAGGTAAGTTTTAAATAATTGTCCATTTTTTATTAATTACAACGGATTAGGCAATAAGTCGGCGAACAAAAAATTCGATATGTTCTTGTTATTACTATTGGCATACCAGTTTTTAGATATTATACTAAGCCATTTAAATATTTATCTTTTTTGACATGATTGCATAAATCTTAAAGGCCTCTATCTCGCATGTATGCTCACATTTTGTGTGCATCTTTCCTCTCTTGTTAAATTTAGCGACTCATCATTTAATTAAAATCCCGCTTGCATCAAGCGATTGCTTAGAAGAGATACATTTATCAATGCTTGGATAAAATCCTTTGTGGCACGAAACTGACTGCGTTTGACAAGGCTACCATTAGCCTAAGAGCAATTTGATATATTCTTTCCGAAATTTCGGTTGCCTGTCCTTACCCCACTTTCTTCTCGAGGTCTAGAGGGAAACTAGCGACCTCTTACGGTCGCCAGGATTACTAATCATAGTTTGGTTCGAGGCATAACCTTGACAGGTTGTACCTCGGAATCAGCGGTCTCCGTTACGAGCATTAATGTTGCAGGCATTTTTGCTGCAGTATTTCAATATTTTTAATTTGTATTAACTTGGATACATTTTTACGTGACGTAGTGCGAATAATTTTCGATATTTTTAAAAGATTTTATGGAATGTTTTGACTAGTGAGAATGTTATAATAATGTCCAATATTACTATTTTTCCTTTAAAGTTGTGCATACTTCAACATGCCTGTGATACGGCCGGTCTGTGATGAGGTCCATATCCGGTGTTCGTCTTAAGAAGAGCAATTGTTGCATCCCAGAGAGTGATATATATTCGCTGGAGAATTTCTCTCAGCAAAGGTAAGGAAACTGAACTAACCTCTCTTTTCAACGTAAACTGCGTAAACAGTAAAGAACATTTAAATCACTCGAACGTTATTGCCCCTCTGCTTTGACACAATGTTTATTTACGATTTACCTTAAATTAAATAGTTTAATTATTCCATAAATTTGGCGCAATGATCTCCATCAATTTTTTACAGTTTTGAAGACAATTTACCCATCAAATGTTTAGGTGGGAATTGGGACACACTTTTAAAAGAAAAGAACAGATATTTCTTTGCACGTTTATTGAGAAAAAATATGGCAAATCGATTTACAAAAAATAACAATAATATTATTGGTCCATTGATCTGTAGAAACAAATATAGGACAAGGTTGACATAGTATAAACATGAATGGATATCACATAAGAGCTTCTTTAGCAGCACATCATAAGCGAAAATAATACATTCCAAACATTATTGATGTAATAAAAGTTACATTCAAAAATATTTTAAGCAAAGAGTAATAGACGACAGTTATATCAATATAATTCATTCTGAAAATACCACTTTCTTTGTATAAAGGGTAAACCGGATATATGCCCCACCCTCGTTTTAATGCAAAAAATACT
Source organism: Tanypteryx hageni (assembly GCA_028673005.1). Lineage (NCBI taxonomy): Eukaryota > Metazoa > Arthropoda > Insecta > Odonata > Petaluridae > Tanypteryx > Tanypteryx hageni. The sequence goes on along the minus strand of CM054120.1, from coordinate 63,268,011 downwards.
CTGTGAGAAAGTAGGACAGTTATGTGAGTAAATATGATATTGTAGTCAAGGCTTATTTTTACGGCACATTCTACCGGCAAACTCGCTCCATCGGCATCTTCGGTGAAATTACATTTTCCAATTGCATGCCATAATAGTCGTTACTAATCTTCCGTAAGCTCAACTTAAGTTTCTCGTCTGTTTCAAGGTGTCAACAGTCGTGATGCACTGCGTAATAATTTTGTGATTCAAGTTATTTTATAAACATTTTAAGATGCCTTAAAGAACATTAGTAGCAGCAGTAGTAGAAAACAAGGGAAGCGAATGGTGCTGGCTTTACGACAGAAAATCGACATTTGCCAACGTATGGATAATGGGGTAAATAGACACGTATTAATGAACGAGTATAATATAAGCTCACCTACATTATAGGACATTAAAGCAAGAAAACAGTAACTTCTAAAAAATTTTGCAGACTCGTACAAATGAAAATATCCAAAAATGTAAGGAAGCCAAAGCTAGAACAGTTGAATGCATACTATAAGAGTGGTTTAAAGTGAAGCTTTCTGCAAGTTTCCCAATCACAGCTCCAATATTAATTGAAAAGCCAAAATACTTTTATCAGCAAATGCAACTGTGTGAACGATGTATTTTTTCTGATGGGTGGCTATCTCGTTTTAAACATCGTCTCAGGTGGACGTCAATCAGCTGATAGTGAAGCTGCACATGAATATTGTCAGTATTTTGCGTGCAAATAAGCCATGACACAATTACTTATTAATGCAGAAGAAGTACCGTATTTTCCCATCGATAACGCGCGCGTTATCTATACAAAAAAATTCCAAATCTGGTAAAAATTATCTTGCGCGTTATACAAGGGAAAAAATTAAATTTTGAAAAATGAGACTTTTTTCAAGGTTTATTAATGGCTGTTGTTATGAATCTTTGATTTCTATGTCCCAATGACAAAAACTAGCCTAATACCTAACATAAACAATTATTAGAATACAGGTAATGAAGTCCGAAATCACATTTTCTACGTCGAATTTTATTATCTCGTATTTATATTTCAACTAGCATATAACCATTGCTAACACAAGAATCGAGAAAATAGAGTTTCGCACAATACTATTTCAATGATGAATTTTATAGTAACGAAATTTCACTTACCTTTCCTTCGGCAAAAACCACGGGAATTACATAACAATAGGATTTCAAGGTCTAACAACGTAATTAGTAGGCAAGGCAATAACCCGTTAAAATGGCTATATTTCTCAAAATATGTGAATTTAGCGGTTTCGAATTGTAGGATATAAAAGAGGAATTGAATAAGAATATTATTGTAGTATATATAGATTACTGGACTCTATCTATCTATTGGGCTGGTCCGAAGCTTCATGTGCCCACTGGTGGAGAGGTGTGCTCCACTAACTGATGAACGTGTCCCGTTCCGCTTTGCGTTGGTGTCCCGTTCCGCTTTGCATTGGGGCGACTATGACCAGCCTTTTGCAAATTTTTATTCAACCTAAAAGTTGAAAGAGTAGGGGTGCCGGTGGTGTAGTGGTTAGGACGTTGGCTGCTGTTCGCCTGCTGCTTGAAAAGGCAGCGGGTATGAATTCTGCGTGAGTAGGATTTTTCCAAGGTCGCACGCCTTGGCCCCCCTCGTGTTCTTCGTAAGAGCAGCCAAATGCCCTCTGTGCATAGGACAGAGGCGAATCAGCTGCACACTCACAATCAAGAGTGTCTTCGAAACAGTGGCATGTGGAGTGAAAATATTGAAGGTTTTCAAGACATACTCGAAAGAGGATGCTTCATATTCATTGGCATCGATATATGACATCCATCCTTAGGTAATATGATTAAGATAAAATGTAACTTTACATTTATAAATTTTCGGAATTTCTCAATATTTCCAGTAATATATTTATGGTTGTTGATGCATCTTTGGAAATTGAAATAAAAATCCTCACAAAAATTGTTCAAAAAAGTTCAGTGGTGTTCTTTAAAAAAAATAGCTGGCATGTTTTGCCAAAACTTTGTCTCTTTAAGTTTAATATAAGTAAACAACTATTATTTAATTCAAAATTTTTGATTAACATTACCATGAATTTTATTTTTTTTAATTATTTCCTTGAACTATGGTGAATTTCTCATCTCTTAATTTTCCATATAAAATATTTTTCAGATTAATCGTTGCTGACATGGCTCGATCAAATCGAAAATTTAAATTTCATGAGGATCTGGAAAGAATGTATAAAATCTTAAAAGTGCCAAAAATGAACATGAAGCCTATTGCTCTATTTGTAATAAAACAATATCTTGAGCATTGAAGAGACAATTAGATTTGGAGCAAACAGCATTTGAATTCAGCCAAGCATAAGAAAAATAGCATATCTGAAAATACATCAGGGAGAATTATAAACTATGTTGTCATTAAAACAGCAAGGATGCTGAAATTATTTCTGCTTGTGAAGCAACTTTAAGTTTGCATATAGTTCGCCATCACTTCATTTCAGTGGATTGCACAAATTAGCTACATGCAAAATTATTTGCCAATTCTAAGACAATCATTAAAATTTCAAGACAAGCAATATTCAACTAAGTAGCACAATATGCACTACAATTAATAAAAAGTAAAGTTAAGCACGAGGTTTAGTACATTGGGGTCTCTGCTGATAGTAATAATAATTTATCAACAAAACCTTTTCCAATAATCATTCAGCATTTTGATAATGCTGTTGGAGAACTCTTAGATAAGGTAGTTGAATTGAAATGTGGTTAAAGTAGATCAGCAGAGACAATAAGTCAGCTCATATTAAATAGATTATAGTTGGTCAGAAAAATGTATTGCATTTGGAGTGGACAATAGTAAACCAATTTTGGCAGTGTAAACAAAAAAGGGTCAAAAGAAAGTCTTTGCACCCTTGTCAGCAGAACTTTGGGCAGTTAATTGGAATTGGATGTCCTGCTCATATCTTAATTAATTAGGTTAAATATGCAACTGGTTCGAGGCAAATAGATATTAAACAATTTTGTTCGAAATCTATAATAATTTTCCAGTATCACTGTTAGAACAGAAAGTTTGACAAACTGTTGTGACTGTTCCTGTGGATTATAGTCAACTTTGAAAACATTCTAGAACGAGGTGCTTGTCCATTTTTCCTACATTGAAAGAATTCTGAAAATGTATGACCCATTAAAAATCTTATTTTCTTTCACTTTAAAAACTCTCACTATATTACAAATGCTTTTTTAAATCAATTAAATGAGGCATACTTATTATTTTTGCATTCATTAGTTCATATGTTTCATTATAATGTATCATACGTAGAAAGTGAGAAAAATTGAATGCATGAAATGATGAGGACATTAAACGTGGTTTGTCAATCATTGTTTAACAGATTAAGGACCATTTTTTCTCAATAAGTGTCAAAGCAGTATTAAATAAACATGCCAACCTTCTCAATGAATGCATTGTATAAAAATTTATGAGAATGGTTTTGATAGATAGATAATTTATTTAACATATAAAGGAATCCCAAAAGTAACATGTGGTATATTAAATAGGAATAAAAATATCAAATTACAAAATACATCTACAAATATGGACCACTCAATTCTTAGATTATGAAGTTTTTGTGTATGGAATTACAAAGTATACCATTGTGAGCAGATGAAAGAAATTCTTTGCAATTAACGTTAACAAAATGGTTTAATTAATGATTCTAAATGATTGAATTACTTGAAAGACTTTCTTCTAAGCAAGGTATAATGTAAAGAGTTTGAGGAAAAGTTTGCATTTGAAAAATTGTAAGATTTTTCAATCAGTAGGTATATAATTCAGAAAAGAACCCAGAGTTCCCATAGATTTACAGCTTGTCTTTTTAATTTCCGCTCCCAATGGGTATTGAGTATATTTTGAGTTTAATAAATGCTCAATTAAAGTAATCGTTAGGCGGTTGAATCATTTAAAGGTCTTTTAATAATGCAATATAATGTTAACCTTTTGTTGGCATAGTTAATGATGAGGATTTGCTGATAAGAGTGAACAGCTCTGAAGAATATGCCTGGATTATTTTATTAAACATTTATTTGCTTTAAATGATCCATTTGTTTTTAATTTGATTGAGAAATGGTTAATTTATATATATCATCTGGTACTTAGGCCAAAAATTCTTCATAAAACTAGTTTGCACATCAAATTTTATTTGTCATATTTTTTTGTCATTTTTTTAAACATTTGTCCTCTTTTCGCAATGTCAGAATCTGGTCACCTATATTTATAAGAACTTTCTGTAGAGGCAAATAATTTTTGGTTCATCCTTGCGATCTGTTGCATCACTTATCAACGTTGAAGCAGGATAAATTGCCTAAAAATTTTCGAAATATGTACATATTGGAATCATATTCTTTTACCATAAGCATATGGATGAAACTTACCTTTATTTCATGAAGAGAATTTTTGGGTCTCGTCTACTATCTGCCACCCACCCAGGTTAATATACGCAGCACCCTAACCAAATGAAGTTGCGAGATATGTAACTCCATTAAGGTTAGCTGCAGAAAAAAATAATGAGCGCATGGGATATGACTGGCACTGGGTTGGGTAAGTAAGTTAAAATGTTTTTGGTTTCTTCCCAAGTTCGCTGTGCCAACCACCTTGGGGGAGCAGGACAGTGAATGTGGGAATAGAACCAAAACACTTTAACTAAGTTAGCCAACCCAGGGGGGCAGGGGGAGAGGGAGGGCGAGTTGGAGTAAATTGTAGCCCGAGCAGTTGTATCAAGCACTAGTTCCACATCCCACCACCAGAAGGGCGTTGTGTATATTAACTTGGGTGGGTGGCAGATAAAAGACAATATTCGAAGTTTCCATCATAAACTATAATGTAACTATACGTATTTTTACCTAAAAGTCTAACATGAACTCAACCAGTTCAAATTTCTCCAACGCATTCAGTGACACCTAGTGAAACAAACATATACGGGTAGATTGGGACAAACAGGCGAGCAATTGTTCCTGGGATGAACAGGCGAGCAATTGTTCCTGTGGCAAAAATAATGCTGAAATGGACAAACTGCAGTGACCAGACCTGTTAAATATAGATATAGAAAGCAGGGCTGCCACCATACAAGGAATAACAAAACTTCTTTTACACATATTTGTGTTGAACTGCCCACATCAATTTTAACTAATTTTAATACTTATAACATACACATAAATACAAAGCCAAATTAGGATTTTTAGACTGAATCAGCCAAACACGGGTGCCACAACTACAAATTAAACTTTCAGTAATTATGAATTGGGACAAATTGGCTTTACGGATTTCACACCAATTTTGTATATAAGATTTGTTCAAGGTGACATAATTAAATAAAGATGGTTTTGCAGAACTAAAGAGCAGGTTTACCACAGTAAAAAGTAAAATAATATTTATTTTACATGAATTTCTAGAGAACTGACCTCATGGATTTTAAACAAATATGGTCCAAAAAATCTTCATATAAATAAAAAATCAAAATTGACTATTAATTATTAATAATCTACATTGTAATGTTTTAACAATGAATGGTTACTAATTATTCCATTTTGGGGATGAGTGTGCACATGACTATCAGTATTGAGAAAAGTAATATTCTTATCTCTCGGCGTATATGAAGAAGGCTGAATTTGAGGGTAATTTTTCTGGAAAAAAGTGCATCTTACATACAGAAAAATGTAATCCTTAATAATTTTCATCACATCGTTTCTAAAAATATTTCCTGATAAAATTTTATAATTCGTGAAAACTGTATTTTTCAACATTTTATCAGAAGTGATTAAGCACTGGTTATATCCAAGCTACTATGGGACCAAACTCCCTTCTAATGACGCAGTTCTGACGCCTATAATTTTAAGTCTAATATTGTCCATTTATGTCCAGAATGCTCGTGTGGTTACGCCATGTAAATCCTTTAAAAAATGACTGAGATTTGAGGGTTGGAGACAGAGTTATTGTTCCTGGTAATGGAGGAAGCAGAGCTGGTGTAGGATGAAATGGTAGAGTGCGGTATATTGGAACCACTACTTTTGCATCAGGTTGCTGGGTAGGTGTTGAGCTTGACGAAGAAGCCGATGGCTGTCATGATGGGACAGTTGGAGGCATATGTTATTTTGAATGCTCCCCTCATCGAGGCATCCTTTTTTTTGGCAACCAAGGTCATCAGGTAGCAGCTACTGTTTATGCAATGCTTCTTTTACTTGGTAAGAACTAACCAATTAATTTAAATAATAATGTTTAGCTGACAGGATACTTTCTTATGTATAAATTATAGTTTTAATCTTTGAATTTTATCTGAAAAAGTAAATATTGCTCCCATAAAAAACAGTGTTTATTTTTCCAAAATGTTTCATGTTTAATACAAAGACTGCATTAGGTTCTGTATTCATCTTGTATGATTGTCATTATCAATGTTCATCTATCCCACTTCTGTTCTGCAATTATTTTACTCCCAATAAAGCTTTCAAAAATGGGAGGAGCATGGAAAAAAATCTTAAAAACATTTTATACACTAAATGGGACCTTTTTTTATGAGGTCTATTGGAATTATTATGTTCTGTGGCATTGATCGCTCTATTCAACAGACTCATTAGGAACTAAGACATCACATCTTACATAGCAAATGCACTGAAAATGTAATCACTGTGAGCGATCATATAATAAAACACAATAAAGATAATGTATCATTGGAATTCATGTTGCATAAAGATTTACAGTATATATTAACAATTTTTTGCTACTAATTATAAATAATATGTATTTTAATGATTTAGCAAGGAATGACTGCAAATTATTCTATTTTGGGGATGAGTGTGTTTTTGCCACTACTAAATACAGTAATAATCTTACTTTCAGTCTATAACAGTGGTTCTCAAACTTTTTTGACCGCGGCCCATTTAGGCTGGGCAAAAGACCTCTGTGGCCCACCTATCCCACCCGTTCCCAGTTTCCGGTGGAAAAAGAACTCGGTGATAGCAAGGAATTGGAGAGGAGCAAAATAATGAAAATGGTACAAATACTTCAGGCACATTGGATGCATAAAATTAAAGGGTTTTATTCTCCCTTGGCACCAAAAATATTATCCATATTAATGGGAATATTGATGCTACTTTTGATGAGACATCAATGAGGTTATGTCTGGTTCCAAACTGGAGAGTTTCAATCTCATGTCAGGTTCCACGCTCAGCTAATGCCCCTTCTTTGTTTTCAGCCCCACAAGTTGAAAATCCCACCTCGCAGTTATATGTTTTAGGGAATGTCAGCAGGTACTTCAGTGCTATGTCGGTGAGTCCAGGGTATTCCGACCGTACGTGGAGTCAAAAGTCCATCAAACTTTTTTCGCTGAACACAAACTTCAGTGACATGTCCGAGGTAAGTTCCACAAGATTATCCACCTCTTTGGATGGAAGCTTGATTCGTGCTCCCAACTATAGTTATGTATGATTCTTGATTGTATTTTAAGTGATAATTTCAATTTGTTTATTAAAGATAGAATTATGAATTTTCTTCCTTTTCTCTAAATTCATTATGTAATAAAAAATTGTACAAGATAGTTTACAATTTTTTCTACAGAATCCTTACTTACAGGACTGATTCTTTTTGGGTTAAAACATTGTTGTTATTAATATTCTCTTTTAATTACTGTATTTCTCGGCATATAAGACACTTTTTTCCAGAAAAATGATCTCCAAAAACAGCCTGCATCTTATATGCCAAAGGTAAGATTATTACTGTTCTCAATACTGACACAAATGAGCACACTCATCCCCAAAATGGAAAAATTGGCTGTCATTCGTCGAAAAAACTATAAAATATACATTATTAATAATTGATTGTAAAAAAATTGGTTAATACAATATATACAGTAATACCTAATGCAATGTGAATTCCGAGGACACATTTTCATTATTGTGCTTTAATACATGTCTGCTCACACTGATAACAATTTTGGTGCGTTTGCGATGTTTTAGTTCCCATTGAGCCCAATGAATAATGTGATTAATGCCACAGGGCAGTAGAATTCATTTAGATGCCAAAAATATTTTATACATATCTAGGATAAATAACGTTATCCGTATTGAGATCACATTGGCTACAAAAGTGAAAAGATATGCGATTCAATATCCGTAAATGGAGAAAACGAGGAAAAACTGAAGCTGATGGGATAAGAGGAACATAGTCTTTGTAAGGTTGGTCTTAAATGGCCACAACTAAAGGAGGTAGTGATGGATAATAGAACAGAGAAAGTTTGGTATTGCTGTATCAAGCAAAATCGTTATGTATGGGGGAAAAAGAGTTGCAGAAGAAAAAGGACTAGTAGAGCGTACATATGATATTGATTGCAACATTTTGCTTAATGGCAACATATATGAATATATTCTTCCATTGCGAACAATGCTATTACAAAATTTGAGCTTTTAATTGAGTTACTTGGAATATGCTCCTTGAAGATGTTTTCCTTATCATACCAAGTTTCTATAATTTCTAAATCATGAACTAAAGGTTTGAATAATATCACCATTATAAATTCATGTCCTTCAATCCAGCAAGTAAGACTCATTCTTTTCAGAGTTTCTCTCCTGGATGTTGGGCAAAATTTCTTTATACCATCTAGATGAATTCCATTTCTTTTTGGAATACATATTCATGAATGAATAGAATTCTTAAATGTCCAAATGCAATTGCGAATTTCTTCAACCTGTTTTTGCCTACTGTTTGAATATTGGAACATTGTATATTTCTCCTATTGGGCACATTACAATGTCATGATCATATTAGTGAGCAACTGTGGGGTCCAGGGAATGACAAAAAGTTTCTAAAAAGGTCCCGGGTTTCACTACAGAGGGTGATTTCAATTTTCCATATGATGACACCTAAAAATTGATTTTTGACTTACAGGCTTTTATTCTTTTGCAAATTAAAATTAATTGACCTACTATCTTCGGACCTAAACTCTTTAAAAGAAAAATAATGTTTCTTATTCTTATCGTCAAATTTTGCCTGATACAAAGTCACTCTAATTTTCCATTTAAATCATATTGGAAAAATTTCAACTTTTTTATATGTTGCCTTGCCTACCATGTCATTTTTAAACCTTGAGATTGTATCATCTCAACCCTTATAAAATATGCATAAGGAAAGTGTGCTTTGAATATTTTAATACGTGAAAGGGAGGAAGATGTTCTTTATTTGTGCTAAATTGAGACTAGGAAGTATATTTTCCAGAGGAGAGAGTGGAAGAGATACATAATGTTGTTTAATAGGATGAGATTGAGACTAGGAAGTCTATTTTTCCAGAGAAAGAGGGGGAAGAGGATTGAAAAGAGGAAGAGAGGGAAGAGGATTGGAAAGAGGAAGAGAGGGAAGAGGATTGGAAATAGTAAGAGAGGGAAGAGGATGGAAAGAGGAAGAGAGGGAAGAGGATTGGAAAGAGGAAGAGGACTGGAAAGAGGAAGAGAGAAAAGGAGCAACAATGGAAAGTGCCTCAAATTTAATATTTAATCCACTTAACCAAATTTGGTAGGATTGCTATGATCACGTACCAATAGCAAATAGCATAAAAAATTTTCCCATCAGATGCTCAATATCTAAGCCATTTGTTCAATTACAGAGCCCATTTGAACGGGCTAATTCATCTAGTATTATATAATATGCTTAGTTGTAAAGTGAAAAATTGCCACCTTAAGCCATCTCTGGCTCACCCCTGGCGCCGACCCTGTACTTGTGATCAAATAACCTGGAAATATTTTGAAAGTGCATGCACAGAATGATGCCTTATTTCCTATATAAACATGGGTAAATCAATAGTTTTCAGAGTTTAATATTTTATTAACTCTGTTAGTCATGTACAGACATAGAGCAAGTCATAAATTCACAACGACAATAAAACTAAAGTGAGAGACAAAATAAACACAACATAGAACACTTAAATAATATGTACACACATACAAAGAAAAATCTTATAAGTGTATGAAATTATGTATGAAATATGAAATTAAAAAAATGGAAAAAATACAAAGGTATTCAATTATTATTTATTAAATAATTATAAATTATTATTTATTGGTTGTAATGTTCAGTGTAATAGGCCTGAGTGACGTTTTTGAACTTATTAAATAAATAAATTATTCAAGAAAACATGCTAATTTAAGGATTCCAAAAAATTCCTGTATACTATAAAAGTTTTTGCTAAGAAGGATACACTTTAAACGTTTCTTGAACAAAGAAACAGTCGGTGCATCTTTAACACTGCATGGCAGCTTATTATAAATAAATTAGAACACGAAGTATATAACAATAAGGCTCATATTGATAATAAGGAAGTGGATTGATTAACTAAAGGAGATTGACAGAATTGCTGGTTAAAGATATTGGCAATTATTTCGGGGTCAGATACAGCTTCATTGTGAAATGAGATATGTTTTGGACTTGAGTTGTGGGCAGATCACTTTGTATTAGATTTAATGATTGCCCAGGAAGATTTCGCAGTAATATTAGATGAGATAATATAATTACTGTAGGCTAATTTCCTGGATTCAGCAACCATCAATTTGAATCTTTTAAGATCACTTTGATAGTTCCTTTTTAAACCAGGATCATCATATTTGCATTTCCCATGTAGGCTACGTAAGAACCGGCTCATATGCACTAGTTCAGCTGAATAAAATTTACGCTTGGATGAAGGTGGCCTCTGCTTGATTCATTTTACAGGGAAGGCTGCATTAAAATGCAGTTTAAAAGTTTTTAAAAGGTAATTAAATTTGGCATCCACACCTTGGGCAAGATCAACTTCCTCCCACAATTCCCGGGATAGCATTGAAAAAAACATTTGAATTGAAGTTTGGTCAAAGATCCGTTTTAAGGTATAGGCAGGCTTAATATTTGCAAGAATGCTAGGTAAATTAACTTCTACATTGAGGGCTAGATGATCAGATATATGGTTTTACAAGAAAGATCAGTGGATGGAATATCTGAAATGATTAAGTCAATAAGAGTAGAAGATTGTGTTGAGATACGAGTAGGTTCATTATTCCTAATACTGACGCCAAAACTCAATAACAAATTTTCAAGATCAATTTTTTCTGGAAAGTCCTTGAAGAGGGCCACATTCAGGTCACCACAAATCATTAAGGTTTTCACTTTCTTTGAAAGTGCATGCTGAATAGCATCGCTTAAAGCAGACAAGAAACATGAAAAGAATATCACATTTTAGTTCCTGTAAAAGAACTTCAAGAGAAAAAACCTTATTTCTAATAGAATGGATATTACGGTAAAATAACATCAAGGTAGAAGCACTTGCCGCTGAGTCACCAGTGGAATGCATAGGATCTAGTCACAGCTTTTTGGGCTTTGATATGCCCGATTGAAGGCGGGTTGAACGCTTCTCGCTGTTTACACATTTTCTTCAGCATCAACTGAAACAATTTAGTTGCTCAAGCTCACAGACAGAAACAGTGGAACATGGAAGAATTGCGGCACAATCTTGGCTTGGAGAAACACTAACATCGAGATTATCATTAGGAGCCACATCAGCGCAGGCACTGAGAACCCCAGTAGTATTGGACTGCAGTGCATTCGAAACAAAGGTGTTCCTCGGCGGCGAATTGCGCGGAAATTTATAATTTTTTACCACAACATCACAGGGCCTAATCGATGAATTACGATTTTTTTCTAAAAACTGGGGCGTTGTACTGATTCGAAAAGAAGTGTAATTTCCCTTTGCAACTAATTTAAAAAGTTAAGTCGGTAACTCCCATAGAACGCAGGTATTTCTCTAGGTCTTCTTGTTTGGTGTCGTGATAAAGACGCCAAACATGCAAGTGGCACTTTCTAGCATAGGGCTTCAAGGGACACTTGGAATTCGTGTCTGCATTGCCAACGGTAACGTCCGGGGGTTGGGCCTTGGGATGGCGGCGTTTATTGAGACGGATATGAAGGCAGCGATTCAGCTAAAACCTGTCATCGGAATCCAGAATGATGATGATGATGAGTAATGAAATCGTCAAAGGAGGGATGCCCAGGCACATTTCCAGGGAGATCGCGGGCAGCGTCACTCATAGAAGGAGCTGACACTAGGAACACCATTTTTTCTGTTTGTATCGAGGAACGGAGACTGGGCCGGAAGTGGTGGCACGATTCGAAGTTCAACAATTTGTACTGTTCGATGCGGACTCCCGATCACAGTCGCGACACTCAATGTTATAAAACGGGGACAGCCTAAAATTCACCCCTACAACTCCTCCGTCGCTTCAGTGCGTTTTGTTACGGCCCTCCCATTGATCGAAGGCGTTGCCAGGCAACGAGCTACGTCAGCAGACGCTTCTCCTCCCCCCCTCTCCTCTCCAACCAACTCCTCCGTTCCCCAACCCCTCCTCTCCGCTGCTCAACCACCCGCTGCCCGCTTTTCGTATTGGCAGCCGATTTACCGTAAATAAAATAGTTTAATTCTTCCATAAATTTGGCGCATTAATCTCCATCAATTTTTTACAGTTTTGAAAACAATTTGTGATAATTTTGTTGGTATTGCAAGGATCCTCTGCAAGCAGTGCCCCGCTTTTCAAAGTTTCATGGGAAATAGTTAAAATCACATGTAACAGGCAATAAATATGGTTTTAAAAATGTTTTTTGTTTATATTTGGATGGCTTCCCGTGTTTATTGGAGTATTTGTATGCTTCCCACATTTTTTCAGCATCTAATACTCCAAAAAATTAAATAGTACATACGCTGTCTTTCTAATGTTAATACTTATGTAATTAAATCAGAATAGGCATTTTACCATGAAAGGGTTAAAAAAATCAGTTCAGCATGTAGATAATGCGAGTGATTTTATCGGAAAAAGACGAGTTTTTAATTTTTAAATGTCGTCACGTAAAGAAGACAAAGTGATACATTGAAATGAATAATCTATCGGTTTGATGGAATTAATAAAGTAAGGCGAGGATATGCATTAATAAAATTTCTAATGCAAAGGGTTACGGAAATACAAATGATTGAAATTTGGTCTTCACGGAGTAAGCTGGAACGATATTATTGTGGTATATATAGATTTCTGGACTCAATCTGTCTTTTGGGCTGGTCCGAAGCTTCATGTGTCCACTGGTGGAGAGGTGTGCTCCACTAACTGATGAACGTGTCCCGTTCCGCTTTGCATTGGGGCGACTATGACCAGCCTTTTTGCATTTTTTTATTAAATTTAAAACTTGAAAGAGTGACTTTAAGACAGTGGCATGAGGAGTGAAAATATTGAAGGTTTTCAAGACATACTCGAAAGAGGATGCTTCATATTCATTGCCATCGATATATGACATCCATCCTTATGTAATTTGAATAAAATAAAATGTAACTTTACATTTTTAAAATTTTTAAGAATTTCTCAATTCCCCCAGTAATATATTTACAGTTGTTGGAAATTGTCCTAAAAATAAGAACGTCATGGAAGAAAGTATGAAAAATTGCTCCTTAATATTCTGGCCGTATATGAAGCCACTTATATGTCGCTCTAGAAAACTGAAAAATAATTTGATTCGAACTGCTAAATATTATGAAGAATTATGGAATAGGAATATGAGGAATTATAAGGAAATTTCTATGGGTAGAAACTACGAGTTTAAGAGTTGATTTAAATGAAGCAACTTGTGGGTCAATCAATAAATTGAACATTCGATTAAATTAAATTTAATTTTTTTGTTTTTATGAAACAGCTTGCATGAATGATAATAATAGGATTTTCGTTTTTTCTAGTCGATTTTGCACAAAAGTCTAACTAAGAAAAAAATTTCGAATATCCAGCTCATCTGGAAGTGCCTAAACATTAGTATCCTCCTATCATTATATATCGACGTTTCTTACAGAGAAGGATATCATTATATATATAGACGTCCCTTACAGACGAGGAGGATATAACATACTAGTAGTTGGTGCTTGCATTCTGCAAGCATATCATCTCAACATAAAAAAACATTCATTTTTCATATTTCATCATTACAAATATTTTTTTAATTCTAAATATTTCACCTCCGGAGCGATTTTCGTTATACCCTTATGTTATTATTATTATTATTATTATTATTTTTAATTCCATAAAAATTGCATACACTAAGCATTACAATTGTCAGGAGCCGTCATAGAGGACATTCACAACATACATATACATACTATGGAAGTTACATATCAAAGCAAACATACAAAAAATACAGAGTGAGTACATAGTAAATATGCTACATTTTCTTATATGTTCTATGTTTCATATTTTATAATCGTGCAAGTAGCCTTCATCAAAATCATCATATATATTTGAAAGTAAGAAAACATAAAACAAAATACAGCAATATTTAAATATAAAACAAGTAAATTACATGTTATCTCTCAGCAGATGTTTGCGAATTGTCAGCGTAAACGAAGAAAGACACCATTTTTTCAATCCAGTTTACTACTTTCCCGTAGAGAAAAAAGAAATCGAGAACGTCGAAATACTACTCACAGGAAAAGACGGCAAACCATATCCTTTCTTCGGTGGAGCTACACCTTCTCTTTTAGTTTTACACTTCATAAAAGTGTTGCAATAACCAAAAAAGCAATCATTATCGTTCGAGATGTTAAAGGACGTGGATCGATATACGACGTCAATCAATGCGGAGGAGAAATAGGTCCCGTCTACCGCGCCAGTTATCGTGTGCAGAGAGGTAGAGGATTAGGAATCTTTCTCGCGGGTCTTTTTCGTTTCGCTAAACCACTTATACAAAGCGGTCTTAAAGCGGTAGGTAAGGAGGCGGCCAGTACGGGGGTCGGAATTCTCTCGGATTTGGGAACGAGACCAAATAAGGAAATATTGAGTAATCGATTGGGTGAGGCTGGAGCGAATTTGAAGAGAAAGGCGGATAGAAAAAATTAAAAAGATGAGTGGATCGGGTTTAGGCATAAGTAAAAGACCAAAGTTAATAAAAAGGAACATCAAACGCAAAAAACTTCATTCGAGGAGAAAGAGACGTCGCGTCAATACGGACATATTTTCTTCATAACCGAGATGGAACACATGCTATCCTCGCTCGACATATTTAGTCGGCCAGCTTTGCAAACGAATATCTTAGGCAAGCGCCTCATTCCGTACAAACCGATCTCTTCCTTAGACAATCAATCGACCATCGAATTCGTAGTGAAAGATTTGGGAGAATCGTACAAAAGTTTGAACAGTTTTTATTTACAAATCAGGGTGAAATTTGTCAAAGCTGATGGATCAGACTATGGGCCAGGGGACAAGAATCAACCCGGGGTAGTGAATAATGTCTTGCATTCGTCGATCGAGCAATGCAGCGTCCATTTAAGCGGAAAGCAAGTTACATCCTCGGAAGGTAATTATCACTATCGTAGCACTTTAGAAAATCTCCTTAGTTATGGCGCGGATTGGTATTTAGGACTTAAGGGCAAAGAAAATAAGAGAATTATATAAATGGTACACGTAGACTAATAGGGAGTGTCACTTTACTATTGATAAAAAATGAACTTTTCTTTATATCTTGTAATATATTACTTATAACTAAAAAATCTTCAAAAAAATTTGTAGAACTAGTCAAATAGCATACAGTACAATAGCGGTACATTTTTATCAAAGGAGTAGCCGATTTCAAGAAAATCAAACAAGAAAATCGTAATCCACTTTGAGCTTAAAAACTTTTTCCCGTTTTTGAATCGCTGTCAACGAAAACAATCTTCGTAGCAACCGAAATAAACAATATCTGCTGTAAATAACTAATTAATTTAATTTTCTTTCGTGCGCACTTATCATTTGGAAAATGGATCATCTATCTACGGCGAAGAAATGAACATCTATTTTCTTTAAGTATTGTACACAGCGTTTGTAAGTGAAAAGAAATGGGTAATTTACGACGAAGGAATGAACGTGAACATATTGATTATAACTATTGAGGTAAGTTTTAAATAATTGTCCATTTTTTATTAATTACAACGGATTAGGCAATAAGTCGGCGAACAAAAAATTCGATATGTTCTTGTTATTACTATTGGCATACCAGTTTTTAGATATTATACTAAGCCATTTAAATATTTATCTTTTTTGACATGATTGCATAAATCTTAAAGGCCTCTATCTCGCATGTATGCTCACATTTTGTGTGCATCTTTCCTCTCTTGTTAAATTTAGCGACTCATCATTTAATTAAAATCCCGCTTGCATCAAGCGATTGCTTAGAAGAGATACATTTATCAATGCTTGGATAAAATCCTTTGTGGCACGAAACTGACTGCGTTTGACAAGGCTACCATTAGCCTAAGAGCAATTTGATATATTCTTTCCGAAATTTCGGTTGCCTGTCCTTACCCCACTTTCTTCTCGAGGTCTAGAGGGAAACTAGCGACCTCTTACGGTCGCCAGGATTACTAATCATAGTTTGGTTCGAGGCATAACCTTGACAGGTTGTACCTCGGAATCAGCGGTCTCCGTTACGAGCATTAATGTTGCAGGCATTTTTGCTGCAGTATTTCAATATTTTTAATTTGTATTAACTTGGATACATTTTTACGTGACGTAGTGCGAATAATTTTCGATATTTTTAAAAGATTTTATGGAATGTATTGACTAGTGAGAATGTTATAATAATGTCCAATATTACTATTTTTCCTTTAAAGTTGTGCATACTTCAACATGCCTGTGATACGGCCGGTCTGTGATGAGGTCCATATCCGGTGTTCGTCTTAAGAAGAGCAATTGTTGCATCCCAGAGAGTGATATATATTCGCTGGAGAATTTCTCTCAGCAAAGGTAAGGAAACTGAACGAACCTCTCTTTTCAACGTAAACTGCGTAAACAGTAAAGAACATTTAAATCACTCGAACGTTATTGCCCCTCTGCTTTGACACAATGTTTATTTATGATTTACCTTAAATTAAATAGTTTAATTATTCCATAAATTTGGCGCAATGATCTCCATCAATTTTTTACAGTTTTGAAGACAATTTACCCATCAAATGTTTAGGTGGGAATTTGGACACACTTTTAAAAGAAAAGAACAGATATTTCTTTGCACGTTTATTGAGTAAAAATATGGCAAATCAATTTACAAAAAATAACAATAATATTATTGGTCCATTGATCTGTAGAAACAAATATAGGACAAGGTTGACATAGTATAAACATGAATGGATATCACATAAGAGCTTCTTTAGCAGCACATCATAAGCGAAAATAATACATTCCAAACATTATTGATGTAATAAAAGGTACATTCAAAAATATTTTAAGCAAGAAGTAATAGACGACAGTTATATCATAATAGATTCATAAAATAAACTGACGTGGGCAACACAGGTGGAGAGGAGACCATAGGAGACAATGACTCAGCCACTGAGGGGCCAGGTTGTGGGCTCACTTCACCTTGCTCAGCTGCTGTGGGAAGAAAATACAAGTTAACCATTGAGTTGACTAACAACAAACACTATAAAATAATTCACAATGAATAACAAGAAAATGGTCAGTAGCAATGTTACTAATATGTTACGCAAGATTTTTTAAAAACACAAGACACCTACCAGGTGGAGAGGAGACCATAGGAGACAATGGCTCAGCATGCATAGAGGTGATGTATAGAAAGACAAAAACACAGTAATCACTAGATTAACAGCGTGTATGGAAAACTTCACTAAAATTATTTACCTGGGAGGAGTAAATTCGGAATCGAATCCTTCCGAAGTTTCATGGTGCCTTCAATAAAATTCTCCCGCGAGAATTGCTTCAGGCAAACTCTCCTGTTTTTGTAGACATTCATTCGGTCTATGCTTAGTGGCTTAGGATCCCCAATCAGCTTCATCCGAACATTGAATCGCAGATTTGAGTCGGAAGTGGGATGAGGGAACCTGGATTCATCATTTAAAAATATACATTCACACTCAGGCTTTTCTAAATATTAATAAATATCATAATGGGTTCAAATGCCATCACACTTTTCTGTTTCTCCGATGAGAAACATTTATTTTGAGTTTTATTAATGACGATTGTAATAACGCCACCGTTCAAAATGTGAATGCTCGTTCAAACGTCCAAACACATGAATATTTAATGCAATATGTACTTATCCGTAGGCAATAAGGGAATAGATATATTAACATATTAAAAATTAATGCACCTCGATACAATTTTGATGCCACAACGAAAATCGTGGTGGCATCATATTCTTACTATGATGGTTAAAGGCAACCCATTGAATGCTTTTCGAGCTACATTCATTTGCATACCTTGAATAAATTAATGATGTCAAAATACTTACCTAACTCGAGTAACCTCCTTTTCCCTACAACTGTGATGCAACACGGTGGCCAAAACATGACGAAATTTGCAACACTTCCCAACAACAAAACACACGCTGATTCAAATCCGTAGTAACCGTTAGAATGCGCGCGCAAACAGCAAACAAGCGTAAGCTCCCGATTTGAAAAGGCAACGGGACGCGGACCAAGAACACGTCTATTTTGGCACATACAGAACCTACCATACCGGCGGCCGTCTTGTATCGATATATTGAGATATGAAAAAGATATTGAAAAAGTAAACCGAGTCACTTTCGTTATTTATAATATCATTAACACATTCCTTCAGCAATAACCTTATTTTACGATAAATATTTCGAGTAATAAAATAATAGGTTGTAAATTTTCCTTACCTACCGAGACCAAAAAACAAGCCCTCGGTGATCTTTGCACCTGAAAAGCCATAACCTGGGTCCTAATCGAAGTATTATGGAGAAGATAATAATATGGGGTCATACCCAAAATTAAACATTTGTCGAATAATAATGAAGGAAACAGTTTCGTGAAAACTTTTAATGCACCAGTTTTTATTAAAGTAGTCGCTGGGAATTCCCCAGCATAATCTTAGGAAACAAAGTTATAAAATGTTAGAATTATTTTTTCCAAATTAGTCGTTTCTTGCTCATTGGGTGACATAATATTATTTCCCACTAACTTTCCGTTCAGATCACAGTGGATTACTTGTGCCACCGTCTATCGGAAACATTTAAAATGTAGGGCAAAAGTGTTTTGTCATTTAAGCTGTCAGAATTTACGAAGCTCAACATTTGAATTTCGTGTGTGAGATTGTTTCACTGTTTTCGAAGGTAATTACCCCCTCAAGCGAGACGTTAATCTATGGCATTTAAATCGCTCAGCGTGACTTTTTTCGCAAGCACAAAATACTTTATGCATGCATTAACTTTAATATTTTTTGTACTTTAATTATCATTTTAAAAATTTCCAAAAAATTATGTCGTATTTAAAATTGTTCATTTTATATAACAAAAAATAAATAAATACATTTATTTCAATCCAATTTCTACTATGTGCTGCTCCTCCGACGTTTAGTAGTTCAGCTGCGTCTGGTACACATACTTCTTTACCCGGTATATAAATTTTATGGAATTTATTTTTCAAATAATCACTGATAGGTAGAATTTTATACAATAGGATCTCTATTTACAATGTCTTTATCGGTATTATCTACAAAATGCAAAAATTTGCTCAACAAATAAAATCTTTCTTCACTCATTACATTTGGAATAAATGACATTTGTAATGTATGTTTTCTACTAAAATACATTCTGAGAGTTGGTTTTTGAATGATTCCCATCAACATTAGCAAAGCAAACCACTTTTGATAGCGCGATTTTTTAAACACGCGATCTTATTTTTCTCGCGGGCAAGGAATTGTTCTGCGTAACGATTAGTTTCAACCACTATGAGGGCAATTAGATCATCAAAAAATAACTCAAAATATCTTAAGGGATAATCTGTTGATAAAACCTGCACTATTTGTTTTTCAACTAAATCACACGCAAAAGGCCGAGGAGGGTTAGCACTGTCGACATCTCCCCAAATATTCTCTTGAATATTCACAGTGGAGTGAGTTATTTCTTCCAATTCCTCTTCGGAACTGGAATCAATAGAGTATCCGTTCGAATCTTCAGAATATATATCTACACTACTTTCACTCTATTTCTCCAAAACACTTCCCAATCCGCCAACTCACGAGAGCTACAAACCATGGTGAACTAAATAGGGGTTCGGCTCAAGGACAGACCCAAGATGAAAAAAAAATTAAAAAAATGCCCGACGCAAACGCAGGCACTAAGAAACCTCGACCATCAGCTCGAAGCATCATAAACAAGAGCCAGGAAGATGAGAGCTCTTATGGAAGTCTGAGACGCAACGCACGAAAGATAAGAGGCCTGAGTAAGCACTGCTACGGCACGTACCGAGATAGAAAAAAAATTAAAAAAAATACTAACACGTAAACACAGACAACGAGGAACCACAGAACGAAAGCAGACAGCATTGGATTGCATATTCATTCTCTGAAAGCACATAAATCAGAGCCGTAGCGATAACAAAACTTAATGAAAATTTCGGACGCATACGGTGTGTCGCACACGCTGGAGGCATGGGAGAGAGAGGACGTGAATGATACGTCGCACACGCTGGAGGGTAATAAAACAAACAGAGTTAAATCGGCTGAGGTAAATCAATTACACTAATAATATGTGAGGAATATTATACGCAATATTTTGAACATAAATGTATATTTGTAGCCGAAATAATTAGTGTGTGATATATCATCCAGTGATCGGCTGTTAGTTTTGTTGTTTTTTATACCACTATTATAAATTCAAAATAAAATCGTCTGGCTCGTGAAATAGTAACTGTAATGTTTCATAAGTAATGTATCAAAATTCTTAGGTAAACATCCGCATAAGAAGAAATATTTATCAAACATTTATTCTACACCATGTAAGTGATGTGATAATTTTGTTGGTATTGCAAGGATCCTCTGCAAGCAGTGCCCCGCTTTTCAAAGTTTCATGGGAAATAGTTAAAATCACATGTAACAGGCAATAAATATGGTTTTAAAAATGTTTTTTGTTTGTATTTGGATGGCTTCCCGTGTTTATTGGAGTATTTGTATGCTTCCCACATTTTTTCAGCATCTAATACTCCAAAAAATTAAGTAGTACATACGTTGTCTTTCTAATGTTAATACTTATGTAATTAAATCAGAATAGGCATTTTACCATGAAAGGGTTAAAAAAATCAGTTCAGCATGTAGATAATGCGAGTGATTTTATCGGAAAAAGACGAGTTTTTAATTTTTAAATGTCGTCACGTAAAGAAGACAAAGTGATACATTGAAATGAATAATCTATCGGTTTGATGGAATTAATAAAGTAAGGCGAGGATATGCATTAATAAAATTTCTAATGCAAAGGGTTACGGAAATACAAATGATTGAAATTTGGTCTTCACGGAGTAAGCTGGAACGATATTATTGTGGTATATATAGATTTCTGGACTCAATCTGTCTTTTGGGCTGGTCCGAAGCTTCATGTGTCCACTGGTGGAGAGGTGTGCTCCACTAACTGATGAACGTGTCCCGTTCCGCTTTGCATTGGGGCGACTATGACCAGCCTTTTTGCATTTTTTTATTCAATTTAAAACTTGAAAGAGTGACTTTAAGACAGTGGCATGAGGAGTGAAAATATTGAAGGTTTTCAAGACATACTCGAAAGAGGATGCTTCATATTCATTGGCATCGATATATGACATCCATCCTTATGTAATTTGAATAAAATAAAATGTAACTTTACATTTTTAAAATTTTTAAGAATTTCTCAATTCCCCCAGTAATATATTTACAGTTGTTGGAAATTGTCCTAAAAATAAGAACGTCATGGAAGAAAGTATGAAAAATTGCTCCTTAATATTCTGGCCGTATATGAAGCCACTTATATGTCGCTCTAGAAAACTGAAAAATAATTTGATTCGAACTGCTAAATATTATGAAGAATTATGGAATAGGAATATGAGGAATTATAAGGAAATTTCTATGGGTAGAAACTACGAGTTTAAGAGTTGATTTAAATGAAGCAACTTGTGGGTCAATCAATAAATTGAACATTCGATTAAATTAAATTTAATTTTTTTGTTTTTATGAAACAGCTTGCATGAATGATAATAATAGGATTTTCGTTTTTTCTAGTCGATTTTGCACAAAAGTCTAACTAAGAAAAAAATTTCGAATATCCAGCTCATCTGGAAGTGCCTAAACATTAGTATCCTCCTATCATTATATATCGACGTTTCTTACAGAGAAGGATATCATTATATATATAGACGTCCCTTACAGACGAGGAGGATATAACATACTAGTAGTTGGTGCTTGCATTCTGCAAGCATATCATCTCAACATAAAAAAACATTCATTTTTCATATTTCATCATTACAAATATTTTTTTAATTCTAAATATTTCACCTCCGGAGCGATTTTCGTTATACCCTTATGTTATTATTATTATTATTATTTATTTTTAATACCATAAAAATTGCATACACTAAGCATTACAATTGTCAGGAGCCGTCATAGAGGACATTCACAACATACATATACATACTATGGAAGTTACATATCAAAGCAAACATACAAAAAATACAGAGTGAGTACATAGTAAATATGCTACATTTTCTTATATGTTCTATGTTTCATATTTTATAATCGTGCAAGTAGCCTTCATCAAAATCATCATATATATTTGAAAGTAAGAAAACATAAAACAAAATACAGCAATATTTAAATATAAAACAAGTAAATTACATGTTATCTCTCAGCAGATGTTTGCGAATTGTCAGCGTAAACGAAGAAAGACACCATTTTTTCAATCCAGTTTACTACTTTCCCGTAGAGAAAAAAGAAATCGAGAACGTCGAAATACTACTCACAGGAAAAGACGGCAAACCATATCCTTTCTTCGGTGGAGCTACACCTTCTCTTTTAGTTTTACACTTTATAAAAGTGTTGCAATAACCAAAAAAGCAATCATTATCGTTCGAGATGTTAAAGGACGTGGATCGATATACGACGTCAATCAATGCGGAGGAGAAATAGGTCCCGTCTACCGCGCCAGTTATCGTGTGCAGAGAGGTAGAGGATTAGGAATCTTTCTCGCGGGTCTTTTTCGTTTCGCTAAACCACTTATACAAAGCGGTCTTAAAGCGGTAGGTAAGGAGGCGGCCAGTACGGGGGTCGGAATTCTCTCGGATTTGGGAACGAGACCAAATAAGGAAATATTGAGTAATCGATTGGGTGAGGCTGGAGCGAATTTGAAGAGAAAGGCGGATAGAAAAAATTAAAAAGATGAGTGGATCGGGTTTAGGCATAAGTAAAAGACCAAAGTTAATAAAAAGGAACATCAAACGCAAAAAACTTCATTCGAGGAGAAAGAGACGTCGCGTCAATACGGACATATTTTCTTCATAACCGAGATGGAACACATGCTATCCTCGCTCGACATATTTAGTCGGCCAGCTTTGCAAACGAATATCTTAGGCAAGCGCCTCATTCCGTACAAACCGATCTCTTCCTTAGACAATCAATCGACCATCGAATTCGTAGTGAAAGATTTGGGAGAATCGTACAAAAGTTTGAACAGTTTTTATTTACAAATCAGGGTGAAATTTGTCAAAGCTGATGGATCAGACTATGGGCCAGGGGACAAGAATCAACCCGGGGTAGTGAATAATGTCTTGCATTCGTCGATCGAGCAATGCAGCGTCCATTTAAGCGGAAAGCAAGTTACATCCTCGGAAGGTAATTATCACTATCGTAGCACTTTAGAAAATCTCCTTAGTTATGGCGCGGATTGGTATTTAGGACTTAAGGGCAAAGAAAATAATAGAATTATATAAATGGTACACGTAGACTAATAGGGAGTGTCACTTTACTATTGATAAAAAATGAACTTTTCTTTATATCTTGTAATATATTACTTATAACTAAAAAATCTTCAAAAAAATTTGTAGAACTAGTCAAATAGCATACAGTACAATAGCGGTACATTTTTATCAAAGGAGTAGCCGATTTCAAGAAAATCAAACAAGAAAATCGTAATCCACTTTGAGCTTAAAAACTTTTTCCCGTTTTTGAATCGCTGTCAACGAAAACAATCTTCGTAGCAACCGAAATAAACAATATCTGCTGTAAATAACTAATTAATTTAATTTTCTTTCGTGCGCACTTATCATTTGGAAAATGGATCATCTATCTACGGCGAAGAAATGAACATCTATTTTCTTTAAGTATTGTACACAGCGTTTGTAAGTGAAAAGAAATGGGTAATTTACGACGAAGGAATGAACGTGAACATATTGATTATAACTATTGAGGTAAGTTTTAAATAATTGTCCATTTTTTATTAATTACAACGGATTAGGCAATAAGTCGGCGAACAAAAAATTCGATATGTTCTTGTTATTACTATTGGCATACCAGTTTTTAGATATTATACTAAGCCATTTAAATATTTATCTTTTTTGACATGATTGCATAAATCTTAAAGGCCTCTATCTCGCATGTATGCTCACATTTTGTGTGCATCTTTCCTCTCTTGTTAAATTTAGCGACTCATCATTTAATTAAAATCCCGCTTGCATCAAGCGATTGCTTAGAAGAGATACATTTATCAATGCTTGGATAAAATCCTTTGTGGCACGAAACTGACTGCGTTTGACAAGGCTACCATTAGCCTAAGAGCAATTTGATATATTCTTTCCGAAATTTCGGTTGCCTGTCCTTACCCCACTTTCTTCTCGAGGTCTAGAGGGAAACTAGCGACCTCTTACGGTCGCCAGGATTACTAATCATAGTTTGGTTCGAGGCATAACCTTGACAGGTTGTACCTCGGAATCAGCGGTCTCCGTTACGAGCATTAATGTTGCAGGCATTTTTGCTGCAGTATTTCAATATTTTTAATTTGTATTAACTTGGATACATTTTTACGTGACGTAGTGCGAATAATTTTCGATATTTTTAAAAGATTTTATGGAATGTTTTGACTAGTGAGAATGTTATAATAATGTCCAATATTACTATTTTTCCTTTAAAGTTGTGCATACTTCAACATGCCTGTGATACGGCCGGTCTGTGATGAGGTCCATATCCGGTGTTCGTCTTAAGAAGAGCAATTGTTGCATCCCAGAGAGTGATATATATTCGCTGGAGAATTTCTCTCAGCAAAGGTAAGGAAACTGAACTAACCTCTCTTTTCAACGTAAACTGCGTAAACAGTAAAGAACATTTAAATCACTCGAACGTTATTGCCCCTCTGCTTTGACACAATGTTTATTTACGATTTACCTTAAATTAAATAGTTTAATTATTCCATAAATTTGGCGCAATGATCTCCATCAATTTTTTACAGTTTTGAAGACAATTTACCCATCAAATGTTTAGGTGGGAATTGGGACACACTTTTAAAAGAAAAGAACAGATATTTCTTTGCACGTTTATTGAGAAAAAATATGGCAAATCAATTTACAAAAAATAACAATAATATTATTGGTCCATTGATCTGTAGAAACAAATATAGGACAAGGTTGACATAGTATAAACATGAATGGATATCACATAAGAGCTTCTTTAGCAGCACATCATAAGCGAAAATAATACATTCCAAACATTATTGATGTAATAAAAGGTACATTCAAAAATATTTTAAGCAAGAAGTAATAGGCGACAGTTATATCATAATAGATTCATAAAATAAACTGACGTGGGCAACACAGGTGGAGAGGAGACCATAGGAGACAATGACTCAGCCAGTGAGGGGCCAGGTTGTGGGCTCACTTCACCTTGCTCAGCTGCTGTGGGAAGAAAATACAAGTTAAGCATTGAGTTGACTAACAACAAACACTATAAAATAATTCACAATGAGTAACAAGAAAATGGTCGGTAGCAATGTTACTAATATGTTACGCAAGATTTTTTAAAAACACAAGACACCTACCAGGTGGAGAGGAGACCATAGGAGACAATGGCTCAGCATGCATAGAGGTGATGTATAGAAAGACAAAAACACAGTAATCACTAGATTAACAGCGTGTATGGAAAACTTCACTAAAATTATTTACCTGGGAGGAGTAAATTCGGAATCGAATCCTTCCGAAGTTTCATGGTGCCTTCAATAAAATTCTCCCGCGAGAATTGCTTCAGGCAAACTCTCCTGTTTTTGTAGACATTCATTCGGTCTATGCTTAGTGGCTTAGGATCCCCAATCAGCTTCATCCGAACATTGAATCGCAGATTTGAGTCGGAAGTGGGATGAGGGAACCTGGATTCATCATTTAAAAATATACATTCACACTCAGGCTTTTCTAAATATTAATAAATATCATAATGGGTTCAAATGCCATCACACTTTTCTGTTTCTCCGATGAGAAACATTTATTTTGAGTTTTATTAATGACGATTGTAATAACGCCACCGTTCAAAATGTGAATGCTCGTTCAAACGTCCAAACACATGAATATTTAATGCAATATGTACTTATCCGTAGGCAATAAGGGAATAGATATATTAACATATTAAAAATTAATGCACCTCGATACAATTTTGATGCCACAACGAAAATCGTGGTGGCATCATATTCTTACTATGATGGTTAAAGGCAACCCATTGAATGCTTTTCGAGCTACATTCATTTGCATACCTTGAATAAATTAATGATGTCAAAATACTTACCTAACTCGAGTAACCTCCTTTTCCCTACAACTGTGATGCAACACGGTGGCCAAAACATGACGAAATTTGCAACACTTCCCAACAACAAAACACACGCTGATTCAAATCCGTAGTAACCGTTAGAATGCGCGCGCAAACAGCAAACAAGCGTAAGCTCCCGATTTGAAAAGGCAACGGGACGCGGACCAAGAACACGTCTATTTTGGCACATACAGAACCTACCATACCGGCGGCCGTCTTGTATCGATATATTGAGATATGAAAAAGATATTGAAAAAGTAAACCGAGTCACTTTCGTTATTTATAATATCATTAACACATTCCTTCAGCAATAACCTTATTTTACGATAAATATTTCGAGTAATAAAATAATAGGTTGTAAATTTTCCTTACCTACCGAGACCAAAAAACAAGCCCTCGGTGATCTTTGCACCTGAAAAGCCATAACCTGGGTCCTAATCGAAGTATTCTGGAGAAGATAATAATATGGGGTCATACCCAAAATTAAACATTTGTCGAATAATAATGAAGGAAACAGTTTCGTGAAAACTTTTAATGCACCAGTTTTTATTAAAGTAGTCGCTGGGAATTCCCCAGCATAATCTTAGGAAACAAAGTTATAAAATGTTAGAATTATTTTTTCCAAATTAGTCGTTTCTTGCTCATTGGGTGACATAATATTATTTCCCACTAACTTTCCGTTCAGATCACAGTGGATTACTTGTGCCACCGTCTATCGGAAACATTTAAAATGTAGGGCAAAAGTGTTTTGTCATTTAAGCTGTCAGAATTTACGAAGCTCAACATTTGAATTTCGTGTGTGAGATTGTTTCACTGTTTTCGAAGGTAATTACCCCCTCAAGCGAGACTTTAATCTATGGCATTTAAATCGCTCAGCGTGACTTTTTTTCGCAAGCACAAAATACTTTATGCATGCATTAACTTTAATATTTTTTGTACTTTAATTATCATTTTAAAAATTTCCAAAAAATTATGTCGTATTTAAAATTGTTCATTTTATATAACAAAAAATAAATACATTTATTTCAATCCAATTTCTACTATGTGCTGCTCCTCCGACGTTTAGTAGTTCAGCTGCGTCTGGTACACATACTTCTTTACCCGGTATATAAATTTTATGGAATTTATTTTTCAAATAATCACTGATAGGTAGAATTTTATACAATAGGATCTCTATTTACAATGTCTTTATCGGTATTATCTACAAAATGCAAAAATTTGCTCAACAAATAAAATCTTTCTTCACTCATTACATTTGGAATAAATGACATTTGTAATGTATGTTTTCTACTAAAATACATTCTGAGAGTTGGTTTTTGAATGATTCCCATCAACATTAGCAAAGCAAACCACTTTTGATAGCGCGATTTTTTAAACACGCGATCTTATTTTTCTCGCGGGCAAGGAATTGTTCTGCGTAACGATTAGTTTCAACCACTATGAGGGCAATTAGATCATCAAAAAATAACTCAAAATATCTTAAGGGATAATCTGTTGATAAAACCTGCACTATTTGTTTTTCAACTAAATCACACGCAAAAGGCCGAGGAGGGTTAGCACTGTCGACATCTCCCCAAATATTCTCTTGAATATTCACAGTGGAGTGAGTTATTTCTTCCAATTCCTCTTCGGAACTGGAATCAATAGAGTATCCGTTCGAATCTTCAGAATATATATCTACACTACTTTCACTCTATTTCTCCAAAACACTTCCCAATCCGCCAACTCACGAGAGCTACAAACCATGGTGAACTAAATAGGGGTTCGGCTAAAGGACAGACCCAAGATGAAAAAAAAATTAAAAAAATGCCCGACGCAAACGCAGGCACTAAGAAACCTCGACCATCAGCTCGAAGCATCATAAACAAGAGCCAGGAAGATGAGAGCTCTTATGGAAGTCTGAGACGCAACGCACGAAAGATAAGAGGCCTGAGTAAGCACTGCTACGGCACGTACCGAGATAGAAAAAAAAATTTAAAAAAATACTAACACGTAAACACAGACAACGAGGAACCACAGAACGAAAGCAGACAGCATTGGATTGCATATTCATTCTCTGAAAGCACATAAATCAGAGCCGTAGCGATAACAAAACTTAATGAAAATTTCGGACGCATACGGTGTGTCGCACACGCTGGAGGCATGGGAGAGAGAGGACGTGAATGATACGTCGCACACGCTGGAGGGTAATAAAACAAACAGAGTTAAATCGGCTGAGGTAAATCAATTACACTAATAATATGTGAGGAATATTATACGCAATATTTTGAACATAAATGTATATTTGTAGCCGAAATAATTAGTGTGTGATATATCATCCAGTGATCGGCTGTTAGTTTTGTTGTTTTTTATACCACTATTATAAATTCAAAATAAAATCGTCTGGCTCGTGAAATAGTAACTGTAATGTTTCATAAGTAATGTATCAAAATTCTTAGGTAAACATCCGCATAAGAAGAAATATTTATCAAACATTTATTCTACACCATGTAAGTGATGTGATAATTTTGTTGGTATTGCAAGGATCCTCTGCAAGCAGTGCCCCGCTTTTCAAAGTTTCATGGGAAATAGTTAAAATCACATGTAACAGGCAATAAATATGGTTTTAAAAATGTTTTTTGTTTGTATTTGGATGGCTTCCCGTGTTTATTGGAGTATTTGTATGCTTCCCACATTTTTTCAGCATCTAATACTCCAAAAAATTAAATAGTACATACGCTGTCTTTCTAATGTTAATACTTATGTAATTAAATCAGAATAGGCATTTTACCATGAAAGGGTTAAAAAAATCAGTTCAGCATGTAGATAATGCGAGTGATTTTATCGGAAAAAGACGAGTTTTTAATTTTTAAATGTCGTCACGTAAAGAAGACAAAGTGATACATTGAAATGAATAATCTATCGGTTTGATGGAATTAATAAAGTAAGGCGAGGATATGCATTAATAAAATTTCTAATGCAAAGGGTTACGGAAATACAAATGATTGAAATTTGGTCTTCACGGAGTAAGCTGGAACGATATTATTGTGGTATATATAGATTTCCGGACTCAATCTGTCTTTTGGGCTGGTCCGAAGCTTCATGTGTCCACTGGTGGAGAGGTGTGCTCCACTAACTGATGAACGTGTCCCGTTCCGCTTTGCATTGGGGCGACTATGACCAGCCTTTTTGCATTTTTTTATTCAATTTAAAACTTGAAAGAGTGACTTTAAGACAGTGGCATGAGGAGTGAAAATATTGAAGGTTTTCAAGACATACTCGAAAGAGGATGCTTCATATTCATTGGCATCGATATATGACATCCATCCTTATGTAATTTGAATAAAATAAAATGTAACTTTACATTTTTAAAATTTTTAAGAATTTCTCAATTCCCCCAGTAATATATTTACAGTTGTTGGAAATTGTCCTAAAAATAAGAACGTCATGGAAGAAAGTATGAAAAATTGCTCCTTAATATTCTGGCCGTATATGAAGCCACTTATATGTCGCTCTAGAAAACTGAAAAATAATTTGATTCGAACTGCTAAATATTATGAAGAATTATGGAATAGGAATATGAGGAATTATAAGGAAATTTCTATGGGTAGAAACTACGAGTTTAAGAGTTGATTTAAATGAAGCAACTTGTGGGTCAATCAATAAATTGAACATTCGATTAAATTAAATTTAATTTTTTTTGTTTTTATGAAACAGCTTGCATGACTGATAATAATAGGATTTTCGTTTTTTCTAGTCGATTTTGCACAAAAGTCTAACTAAGAAAAAAATTTCGAATATCCAGCTCATCTGGAAGTGCCTAAACATTAGTATCCTCCTATCATTATATATCGACGTTTCTTACAGAGAAGGATATCATTATATATATAGACGTCCCTTACAGACGAGGAGGATATAACATACTAGTAGTTGGTGCTTGCATTCTGCAAGCATATCATCTCAACATAAAAAAACATTCATTTTTCATATTTCATCATTACAAATATTTTTTTAATTCTAAATATTTCACCTCCGGAGCGATTTTCGTTATACCCTTATGTTATTATTATTATTATTATTTATTTTTAATTCCATAAAAATTGCATACACTAAGCATTACAATTGTCAGGAGCCGTCATAGAGGACATTCACAACATAAATATACATACTATGGAAGTTACATATCAAAGCAAACATACAAAAAATACAGAGTGAGTACATAGTAAATATGCTACATTTTCTTATATGTTCTATGTTTCATATTTTATAATCGTGCAAGTAGCCTTCATCAAAATCATCATATATATTTGAAAGTAATAAAACATAAAACAAAATACAGCAATATTTAAATATAAAACAAGTAAATTACATGTTATCTCTCAGCAGATGTTTGCGAATTGTCAGCGTAAACGAAGAAAGACACCATTTTTTCAATCCAGTTTACTACTTTCCCGTAGAGAAAAAAGAAATCGAGAACGTCGAAATACTACTCACAGGAAAAGACGGCAAACCATATCCTTTCTTCGGTGGAGCTACACCTTCTCTTTTAGTTTTACACTTCATAAAAGTGTTGCAATAACCAAAAAAGCAATCATTATCGTTCGAGATGTTAAAGGACGTGGATCGATATACGACGTCAATCAATGCGGAGGAGAAATAGGTCCCGTCTACCGCGCCAGTTATCGTGTGCAGAGAGGTAGAGGATTAGGAATCTTTCTCGCGGGTCTTTTTCGTTTCGCTAAACCACTTATACAAAGCGGTCTTAAAGCGGTAGGTAAGGAGGCGGCCAGTACGGGGGTCGGAATTCTCTCGGATTTGGGAACGAGACCAAATAAGGAAATATTGAGTAATCGATTGGGTGAGGCTGGAGCGAATTTGAAGAGAAAGGCGGATAGAAAAAATTAAAAAGATGAGTGGATCGGGTTTAGGCATAAGTAAAAGACCAAAGTTAATAAAAAGGAACATCAAACGCAAAAAACTTCATTCGAGGAGAAAGAGACGTCGCGTCAATACGGACATATTTTCTTCATAACCGAGATGGAACACATGCTATCCTCGCTCGACATATTTAGTCGGCCAGCTTTGCAAACGAATATCTTAGGCAAGCGCCTCATTCCGTACAAACCGATCTCTTCCTTAGACAATCAATCGACCATCGAATTCGTAGTGAAAGATTTGGGAGAATCGTACAAAAGTTTGAACAGTTTTTATTTACAAATCAGGGTGAAATTTGTCAAAGCTGATGGATCAGACTATGGGCCAGGGGACAAGAATCAACCCGGGGTAGTGAATAATGTCTTGCATTCGTCGATCGAGCAATGCAGCGTCCATTTAAGCGGAAAGCAAGTTACATCCTCGGAAGGTAATTATCACTATCGTAGCACTTTAGAAAATCTCCTTAGTTATGGCGCGGATTGGTATTTAGGACTTAAGGGCAAAGAAAATAAGAGAATTATATAAATGGTACACGTAGACTAATAGGGAGTGTCACTTTACTATTGATAAAAAATGAACTTTTCTTTATATCTTGTAATATATTACTTATAACTAAAAAATCTTCAAAAAAATTTGTAGAACTAGTCAAATAGCATACAGTACAATAGCGGTACATTTTTATCAAAGGAGTAGCCGATTTCAAGAAAATCAAACAAGAAAATCGTAATCCACTTTGAGCTTAAAAACTTTTTCCCGTTTTTGAATCGCTGTCAACGAAAACAATCTTCGTAGCAACCGAAATAAACAATATCTGCTGTAAATAACTAATTAATTTAATTTTCTTTCGTGCGCACTTATCATTTGGAAAATGGATCATCTATCTACGGCGAAGAAATGAACATCTATTTTCTTTAAGTATTGTACACAGCGTTTGTAAGTGAAAAGAAATGGGTAATTTACGACGAAGGAATGAACGTGAACATATTGATTATAACTATTGAGGTAAGTTTTAAATAATTGTCCATTTTTTATTAATTACAACGGATTAGGCAATAAGTCGGCGAACAAAAAATTCGATATGTTCTTGTTATTACTATTGGCATACCAGTTTTTAGATATTATACTAAGCCATTTAAATATTTATCTTTTTTGACATGATTGCATAAATCTTAAAGGCCTCTATCTCGCATGTATGCTCACATTTTGTGTGCTTCTTTCCTCTCTTGTTAAATTTAGCGACTCATCATTTAATTAAAATCCCGCTTGCATCAAGCGATTGCTTAGAAGAGATACATTTATCAATGCTTGGATAAAATCCTTTGTGGCACGAAACTGACTGCGTTTGACAAGGCTACCATTAGCCTAAGAGCAATTTGATATATTCTTTCCGAAATTTCGGTTGCCTGTCCTTACCCCACTTTCTTCTCGAGGTCTAGAGGGAAACTAGCGACCTCTTACGGTCGCCAGGATTACTAATCATAGTTTGGTTCGAGGCATAACCTTGACAGGTTGTACCTCGGAATCAGCGGTCTCCGTTACGAGCATTAATGTTGCAGGCATTTTTGCTGCAGTATTTCAATATTTTTAATTTGTATTAACTTGGATACATTTTTACGTGACGTAGTGCGAATAATTTTCGATATTTTTAAAAGATTTTATGGAATGTTTTGACTAGTGAGAATGTTATAATAATGTCCAATATTACTATTTTTCCTTTAAAGTTGTGCATACTTCAACATGCCTGTGATACGGCCGGTCTGTGATGAGGTCCATATCCGGTGTTCGTCTTAAGAAGAGCAATTGTTGCATCCCAGAGAGTGATATATATTCGCTGGAGAATTTCTCTCAGCAAAGGTAAGGAAACTGAACTAACCTCTCTTTTCAACGTAAACTGCGTAAACAGTAAAGAACATTTAAATCACTCGAACGTTATTGCCCCTCTGCTTTGACACAATGTTTATTTACGATTTACCTTAAATTAAATAGTTTAATTATTCCATAAATTTGGCGCAATGATCTCCATCAATTTTTTACAGTTTTGAAGACAATTTACCCATCAAATGTTTAGGTGGGAATTGGGACACACTTTTAAAAGAAAAGAACAGATATTTCTTTGCACGTTTATTGAGAAAAAATATGGCAAATCAATTTACAAAAAAAAACAATAATATTATTGGTCCATTGATCTGTAGAAACAAATATAGGACAAGGTTGACATAGTATAAACATGAATGGATATCACATAAGAGCTTCTTTAGCAGCACATCATAAGCGAAAATAATACATTCCAAACATTATTGATGTAATAAAAGGTACATTCAAAAATATTTTAAGCAAGAAGTAATAGACGACAGTTATATCAATATAATTCATTCTGAAAATACCACTTTCTTTGTATAAAGGGTAAACCGGATATATGCCCCACCCTCGTTTTAATGCAAAAAATACTCTGTGAGAAAGTAGGACAGTTATGTGAGTAAATATGATATTGTAGTCAAGGCTTATTTTAACGGCACATTCTACCGGCAAACTCGCTCCATCGGCATCTTCGGTGAAATTACATTTTCCAATTGCATGCCATAATAGTCGTTACTAATCTTCCGTAAGCTCAACTTAAGTTTCTCGTCTGTTTCAAGGTGTCAACAGTCGTGATGCACTGCGTAATAATTTTGTTATTCAAGTTATTTTATAAACATTTTAAGATGCCTTAAAGAACATTAGTAGCAGCAGTAGTAGAAAACAAGGGAAGCGAATGGTGCTGGCTTTACGACAGAAAATCGACATTTGCCAACGTATGGATAATGGGGTAAATAGACACGTATTAATGAACGAGTATAATATAAGCTCACCTACATTATAGGACATTAAAGCAAGAAAACAGTAACTTCTAAAAAATTTTGCAGACTCGTACAAATGAAAATATCCAAAAATGTAAGGAAGCCAAAGCTAGAACAGTTGAATGCATACTATAAGAGTGGTTTAAAGTGAAGCTTTCTGCAAGTTTCCCAATCACAGCTCCAATATTAATTGAAAAGCCAAAATACTTTTATCAGCAAATGCAACTGTGTGAACGATGTATTTTTTCTGATGGGTGGCTATCTCGTTTTAAACATCGTCTCAGGTGGACGTCAATCAGCTGATAGTGAAGCTGCACATGAATATTGTCAGTATTTTGCGTGCAAATAAGCCATGACACAATTACTTATTAATGCAGAAGAAGTACCGTATTTTCCCATCGATAACGCGCGCGTTATCTATACAAAAAAATTCCAAATCTGGTAAAAATTATCTTGCGCGTTATACAAGGGAAAAAATTAAATTTTGAAAAATGAGACTTTTTTCAAGGTTTATTAATGGCTGTTGTTATGAATCTTTGATTTCTATGTCCCAATGACAAAAACTAGCCTAATACCTAACATAAACAATTATTAGAATACAGGTAATGAAGTCCGAAATCACATTTTCTACGTCGAATTTTATTATCTCGTATTTATATTTCAACTAGCATATAACCATTGCTAACACAAGAATCGAGAAAATAGAGTTTCGCACAATACTATTTCAATGATGAATTTTATAGTAACGAAATTTCACTTACCTTTCCTTCGGCAAAAACCACGGGAATTACATAACAATAGGATTTCAAGGTCTAACAACGTAATTAGTAGGCAAGGCAATAACCCGTTAAAATGGCTATATTTCTCAAAATATGTGAATTTAGCGGTTTCGAATTGTAGGATATAAAAGAGGAATTGAATAAGAATATTATTGTAGTATATATAGATTACTGGACTCTATCTATCTATTGGGCTGGTCCGAAGCTTCATGTGCCCACTGGTGGAGAGGTGTGCTCCACTAACTGATGAACGTGTCCCGTTCCGCTTTGCGTTGGTGTCCCGTTCCGCTTTGCATTGGGGCGACTATGACCAGCCTTTTGCAAATTTTTATTCAACCTAAAAGTTGAAAGAGTAGGGGTGCCGGTGGTGTAGTGGTTAGGACGTTGGCTGCTGTTCGCCTGCTGCTTGAAAAGGCAGCGGGTATGAATTCTGCGTGAGTAGGATTTTTCCAAGGTCGCACGCCTTGGCCCCCCTCGTGTTCTTCGTAAGAGCAGCCAAATGCCCTCTGTGCATAGGACAGAGGCGAATCAGCTGCACACTCACAATCAAGAGTGTCTTCGAAACAGTGGCATGTGGAGTGAAAATATTGAAGGTTTTCAAGACATACTCGAAAGAGGATGCTTCATATTCATTGGCATCGATATATGACATCCATCCTTAGGTAATATGATTAAGATAAAATGTAACTTTACATTTATAAATTTTCGGAATTTCTCAATATTTCCAGTAATATATTTATGGTTGTTGATGCATCTTTGGAAATTGAAATAAAAATCCTCACAAAAATTGTTCAAAAAAGTTCAGTGGTGTTCTTTAAAAAAAATAGCTGGCATGTTTTGCCAAAACTTTGTCTCTTTAAGTTTAATATAAGTAAACAACTATTATTTAATTCAAAATTTTTGATTAACATTACCATGAATTTTATTTTTTTTAATTATTTCCTTGAACTATGGTGAATTTCTCATCTCTTAATTTTCCATATAAAATATTTTTCAGATTAATCGTTGCTGACATGGCTCGATCAAATCGAAAATTTAAATTTCATGAGGATCTGGAAAGAATGTATAAAATCTTAAAAGTGCCAAAAATGAACATGAAGCCTATTGCTCTATTTGTAATAAAACAATATCTTGAGCATTGAAGAGACAATTAGATTTGGAGCAAACAGCATTTGAATTCAGCCAAGCATAAGAAAAATAGCATATCTGAAAATACATCAGGGAGAATTATAAACTATGTTGTCATTAAAACAGCAAGGATGCTGAAATTATTTCTGCTTGTGAAGCAACTTTAAGTTTGCATATAGTTCGCCATCACTTCATTTCAGTGGATTGCACAAATTAGCTACATGCAAAATTATTTGCCAATTCTAAGACAATCATTAAAATTTCAAGACAAGCAATATTCAACTAAGTAGCACAATATGCACTACAATTAATAAAAAGTAAAGTTAAGCACGAGGTTTAGTACATTGGGGTCTCTGCTGATAGTAATAATAATTTATCAACAAAACCTTTTCCAATAATCATTCAGCATTTTGATAATGCTGTTGGAGAACTCTTAGATAAGGTAGTTGAATTGAAATGTGGTTAAAGTAGATCAGCAGAGACAATAAGTCAGCTCATATTAAATAGATTATAGTTGGTCAGAAAAATGTATTGCATTTGGAGTGGACAATAGTAAACCAATTTTGGCAGTGTAAACAAAAAAGGGTCAAAAGAAAGTCTTTGCACCCTTGTCAGCAGAACTTTGGGCAGTTAATTGGAATTGGATGTCCTGCTCATATCTTAATTAATTAGGTTAAATATGCAACTGGTTCGAGGCAAATAGATATTAAACAATTTTGTTCGAAATCTATAATAATTTTCCAGTATCACTGTTAGAACAGAAAGTTTGACAAACTGTTGTGACTGTTCCTGTGGATTATAGTCAACTTTGAAAACATTCAAGAACGAGGTGCTTGTC
Organism: Tanypteryx hageni; assembly: GCA_028673005.1. Classification (NCBI taxonomy): domain Eukaryota; kingdom Metazoa; phylum Arthropoda; class Insecta; order Odonata; family Petaluridae; genus Tanypteryx; species Tanypteryx hageni. Next base: position 63,230,905 of record CM054120.1, on the reverse strand, counting down.
CATTTTTCCTACATTGAAAGAATTCTGAAAATGTATGACCCATTAAAAATCTTATTTTCTTTCACTTTAAAAACTCTCACTATATTACAAATGCTTTTTTAAATCAATTAAATGAGGCATACTTATTATTTTTGCATTCATTAGTTCATATGTTTCATTATAATGTATCATACGTAGAAAGTGAGAAAAATTGAATGCATGAAATGATGAGGACATTAAACGTGGTTTGTCAATCATTGTTTAACAGATTAAGGACCATTTTTTCTCAATAAGTGTCAAAGCAGTATTAAATAAACATGCCAACCTTCTCAATGAATGCATTGTATAAAAATTTATGAGAATGGTTTTGATAGATAGATAATTTATTTAACATATAAAGGAATCCCAAAAGTAACATGTGGTATATTAAATAGGAATAAAAATATCAAATTACAAAATACATCTACAAATATGGACCACTCAATTCTTAGATTATGAAGTTTTTGTGTATGGAATTACAAAGTATACCATTGTGAGCAGATGAAAGAAATTCTTTGCAATTAACGTTAACAAAATGGTTTAATTAATGATTCTAAATGATTGAATTACTTGAAAGACTTTCTTCTAAGCAAGGTATAATGTAAAGAGTTTGAGGAAAAGTTTGCATTTGAAAAATTGTAAGATTTTTCAATCAGTAGGTATATAATTCAGAAAAGAACCCAGAGTTCCCATAGATTTACAGCTTGTCTTTTTAATTTCCGCTCCCAATGGGTATTGAGTATATTTTGAGTTTAATAAATGCTCAATTAAAGTAATCGTTAGGCGGTTGAATCATTTAAAGGTCTTTTAATAATGCAATATAATGTTAACCTTTTGTTGGCATAGTTAATGATGAGGATTTGCTGATAAGAGTGAACAGCTCTGAAGAATATGCCTGGATTATTTTATTAAACATTTATTTGCTTTAAATGATCCATTTGTTTTTAATTTGATTGAGAAATGGTTAATTTATATATATCATCTGGTACTTAGGCCAAAAATTCTTCATAAAACTAGTTTGCACATCAAATTTTATTTGTCATATTTTTTTGTCATTTTTTTAAACATTTGTCCTCTTTTCGCAATGTCAGAATCTGGTCACCTATATTTATAAGAACTTTCTGTAGAGGCAAATAATTTTTGGTTCATCCTTGCGATCTGTTGCATCACTTATCAACGTTGAAGCAGGATAAATTGCCTAAAAATTTTCGAAATATGTACATATTGGAATCATATTCTTTTACCATAAGCATATGGATGAAACTTACCTTTATTTCATGAAGAGAATTTTTGGGTCTCGTCTACTATCTGCCACCCACCCAGGTTAATATACGCAGCACCCTAACCAAATGAAGTTGCGAGATATGTAACTCCAATAAGGTTAGCTGCAGAAAAAAATAATGAGCGCATGGGATATGACTGGCACTGGGTTGGGTAAGTAAGTTAAAATGTTTTTGGTTTCTTCCCAAGTTCGCTGTGCCAACCACCTTGGGGGAGCAGGACAGTGAATGTGGGAATAGAACCAAAACACTTTAACTAAGTTAGCCAACCCAGGGGGGCAGGGGGAGAGGGAGGGCGAGTTGGAGTAAATTGTAGCCCGAGCAGTTGTATCAAGCACTAGTTCCACATCCCACCACCAGAAGGGCGTTGTGTATATTAACTTGGGTGGGTGGCAGATAAAAGACAATATTCGAAGTTTCCATCATAAACTATAATGTAACTATACGTATTTTTACCTAAAAGTCTAACATGAACTCAACCAGTTCAAATTTCTCCAACGCATTCAGTGACACCTAGTGAAACAAACATATACGGGTAGATTGGGACAAACAGGCGAGCAATTGTTCCTGGGATGTACAGGCGAGCAATTGTTCCTGTGGCAAAAATAATGCTGAAATGGACAAACTGCAGTGACCAGACCTGTTAAATATAGATATAGAAAGCAGGGCTGCCACCATACAAGGAATAACAAAACTTCTTTTACACATATTTGTGTTGAACTGCCCACATCAATTTTAACTAATTTTAATACTTATAACATACACATAAATACAAAGCCAAATTAGGATTTTTAGACTGAATCAGCCAAACACGGGTGCCACAACTACAAATTAAACTTTCAGTAATTATGAATTGGGACAAATTGGCTTTACGGATTTCACACCAATTTTGTATATAAGATTTGTTCAAGGTGACATAATTAAATAAAGATGGTTTTGCAGAACTAAAGAGCAGGTTTACCACAGTAAAAAGTAAAATAATATTTATTTTACATGAATTTCTAGAGAACTGACCTCATGGATTTTAAACAAATATGGTCCAAAAAATCTTCATATAAATAAAAAATCAAAATTGACTATTAATTATTAATAATCTACATTGTAATGTTTTAACAATGAATGGTTACTAATTATTCCATTTTGGGGATGAGTGTGCACATGACTATCAGTATTGAGAAAAGTAATATTCTTATCTCTCGGCGTATATGAAGAAGGCTGAATTTGAGGGTAATTTTTCTGGAAAAAAGTGCATCTTACATACAGAAAAATGTAATCCTTAATAATTTTCATCACATCGTTTCTAAAAATATTTCCTGATAAAATTTTATAATTCGTGAAAACTGTATTTTTCAACATTTTATCAGAAGTGATTAAGCACTGGTTATATCCAAGCTACTATGGGACCAAACTCCCTTCTAATGACGCAGTTCTGACGCCTATAATTTTAAGTCTAATATTGTCCATTTATGTCCAGAATGCTCGTGTGGTTACGCCATGTAAATCCTTTAAAAAATGACTGAGATTTGAGGGTTGGAGACAGAGTTATTGTTCCTGGTAATGGAGGAAGCAGAGCTGGTGTAGGATGAAATGGTAGAGTGCGGTATATTGGAACCACTACTTTTGCATCAGGTTGCTGGGTAGGTGTTGAGCTTGACGAAGAAGCCGATGGCTGTCATGATGGGACAGTTGGAGGCATATGTTATTTTGAATGCTCCCCTCATCGAGGCATCCTTTTTTTTGGCAACCAAGGTCATCAGGTAGCAGCTACTGTTTATGCAATGCTTCTTTTACTTGGTAAGAACTAACCAATTAATTTAAATAATAATGTTTAGCTGACAGGATACTTTCTTATGTATAAATTATAGTTTTAATCTTTGAATTTTATCTGAAAAAGTAAATATTGCTCCCATAAAAAACAGTGTTTATTTTTCCAAAATGTTTCATGTTTAATACAAAGACTGCATTAGGTTCTGTATTCATCTTGTATGATTGTCATTATCAATGTTCATCTATCCCACTTCTGTTCTGCAATTATTTTACTCCCAATAAAGCTTTCAAAAATGGGAGGAGCATGGAAAAAAATCTTAAAAACATTTTATACACTAAATGGGACCTTTTTTTATGAGGTCTATTGGAATTATTATGTTCTGTGGCATTGATCGCTCTATTCAACAGACTCATTAGGAACTAAGACATCACATCTTACATAGCAAATGCACTGAAAATGTAATCACTGTGAGCGATCATATAATAAAACACAATAAAGATAATGTATCATTGGAATTCATGTTGCATAAAGATTTACAGTATATATTAACAATTTTTTGCTACTAATTATAAATAATATGTATTTTAATGATTTAGCAAGGAATGACTGCAAATTATTCTATTTTGGGGATGAGTGTGTTTTTGCCACTACTAAATACAGTAATAATCTTACTTTCAGTCTATAACAGTGGTTCTCAAACTTTTTTGACCGCGGCCCATTTAGGCTGGGCAAAAGACCTCTGTGGCCCACCTATCCCACCCGTTCCCAGTTTCCGGTGGAAAAAGAACTCGGTGATAGCAAGGAATTGGAGAGGAGCAAAATAATGAAAATGGTACAAATACTTCAGGCACATTGGATGCATAAAATTAAAGGGTTTTATTCTCCCTTGGCACCAAAAATATTATCCATATTAATGGGAATATTGATGCTACTTTTGATGAGACATCAATGAGGTTATGTCTGGTTCCAAACTGGAGAGTTTCAATCTCATGTCAGGTTCCACGCTCAGCTAATGCCCCTTCTTTGTTTTCAGCCCCACAAGTTGAAAATCCCACCTCGCAGTTATATGTTTTAGGGAATGTCAGCAGGTACTTCAGTGCTATGTTGGTGAGTCCAGGGTATTCCGACCGTACGTGGAGTCAAAAGTCCATCAAACTTTTTTCGCTGAACACAAACTTCAGTGACATGTCCGAGGTAAGTTCCACAAGATTATCCACCTCTTTGGATGGAAGCTTGATTCGTGCTCCCAACTATAGTTATGTATGATTCTTGATTGTATTTTAAGTGATAATTTCAATTTGTTTATTAAAGATAGAATTATGAATTTTCTTCCTTTTCTCTAAATTCATTATGTAATAAAAAATTGTACAAGATAGTTTACAATTTTTTCTACAGAATCCTTACTTACAGGACTGATTCTTTTTGGGTTAAAACATTGTTGTTATTAATATTCTCTTTTAATTACTGTATTTCTCGGCATATAAGACACTTTTTTCCAGAAAAATGATCTCCAAAAACAGCCTGCATCTTATATGCCAAAGGTAAGATTATTACTGTTCTCAATACTGACACAAATGAGCACACTCATCCCCAAAATGGAAAAATTGGCTGTCATTCGTCGAAAAAACTATAAAATATACATTATTAATAATTGATTGCAAAAAAATTCGTTAATACAATATATACAGTAATACCTAATGCAATGTGAATTCCGAGGACACATTTTCATTATTGTGCTTTAATACATGTCTGCTCACACTGATAACAATTTGACGATTTCATTACTCATCATCATCATCATTCTGGATTCCGATGACAGGTTTTAGCTGAATCGCTGCCTTCATATCCGTCTCAATAAACGCCGCCATCCCAAGGCCCAACCCCCGGACGTTACCGTTGGCAATGCAGACACGAATTCCAAGTGTCCCTTGAAGCCCTATGCTAGAAAGTGCCACTTGCATGTTTGGCGTCTTTATCACGACACCAAACAAGAAGACCTAGAGAAATACCTGCGTTCTATGGGAGTTACTGACTTAACTTTTTAAATTAGTTGCAAAGGGAAATTACGCTTCTTTTCGAATCAGTACAACGCCCCAGTTTTTAGAAAAAAATCGTAATTCATCGATTAGGCCCTGTGATGTTGTGGTAAAAAATTATAAATTTCCGCGCAATTCGCCGCCGAGGAACACCTTTGTTTCGAATGCACTGCAGTCCAATACTACTGGGGTTCTCAGTGCCTGCGCTGATGTGGCTCCTAATGATAATCTCGATGTTAGTGTTTCTCCAAGCCAAGATTGTGCCGCAATTCTTCCATGTTCCACTGTTTCTGTCTGTGAGCTTGAGCAACTAAATTGTTTCAGTTGATGCTGAAGAAAATGTGTAAACAGCGAGAAGCGTTCAACCCGCCTTCAATCGGGCATATCAAAGCCCAAAAAGCTGTGACTAGATCCTATGCATTCCACTGGTGACTCAGCGGCAAGTGCTTCTACCTTGATGTTATTTTACCGTAATATCCATTCTATTAGAAATAAGGTTTTTTCTCTTGAAGTTCTTTTACAGGAACTAAAATGTGATATTCTTTTCATGTTTCTTGTCTGCTTTAAGCGATGCTATTCAGCATGCACTTTCAAAGAAAGTGAAAACCTTATTGATTTGTGGCGACCTGAATGTGGCCCTCTTCAAGGACTTTCCAGAAAAAATTGATCTTGAAAATTTGTTATTGAGTTTTGCCGTCAGTATTAGGAATAATGAACCTACTCGTATCTCAACACAATCTTCTACTCTTATTGACTTAATCATTTCAGATATTCCATCCACTGATCTTTCTTGTAAAACCATATATCTGATCATCTAGCCCTCAATGTAGAAGTTAATTTACCTAGCATTCTTGCAAATATTAAGCCTGCCTATACCTTAAAACGGATCTTTGACCAAACTTCAATTCAAATGTTTTTTTCAATGCTATCCCGGGAATTGTGGGAGGAAGTTGATCTTGCCCAAGGTGTGGATGCCAAATTTAATTACCTTTTAAAAACTTTTAAACTGCATTTTAATGCAGCCTTCCCTGTAAAATGAATCAAGCAGAGGCCACCTTCATCCAAGCGTAAATTTTATTCAGCTGAACTAGTGCATATGAGCCGGTTCTTACGTAGCCTACATGGGAAATGCAAATATGATGATCCTGGTTTAAAAAGGAACTATCAAAGTGATCTTAAAAGATTCAAATTGATGGTTGCTGAATCCAGGAAATTAGCCTACAGTAATTATATTATCTCATCTAATATTACTGCGAAATCTTCCTGGGCAATCATTAAATCTAATACAAAGTGATCTGCCCACAACTCAAGTCCAAAACATATCTCATTTCACAATGAAGCTGTATCTGACCCCGAAATAATTGCCAATATCTTTAACCAGCAATTCTGTCAATCTCCTTTAGTTAATCAATCCACTTCCTTATTATCAATATGAGCCTTATTGTTATATACTTCGTGTTCTAATTTATTTATAATAAGCTGCCATGCAGTGTTAAAGATGCACCGACTGTTTCTTTGTTCAAGAAACGTTTAAAGTGTATCCTTCTTAGCAAAAACTTTTATAGTATACAGGAATTTTTTGGAATCCTTAAATTAGCATGTTTTCTTGAATAATTTATTTATTTAATAAGTTCAAAAACGTCACTCAGGCCTATTACACTGAACATTACAACCAATAAATAATAATTTATAATTATTTAATAAATAATAATTGAATACCTTTGTATTTTTTCCATTTTTTTAATTTCATATTTCATACATAATTTCATACACTTATAAGATTTTTCTTTGTATGTGTGTACATATTATTTAAGTGTTCTATGTTGTGTTTATTTTGTCTCTCACTTTAGTTTTATTGTCGTTGTGAATTTATGACTTGCTCTATGTCTGTACATGACTAACAGAGTTAATAAAATATTAAACTCTGAAAACTATTGATTTACCCATGTTTATATAGGAAATAAGGCATCATTCTGTGCATGCACTTTCAAAATATTTCCAGGTTATTTGATCACAAGTACAGGGTCGGCGCCAGGGGTGAGCCAGAGATGGCTTAAGGTGGCAATTTTTCACTTTACAACTAAGCATATTATATAATACTAGATGAATTAGCCCGTTCAAATGGGCTCTGTAATTGAACAAATGGCTTAGATATTGAGCATCTGATGGGAAAATTTTTTATGCTATTTGCTATTGGTACGTGATCATAGCAATCCTACCAAATTTGGTTAAGTGGATTAAATATTAAATTTGAGGCACTTTCCATTGTTGCTCCTTTTCTCTCTTCCTCTTTCCAGTCCTCTTCCTCTTTCCAATCCTCTTCCCTCTCTTCCTCTTTCCATCCTCTTCCCTCTCTTACTATTTCCAATCCTCTTCCCTCTCTTCCTCTTTCCAATCCTCTTCCCTCTCTTCCTCTTTTAAATCCTCTTCCCCCTCTTTCTCTGGAAAAATAGACTTCCTAGTCTCAATCTCATCCTATTAAACAACATTATGTATCTCTTCCACTCTCTCCTCTGGAAAATATACTTCCTAGTCTCAATTTAGCACAAATAAAGAACATCTTCCTCCCTTTCACGTATTAAAATATTCAAAGCACACTTTCCTTATGCATATTTTATAAGGGTTGAGATGATACAATCTCAAGGTTTAAAAATGACATGGTAGGCAAGGCAACATATAAAAAAGTTGAAATTTTTCCAATATGATTTAAATGGAAAATTAGAGTGACTTTGTATCAGGCAAAATTTGACGATAAGAATAAGAAACATTATTTTTCTTTTAAAGAGTTTAGGTCCGAAGATAGTAGGTCAATTAATTTTAATTTGCAAAAGAATAAAAGCCTGTAAGTCAAAAATCAATTTTTAGGTGTCATCATATGGAAAATTGAAATCACCCTCTGTAGTGAAACCCGGGACCTTTTTAGAAACTTTTTGTCATTCCCTGGACCCCACAGTTGCTCACTAATATGATCATGACATTGTAATGTGCCCAATAGGAGAAATATACAATGTTCCAATATTCAAACAGTAGGCAAAAACAGGTTGAAGAAATTCGCAATTGCATTTGGACATTTAAGAATTCTATTCATTCATGAATATGTATTCCAAAAAGAAATGGAATTCATCTAGATGGTATAAAGAAATTTTGCCCAACATCCAGGAGAGAAACTCTGAAAAGAATGAGTCTTACTTGCTGGATTGAAGGACATGAATTTATAATGGTGATATTATTCAAAACTGTATTTTTCAACATTTTATCAGAAGTGATTAAGCACTGGTTATATCCAAGCTACTATGGGACCAAACTCCCTTCTAATGACGCAGTTCTGACGCCTATAATTTTAAGTCTAATATTGTCCATTTATGTCCAGAATGCTCGTGTGGTTACGCCATGTAAATCCTTTAAAAAATGACTGAGATTTGAGGGTTGGAGACAGAGTTATTGTTCCTGGTAATGGAGGAAGCAGAGCTGGTGTAGGATGAAATGGTAGAGTGCGGTATATTGGAACCACTACTTTTGCATCAGGTTGCTGGGTAGGTGTTGAGCTTGACGAAGAAGCCGATGGCTGTCATGATGGGACAGTTGGAGGCATATGTTATTTTGAATGCTCCCCTCATCGAGGCATCCTTTTTTTTGGCAACCAAGGTCATCAGGTAGCAGCTACTGTTTATGCAATGCTTCTTTTACTTGGTAAGAACTAACCAATTAATTTAAATAATAATGTTTAGCTGACAGGATACTTTCTTATGTATAAATTATAGTTTTAATCTTTGAATTTTATCTGAAAAAGTAAATATTGCTCCCATAAAAAACAGTGTTTATTTTTCCAAAATGTTTCATGTTTAATACAAAGACTGCATTAGGTTCTGTATTCATCTTGTATGATTGTCATTATCAATGTTCATCTATCCCACTTCTGTTCTGCAATTATTTTACTCCCAATAAAGCTTTCAAAAATGGGAGGAGCATGGAAAAAAATCTTAAAAACATTTTATACACTAAATGGGACCTTTTTTTATGAGGTCTATTGGAATTATTATGTTCTGTGGCATTGATCGCTCTATTCAACAGACTCATTAGGAACTAAGACATCACATCTTACATAGCAAATGCACTGAAAATGTAATCACTGTGAGCGATCATATAATAAAACACAATAAAGATAATGTATCATTGGAATTCATGTTGCATAAAGATTTACAGTATATATTAACAATTTTTTGCTACTAATTATAAATAATATGTATTTTAATGATTTAGCAAGGAATGACTGCAAATTATTCTATTTTGGGGATGAGTGTGTTTTTGCCACTACTAAATACAGTAATAATCTTACTTTCAGTCTATAACAGTGGTTCTCAAACTTTTTTGACCGCGGCCCATTTAGGCTGGGCAAAAGACCTCTGTGGCCCACCTATCCCACCCGTTCCCAGTTTCCGGTGGAAAAAGAACTCGGTGATAGCAAGGAATTGGAGAGGAGCAAAATAATGAAAATGGTACAAATACTTCAGGCACATTGGATGCATAAAATTAAAGGGTTTTATTCTCCCTTGGCACCAAAAATATTATCCATATTAATGGGAATATTGATGCTACTTTTGATGAGACATCAATGAGGTTATGTCTGGTTCCAAACTGGAGAGTTTCAATCTCATGTCAGGTTCCACGCTCAGCTAATGCCCCTTCTTTGTTTTCAGCCCCACAAGTTGAAAATCCCACCTCGCAGTTATATGTTTTAGGGAATGTCAGCAGGTACTTCAGTGCTATGTTGGTGAGTCCAGGGTATTCCGACCGTACGTGGAGTCAAAAGTCCATCAAACTTTTTTCGCTGAACACAAACTTCAGTGACATGTCCGAGGTAAGTTCCACAAGATTATCCACCTCTTTGGATGGAAGCTTGATTCGTGCTCCCAACTATAGTTATGTATGATTCTTGATTGTATTTTAAGTGATAATTTCAATTTGTTTATTAAAGATAGAATTATGAATTTTCTTCCTTTTCTCTAAATTCATTATGTAATAAAAAATTGTACAAGATAGTTTACAATTTTTTCTACAGAATCCTTACTTACAGGACTGATTCTTTTTGGGTTAAAACATTGTTGTTATTAATATTCTCTTTTAATTACTGTATTTCTCGGCATATAAGACACTTTTTTCCAGAAAAATGATCTCCAAAAACAGCCTGCATCTTATATGCCAAAGGTAAGATTATTACTGTTCTCAATACTGACACAAATGAGCACACTCATCCCCAAAATGGAAAAATTGGCTGTCATTCGTCGAAAAAACTATAAAATATACATTATTAATAATTGATTGCAAAAAAATTCGTTAATACAATATATACAGTAATACCTAATGCAATGTGAATTCCGAGGACACATTTTCATTATTGTGCTTTAATACATGTCTGCTCACACTGATAACAATTTTGGTGCGTTTGCGATGTTTTAGTTCCCATTGAGCCCAATGAATAATGTGATTAATGCCACAGGGCAGTAGAATTCATTTAGATGCCAAAAATATTTTATACATATCTAGGATAAATAACGTTATCCGTATTGAGATCACATTGGCTACAAAAGTGAAAAGATATGCGATTCAATATCCGTAAATGGAGAAAACGAGGAAAAACTGAAGCTGATGGGATAAGAGGAACATAGTCTTTGTAAGGTTGGTCTTAAATGGCCACAACTAAAGGAGGTAGTGATGGATAATAGAACAGAGAAAGTTTGGTATTGCTGTATCAAGCAAAATCGTTATGTATGGGGGAAAAAGAGTTGCAGAAGAAAAAGGACTAGTAGAGCGTACATATGATATTGATTGCAACATTTTGCTTAATGGCAACATATATGAATATATTCTTCCATTGCGAACAATGCTATTACAAAATTTGAGCTTTTAATTGAGTTACTTGGAATATGCTCCTTGAAGATGTTTTCCTTATCATACCAAGTTTCTATAATTTCTAAATCATGAACTAAAGGTTTGAATAATATCACCATTATAAATTCATGTCCTTCAATCCAGCAAGTAAGACTCATTCTTTTCAGAGTTTCTCTCCTGGATGTTGGGCAAAATTTCTTTATACCATCTAGATGAATTCCATTTCTTTTTGGAATACATATTCATGAATGAATAGAATTCTTAAATGTCCAAATGCAATTGCGAATTTCTTCAACCTGTTTTTGCCTACTGTTTGAATATTGGAACATTGTATATTTCTCCTATTGGGCACATTACAATGTCATGATCATATTAGTGAGCAACTGTGGGGTCCAGGGAATGACAAAAAGTTTCTAAAAAGGTCCCGGGTTTCACTACAGAGGGTGATTTCAATTTTCCATATGATGACACCTAAAAATTGATTTTTGACTTACAGGCTTTTATTCTTTTGCAAATTAAAATTAATTGACCTACTATCTTCGGACCTAAACTCTTTAAAAGAAAAATAATGTTTCTTATTCTTATCGTCAAATTTTGCCTGATACAAAGTCACTCTAATTTTCCATTTAAATCATATTGGAAAAATTTCAACTTTTTTATATGTTGCCTTGCCTACCATGTCATTTTTAAACCTTGAGATTGTATCATCTCAACCCTTATAAAATATGCATAAGGAAAGTGTGCTTTGAATATTTTAATACGTGAAAGGGAGGAAGATGTTCTTTATTTGTGCTAAATTGAGACTAGGAAGTATATTTTCCAGAGGAGAGAGTGGAAGAGATACATAATGTTGTTTAATAGGATGAGATTGAGACTAGGAAGTCTATTTTTCCAGAGAAAGAGGGGGAAGAGGATTTAAAAGAGGAAGAGAGGGAAGAGGATTGGAAAGAGGAAGAGAGGGAAGAGGATTGGAAATAGTAAGAGAGGGAAGAGGATGGAAAGAGGAAGAGAGGGAAGAGGATTGGAAAGAGGAAGAGGACTGGAAAGAGGAAGAGAGAAAAGGAGCAACAATGGAAAGTGCCTCAAATTTAATATTTAATCCACTTAACCAAATTTGGTAGGATTGCTATGATCACGTACCAATAGCAAATAGCATAAAAAATTTTCCCATCAGATGCTCAATATCTAAGCCATTTGTTCAATTACAGAGCCCATTTGAACGGGCTAATTCATCTAGTATTATATAATATGCTTAGTTGTAAAGTGAAAAATTGCCACCTTAAGCCATCTCTGGCTCACCCCTGGCGCCGACCCTGTACTTGTGATCAAATAACCTGGAAATATTTTGAAAGTGCATGCACAGAATGATGCCTTATTTCCTATATAAACATGGGTAAATCAATAGTTTTCAGAGTTTAATATTTTATTAACTCTGTTAGTCATGTACAGACATAGAGCAAGTCATAAATTCACAACGACAATAAAACTAAAGTGAGAGACAAAATAAACACAACATAGAACACTTAAATAATATGTACACACATACAAAGAAAAATCTTATAAGTGTATGAAATTATGTATGAAATATGAAATTAAAAAAATGGAAAAAATACAAAGGTATTCAATTATTATTTATTAAATAATTATAAATTATTATTTATTGGTTGTAATGTTCAGTGTAATAGGCCTGAGTGACGTTTTTGAACTTATTAAATAAATAAATTATTCAAGAAAACATGCTAATTTAAGGATTCCAAAAAATTCCTGTATACTATAAAAGTTTTTGCTAAGAAGGATACACTTTAAACGTTTCTTGAACAAAGAAACAGTCGGTGCATCTTTAACACTGCATGGCAGCTTATTATAAATAAATTAGAACACGAAGTATATAACAATAAGGCTCATATTGATAATAAGGAAGTGGATTGATTAACTAAAGGAGATTGACAGAATTGCTGGTTAAAGATATTGGCAATTATTTCGGGGTCAGATACAGCTTCATTGTGAAATGAGATATGTTTTGGACTTGAGTTGTGGGCAGATCACTTTGTATTAGATTTAATGATTGCCCAGGAAGATTTCGCAGTAATATTAGATGAGATAATATAATTACTGTAGGCTAATTTCCTGGATTCAGCAACCATCAATTTGAATCTTTTAAGATCACTTTGATAGTTCCTTTTTAAACCAGGATCATCATATTTGCATTTCCCATGTAGGCTACGTAAGAACCGGCTCATATGCACTAGTTCAGCTGAATAAAATTTACGCTTGGATGAAGGTGGCCTCTGCTTGATTCATTTTACAGGGAAGGCTGCATTAAAATGCAGTTTAAAAGTTTTTAAAAGGTAATTAAATTTGGCATCCACACCTTGGGCAAGATCAACTTCCTCCCACAATTCCCGGGATAGCATTGAAAAAAACATTTGAATTGAAGTTTGGTCAAAGATCCGTTTTAAGGTATAGGCAGGCTTAATATTTGCAAGAATGCTAGGTAAATTAACTTCTACATTGAGGGCTAGATGATCAGATATATGGTTTTACAAGAAAGATCAGTGGATGGAATATCTGAAATGATTAAGTCAATAAGAGTAGAAGATTGTGTTGAGATACGAGTAGGTTCATTATTCCTAATACTGACGCCAAAACTCAATAACAAATTTTCAAGATCAATTTTTTCTGGAAAGTCCTTGAAGAGGGCCACATTCAGGTCACCACAAATCATTAAGGTTTTCACTTTCTTTGAAAGTGCATGCTGAATAGCATCGCTTAAAGCAGACAAGAAACATGAAAAGAATATCACATTTTAGTTCCTGTAAAAGAACTTCAAGAGAAAAAACCTTATTTCTAATAGAATGGATATTACGGTAAAATAACATCAAGGTAGAAGCACTTGCCGCTGAGTCACCAGTGGAATGCATAGGATCTAGTCACAGCTTTTTGGGCTTTGATATGCCCGATTGAAGGCGGGTTGAACGCTTCTCGCTGTTTACACATTTTCTTCAGCATCAACTGAAACAATTTAGTTGCTCAAGCTCACAGACAGAAACAGTGGAACATGGAAGAATTGCGGCACAATCTTGGCTTGGAGAAACACTAACATCGAGATTATCATTAGGAGCCACATCAGCGCAGGCACTGAGAACCCCAGTAGTATTGGACTGCAGTGCATTCGAAACAAAGGTGTTCCTCGGCGGCGAATTGCGCGGAAATTTATAATTTTTTACCACAACATCACAGGGCCTAATCGATGAATTACGATTTTTTTCTAAAAACTGGGGCGTTGTACTGATTCGAAAAGAAGCGTAATTTCCCTTTGCAACTAATTTAAAAAGTTAAGTCAGTAACTCCCATAGAACGCAGGTATTTCTCTAGGTCTTCTTGTTTGGTGTCGTGATAAAGACGCCAAACATGCAAGTGGCACTTTCTAGCATAGGGCTTCAAGGGACACTTGGAATTCGTGTCTGCATTGCCAACGGTAACGTCCGGGGGTTGGGCCTTGGGATGGCGGCGTTTATTGAGACGGATATGAAGGCAGCGATTCAGCTAAAACCTGTCATCGGAATCCAGAATGATGATGATGATGAGTAATGAAATCGTCAAAGGAGGGATGCCCAGGCACATTTCCAGGGAGATCGCGGGCAGCGTCACTCATAGAAGGAGCTGACACTAGGAACACCATTTTTTCTGTTTGTATCGAGGAACGGAGACTGGGCCGGAAGTGGTGGCACGATTCGAAGTTCAACAATTTGTACTGTTCGATGCGGACTCCCGATCACAGTCGCGACACTCAATGTTATAAAACGGGGACAGCCTAAAATTCACCCCTACAACTCCTCCGTCGCTTCAGTGCGTTTTGTTACGGCCCTCCCATTGATCGAAGGCGTTGCCAGGCAACGAGCTACGTCAGCAGACGCTTCTCCTCCCCCCCTCTCCTCTCCAACCAACTCCTCCGTTCCCCAACCCCTCCTCTCCGCTGCTCACCCACCCGCTGCCCGCTTTTCGTATTGGCAGCCGATTTACCGTAAATAAAATAGTTTAATTCTTCCATAAATTTGGCGCATTGATCTCCATCAATTTTTTACAGTTTTGAAAACAATTTGTGATAATTTTGCTGGTATTGCAAGGATCCTCTGCAAGCAGTGCCCCGCTTTTCAAAGTTTCATGGGAAATAGTTAAAATCACATGTAACAGGCAATAAATATGGTTTTAAAAATGTTTTTTGTTTATATTTGGATGGCTTCCCGTGTTTATTGGAGTATTTGTATGCTTCCCACATTTTTTCAGCATCTAATACTCCAAAAAATTAAATAGTACATACGCTGTCTTTCTAATGTTAATACTTATGTAATTAAATCAGAATAGGCATTTTACCATGAAAGGGTTAAAAAAATCAGTTCAGCATGTAGATAATGCGAGTGATTTTATCGGAAGAAGACGAGTTTTTAATTTTTAAATGTCGTCACGTAAAGAAGACAAAGTGATACATTGAAATGAATAATCTATCGGTTTGATGGAATTAATAAAGTAAGGCGAGGATATGCATTAATAAAATTTCTAATGCAAAGGGTTACGGAAATACAAATGATTGAAATTTGGTCTTCACGGAGTAAGCTGGAACGATATTATTGTGGTATATATAGATTTCTGGACTCAATCTGTCTTTTGGGCTGGTCCGAAGCTTCATGTGTCCACTGGTGGAGAGGTGTGCTCCACTAACTGATGAACGTGTCCCGTTCCGCTTTGCATTGGGGCGACTATGACCAGCCTTTTTGCATTTTTTTATTCAATTTAAAACTTGAAAGAGTGACTTTAAGATAGTGGCATGAGGAGTGAAAATATTGAAGGTTTTCAAGACATACTCGAAAGAGGATGCTTCATATTCATTGGCATCGATATATGACATCCATCCTTATGTAATTTGAATAAAATAAAATGTAACTTTACATTTTTAAAATTTTTAAGAATTTCTCAATTCCCCCAGTAATATATTTACAGTTGTTGGAAATTGTCCTAAAAATAAGAACGTCATGGAAGAAAGTATGAAAAATTGCTCCTTAATATTCTGGCCGTATATGAAGCCACTTATATGTCGCTCTAGAAAACTGAAAAATAATTTGATTCGAACTGCTAAATATTATGAAGAATTATGGAATAGGAATATGAGGAATTATAAGGAAATTTCTATGGGTAGAAACTACGAGTTTAAGAGTTGATTTTAATGAAGCAACTTGTGGGTCAATCAAAAACTGAACATTCGATTAAATTAAATTAATTTTTTTTTGTTTTTATGAAACAGCTTGCATGAATGATAATAATAGGATTTTCGTTTTTTCTAGTCGATTTTGCACAAAAGTCTAACTAAGAAAAAAATTTCGAATATCCAGCTCATCTGGAAGTGCCTAAACATTAGTATCCTCCTATCATTATATATCGACGTTTCTTACAGAGAAGGATATCATTATATATATAGACGTCCCTTACAGACGAGGAGGATATAACATACTAGTAGTTGGTGCTTGCATTCTGCAAGCATATCATCTCAACATAAAAAAACATTCATTTTTCATATTTCATCATTACAAATATTTTTTTAATTCTAAATATTTCACCTCCGGAGCGATTTTCGTTATACCCTTATGTTATTATTATTATTATTATTTATTTTTAATTCCATAAAAATTGCATACACTAAGCATTACAATTGTCAGGAGCCGTCATAGAGGACATTCACAACATACATATACATACTATGGAAGTTACATATCAAAGCAAACATACAAAAAATACAGAGTGAGTACATAGTAAATATGCTACATTTTCTTATATGTTCTATGTTTCATATTTTATAATCGTGCAAGTAGCCTTCATCAAAATCATCATATATATTTGAAAGTAATAAAACATAAAACAAAATACAGCAATATTTAAATATAAAACAAGTAAATTACATGTTATCTCTCAGCAGATGTTTGCGAATTGTCAGCGTAAACGAAGAAAGACACCATTTTTTCAATCCAGTTTACTACTTTCCCGTAGAGAAAAAAGAAATCGAGAACGTCGAAATACTACTCACAGGAAAAGACGGCAAACCATATCCTTTCTTCGGTGGAGCTACACCTTCTCTTTTAGTTTTACACTTCATAAAAGTGTTGCAATAACCAAAAAAGCAATCATTATCGTTCGAGATGTTAAAGGACGTGGATCGATATACGACGTCAATCAATGCGGAGGAGAAATAGGTCCCGTCTACCGCGCCAGTTATCGTGTGCAGAGAGGTAGAGGATTAGGAATCTTTCTCGCGGGTCTTTTTCGTTTCGCTAAACCACTTATACAAAGCGGTCTTAAAGCGGTAGGTAAGGAGGCGGCCAGTACGGGGGTCGGAATTCTCTCGGATTTGGGAACGAGACCAAATAAGGAAATATTGAGTAATCGATTGGGTGAGGCTGGAGCGAATTTGAAGAGAAAGGCGGATAGAAAAAATTAAAAAGATGAGTGGATCGGGTTTAGGCATAAGTAAAAGACCAAAGTTAATAAAAAGGAACATCAAACGCAAAAAACTTCATTCGAGGAGAAAGAGACGTCGCGTCAATACGGACATATTTTCTTCATAACCGAGATGGAACACATGCTATCCTCGCTCGACATATTTAGTCGGCCAGCTTTGCAAACGAATATCTTAGGCAAGCGCCTCATTCCGTACAAACCGATCTCTTCCTTAGACAATCAATCGACCATCGAATTCGTAGTGAAAGATTTGGGAGAATCGTACAAAAGTTTGAACAGTTTTTATTTACAAATCAGGGTGAAATTTGTCAAAGCTGATGGATCAGACTATGGGCCAGGGGACAAGAATCAACCCGGGGTAGTGAATAATGTCTTGCATTCGTCGATCGAGCAATGCAGCGTCCATTTAAGCGGAAAGCAAGTTACATCCTCGGAAGGTAATTATCACTATCGTAGCACTTTAGAAAATCTCCTTAGTTATGGCGCGGATTGGTATTTAGGACTTAAGGGCAAAGAAAATAAGAGAATTATATAAATGGTACACGTAGACTAATAGGGAGTGTCACTTTACTATTGATAAAAAATGAACTTTTCTTTATATCTTGTAATATATTACTTATAACTAAAAAATCTTCAAAAAAATTTGTAGAACTAGTCAAATAGCATACAGTACAATAGCGGTACATTTTTATCAAAGGAGTAGCCGATTTCAAGAAAATCAAACAAGAAAATCGTAATCCACTTTGAGCTTAAAAACTTTTTCCCGTTTTTGAATCGCTGTCAACGAAAACAATCTTCGTAGCAACCGAAATAAACAATATCTGCTGTAAATAACTAATTAATTTAATTTTCTTTCGTGCGCACTTATCATTTGGAAAATGGATCATCTATCTACGGCGAAGAAATGAACATCTATTTTCTTTAAGTATTGTACACAGCGTTTGTAAGTGAAAAGAAATGGGTAATTTACGACGAAGGAATGAACGTGAACATATTGATTATAACTATTGAGGTAAGTTTTAAATAATTGTCCATTTTTTATTAATTACAACGGATTAGGCAATAAGTCGGCGAACAAAAAATTCGATATGTTCTTGTTATTACTATTGGCATACCAGTTTTTAGATATTATACTAAGCCATTTAAATATTTATCTTTTTTGACATGATTGCATAAATCTTAAAGGCCTCTATCTCGCATGTATGCTCACATTTTGTGTGCATCTTTCCTCTCTTGTTAAATTTAGCGACTCATCATTTAATTAAAATCCCGCTTGCATCAAGCGATTGCTTAGAAGAGATACATTTATCAATGCTTGGATAAAATCCTTTGTGGCACGAAACTGACTGCGTTTGACAAGGCTACCATTAGCCTAAGAGCAATTTGATATATTCTTTCCGAAATTTCGGTTGCCTGTCCTTACCCCACTTTCTTCTCGAGGTCTAGAGGGAAACTAGCGACCTCTTACGGTCGCCAGGATTACTAATCATAGTTTGGTTCGAGGCATAACCTTGACAGGTTGTACCTCGGAATCAGCGGTCTCCGTTACGAGCATTAATGTTGCAGGCATTTTTGCTGCAGTATTTCAATATTTTTAATTTGTATTAACTTGGATACATTTTTACGTGACGTAGTGCGAATAATTTTCGATATTTTTAAAAGATTTTATGGAATGTTTTGACTAGTGAGAATGTTATAATAATGTCCAATATTACTATTTTTCCTTTAAAGTTGTGCATACTTCAACATGCCTGTGATACGGCCGGTCTGTGATGAGGTCCATATCCGGTGTTCGTCTTAAGAAGAGCAATTGTTGCATCCCAGAGAGTGATATATATTCGCTGGAGAATTTCTCTCAGCAAAGGTAAGGAAACTGAACTAACCTCTCTTTTCAACGTAAACTGCGTAAACAGTAAAGAACATTTAAATCACTCGAACGTTATTGCCCCTCTGCTTTGACACAATGTTTATTTATGATTTACCTTAAATTAAATAGTTTAATTATTCCATAAATTTGGCGCAATGATCTCCATCAATTTTTTACAGTTTTGAAGACAATTTACCCATCAAATGTTTAGGTGGGAATTTGGACACACTTTTAAAAGAAAAGAACAGATATTTCTTTGCACGTTTATTGAGTAAAAATATGGCAAATCAATTTACAAAAAATAACAATAATATTATTGGTCCATTGATCTGTAGAAACAAATATAGGACAAGGTTGACATAGTATAAACATGAATGGATATCACATAAGAGCTTCTTTAGCAGCACATCATAAGCGAAAATAATACATTCCAAACATTATTGATGTAATAAAAGGTACATTCAAAAATATTTTAAGCAAGAAGTAATAGACGACAGTTATATCATAATAGATTCATAAAATAAACTGACGTGGGCAACACAGGTGGAGAGGAGACCATAGGAGACAATGACTCAGCCACTGAGGGGCCAGGTTGTGGGCTCACTTCACCTTGCTCAGCTGCTGTGGGAAGAAAATACAAGTTAACCATTGAGTTGACTAACAACAAACACTATAAAATAATTCACAATGAATAACAAGAAAATGGTCAGTAGCAATGTTACTAATATGTTACGCAAGATTTTTTAAAAACACAAGACACCTACCAGGTGGAGAGGAGACCATAGGAGACAATGGCTCAGCATGCATAGAGGTGATGTATAGAAAGACAAAAACACAGTAATCACTAGATTAACAGCGTGTATGGAAAACTTCACTAAAATTATTTACCTGGGAGGAGTAAATTCGGAATCGAATCCTTCCGAAGTTTCATGGTGCCTTCAATAAAATTCTCCCGCGAGAATTGCTTCAGGCAAACTCTCCTGTTTTTGTAGACATTCATTCGGTCTATGCTTAGTGGCTTAGGATCCCCAATCAGCTTCATCCGAACATTGAATCGCAGATTTGAGTCGGAAGTGGGATGAGGGAACCTGGATTCATCATTTAAAAATATACATTCACACTCAGGCTTTTCTAAATATTAATAAATATCATAATGGGTTCAAATGCCATCACACTTTTCTGTTTCTCCGATGAGAAACATTTATTTTGAGTTTTATTAATGACGATTGTAATAACGCCACCGTTCAAAATGTGAATGCTCGTTCAAACGTCCAAACACATGAATATTTAATGCAATATGTACTTATCCGTAGGCAATAAGGGAATAGATATATTAACATATTAAAAATTAATGCACCTCGATACAATTTTGATGCCACAACGAAAATCGTGGTGGCATCATATTCTTACTATGATGGTTAAAGGCAACCCATTGAATGCTTTTCGAGCTACATTCATTTGCATACCTTGAATAAATTAATGATGTCAAAATACTTACCTAACTCGAGTAACCTCCTTTTCCCTACAACTGTGATGCAACACGGTGGCCAAAACATGACGAAATTTGCAACACTTCCCAACAACAAAACACACGCTGATTCAAATCCGTAGTAACCGTTAGAATGCGCGCGCAAACAGCAAACAAGCGTAAGCTCCCGATTTGAAAAGGCAACGGGACGCGGACCAAGAACACGTCTATTTTGGCACATACAGAACCTACCATACCGGCGGCCGTCTTGTATCGATATATTGAGATATGAAAAAGATATTGAAAAAGTAAACCGAGTCACTTTCGTTATTTATAATATCATTAACACATTCCTTCAGCAATAACCTTATTTTACGATAAATATTTCGAGTAATAAAATAATAGGTTGTAAATTTTCCTTACCTACCGAGACCAAAAAACAAGCCCTCGGTGATCTTTGCACCTGAAAAGCCATAACCTGGGTCCTAATCGAAGTATTATGGAGAAGATAATAATATGGGGTCATACCCAAAATTAAACATTTGTCGAATAATAATGAAGGAAACAGTTTCGTGAAAACTTTTAATGCACCAGTTTTTATTAAAGTAGTCGCTGGGAATTCCCCAGCATAATCTTAGGAAACAAAGTTATAAAATGTTAGAATTATTTTTTCCAAATTAGTCGTTTCTTGCTCATTGGGTGACATAATATTATTTCCCACTAACTTTCCGTTCAGATCACAGTGGATTACTTGTGCCACCGTCTATCGGAAACATTTAAAATGTAGGGCAAAAGTGTTTTGTCATTTAAGCTGTCAGAATTTACGAAGCTCAACATTTGAATTTCGTGTGTGAGATTGTTTCACTGTTTTCGAAGGTAATTACCCCCTCAAGCGAGACGTTAATCTATGGCATTTAAATCGCTCAGCGTGACTTTTTTCGCAAGCACAAAATACTTTATGCATGCATTAACTTTAATATTTTTTGTACTTTAATTATCATTTTAAAAATTTCCAAAAAATTATGTCGTATTTAAAATTGTTCATTTTATATAACAAAAAATAAATACATACATTTATTTCAATCCAATTTCTACTATGTGCTGCTCCTCCGACGTTTAGTAGTTCAGCTGCGTCTGGTACACATACTTCTTTACCCGGTATATAAATTTTATGGAATTTATTTTTCAAATAATCACTGATAGGTAGAATTTTATACAATAGGATCTCTATTTACAATGTCTTTATCGGTATTATCTACAAAATGCAAAAATTTGCTCAACGAATAAAATCTTTCTTCACTCATTACATTTGGAATAAATGACATTTGTAATGTATGTTTTCTACTAAAATACATTCTGAGAGTTGGTTTTTGAATGATTCCCATCAACATTAGCAAAGCAAACCACTTTTGATAGCGCGATTTTTTAAACACGCGATCTTATTTTTCTCGCGGGCAAGGAATTGTTCTGCGTAACGATTAGTTTCAACCACTATGAGGGCAATTAGATCATCAAAAAATAACTCAAAATATCTTAAGGGATAATCTGTTGATAAAACCTGCACTATTTGTTTTTCAACTAAATCACACGCAAAAGGCCGAGGAGGGTTAGCACTGTCGACATCTCCCCAAATATTCTCTTGAATATTCACAGTGGAGTGAGTTATTTCTTCCAATTCCTCTTCGGAACTGGAATCAATAGAGTATCCGTTCGAATCTTCAGAATATATATCTACACTACTTTCACTCTATTTCTCCAAAACACTTCCCAATCCGCCAACTCACGAGAGCTACAAACCATGGTGAACTAAATAGGGGTTCGGCTCAAGGACAGACCCAAGATGAAAAAAAAATTAAAAAAATGCCCGACGCAAACGCAGGCACTAAGAAACCTCGACCATCAGCTCGAAGCATCATAAACAAGAGCCAGGAAGATGAGAGCTCTTATGGAAGTCTGAGACGCAACGCACGAAAGATAAGAGGCCTGAGTAAGCACTGCTACGGCACGTACCGAGATAGAAAAAAAATTAAAAAAAATACTAACACGTAAACACAGACAACGAGGAACCACAGAACGAAAGCAGACAGCATTGGATTGCATATTCATTCTCTGAAAGCACATAAATCAGAGCCGTAGCGATAACAAAACTTAATGAAAATTTCGGACGCATACGGTGTGTCGCACACGCTGGAGGCATGGGAGAGAGAGGACGTGAATGATACGTCGCACACGCTGGAGGGTAATAAAACAAACAGAGTTAAATCGGCTGAGGTAAATCAATTACACTAATAATATGTGAGGAATATTATACGCAATATTTTGAACATAAATGTATATTTGTAGCCGAAATAATTAGTGTGTGATATATCATCCAGTGATCGGCTGTTAGTTTTGTTGTTTTTTATACCACTATTATAAATTCAAAATAAAATCGTCTGGCTCGTGAAATAGTAACTGTAATGTTTCATAAGTAATGTATCAAAATTCTTAGGTAAACATCCGCATAAGAAGAAATATTTATCAAACATTTATTCTACACCATGTAAGTGATGTGATAATTTTGTTGGTATTGCAAGGATCCTCTGCAAGCAGTGCCCCGCTTTTCAAAGTTTCATGGGAAATAGTTAAAATCACATGTAACAGGCAATAAATATGGTTTTAAAAATGTTTTTTGTTTGTATTTGGATGGCTTCCCGTGTTTATTGGAGTATTTGTATGCTTCCCACATTTTTTCAGCATCTAATACTCCAAAAAATTAAGTAGTACATACGTTGTCTTTCTAATGTTAATACTTATGTAATTAAATCAGAATAGGCATTTTACCATGAAAGGGTTAAAAAAATCAGTTCAGCATGTAGATAATGCGAGTGATTTTATCGGAAAAAGACGAGTTTTTAATTTTTAAATGTCGTCACGTAAAGAAGACAAAGTGATACATTGAAATGAATAATCTATCGGTTTGATGGAATTAATAAAGTAAGGCGAGGATATGCATTAATAAAATTTCTAATGCAAAGGGTTACGGAAATACAAATGATTGAAATTTGGTCTTCACGGAGTAAGCTGGAACGATATTATTGTGGTATATATAGATTTCTGGACTCAATCTGTCTTTTGGGCTGGTCCGAAGCTTCATGTGTCCACTGGTGGAGAGGTGTGCTCCACTAACTGATGAACGTGTCCCGTTCCGCTTTGCATTGGGGCGACTATGACCAGCCTTTTTGCATTTTTTTATTCAATTTAAAACTTGAAAGAGTGACTTTAAGACAGTGGCATGAGGAGTGAAAATATTGAAGGTTTTCAAGACATACTCGAAAGAGGATGCTTCATATTCATTGGCATCGATATATGACATCCATCCTTATGTAATTTGAATAAAATAAAATGTAACTTTACATTTTTAAAATTTTTAAGAATTTCTCAATTCCCCCAGTAATATATTTACAGTTGTTGGAAATTGTCCTAAAAATAAGAACGTCATGGAAGAAAGTATGAAAAATTGCTCCTTAATATTCTGGCCGTATATGAAGCCACTTATATGTCGCTCTAGAAAACTGAAAAATAATTTGATTCGAACTGCTAAATATTATGAAGAATTATGGAATAGGAATATGAGGAATTATAAGGAAATTTCTATGGGTAGAAACTACGAGTTTAAGAGTTGATTTTAATGAAGCAACTTGTGGGTCAATCAAAAACTGAACATTCGATTAAATTAAATTAATTTTTTTTTGTTTTTATGAAACAGCTTGCATGAATGATAATAATAGGATTTTCGTTTTTTCTAGTCGATTTTGCACAAAAGTCTAACTAAGAAAAAAATTTCGAATATCCAGCTCATCTGGAAGTGCCTAAACATTAGTATCCTCCTATCATTATATATCGACGTTTCTTACAGAGAAGGATATCATTATATATATAGACGTCCCTTACAGACGAGGAGGATATAACATACTAGTAGTTGGTGCTTGCATTCTGCAAGCATATCATCTCAACATAAAAAAACATTCATTTTTCATATTTCATCATTACAAATATTTTTTTAATTCTAAATATTTCACCTCCGGAGCGATTTTCGTTATACCCTTATGTTATTATTATTATTATTATTTATTTTTAATTCCATAAAAATTGCATACACTAAGCATTACAATTGTCAGGAGCCGTCATAGAGGACATTCACAACATACATATACATACTATGGAAGTTACATATCAAAGCAAACATACAAAAAATACAGAGTGAGTACATAGTAAATATGCTACATTTTCTTATATGTTCTATGTTTCATATTTTATAATCGTGCAAGTAGCCTTCATCAAAATCATCATATATATTTGAAAGTAATAAAACATAAAACAAAATACAGCAATATTTAAATATAAAACAAGTAAATTACATGTTATCTCTCAGCAGATGTTTGCGAATTGTCAGCGTAAACGAAGAAAGACACCATTTTTTCAATCCAGTTTACTACTTTCCCGTAGAGAAAAAAGAAATCGAGAACGTCGAAATACTACTCACAGGAAAAGACGGCAAACCATATCCTTTCTTCGGTGGAGCTACACCTTCTCTTTTAGTTTTACACTTCATAAAAGTGTTGCAATAACCAAAAAAGCAATCATTATCGTTCGAGATGTTAAAGGACGTGGATCGATATACGACGTCAATCAATGCGGAGGAGAAATAGGTCCCGTCTACCGCGCCAGTTATCGTGTGCAGAGAGGTAGAGGATTAGGAATCTTTCTCGCGGGTCTTTTTCGTTTCGCTAAACCACTTATACAAAGCGGTCTTAAAGCGGTAGGTAAGGAGGCGGCCAGTACGGGGGTCGGAATTCTCTCGGATTTGGGAACGAGACCAAATAAGGAAATATTGAGTAATCGATTGGGTGAGGCTGGAGCGAATTTGAAGAGAAAGGCGGATAGAAAAAATTAAAAAGATGAGTGGATCGGGTTTAGGCATAAGTAAAAGACCAAAGTTAATAAAAAGGAACATCAAACGCAAAAAACTTCATTCGAGGAGAAAGAGACGTCGCGTCAATACGGACATATTTTCTTCATAACCGAGATGGAACACATGCTATCCTCGCTCGACATATTTAGTCGGCCAGCTTTGCAAACGAATATCTTAGGCAAGCGCCTCATTCCGTACAAACCGATCTCTTCCTTAGACAATCAATCGACCATCGAATTCGTAGTGAAAGATTTGGGAGAATCGTACAAAAGTTTGAACAGTTTTTATTTACAAATCAGGGTGAAATTTGTCAAAGCTGATGGATCAGACTATGGGCCAGGGGACAAGAATCAACCCGGGGTAGTGAATAATGTCTTGCATTCGTCGATCGAGCAATGCAGCGTCCATTTAAGCGGAAAGCAAGTTACATCCTCGGAAGGTAATTATCACTATCGTAGCACTTTAGAAAATCTCCTTAGTTATGGCGCGGATTGGTATTTAGGACTTAAGGGCAAAGAAAATAAGAGAATTATATAAATGGTACACGTAGACTAATAGGGAGTGTCACTTTACTATTGATAAAAAATGAACTTTTCTTTATATCTTGTAATATATTACTTATAACTAAAAAATCTTCAAAAAAATTTGTAGAACTAGTCAAATAGCATACAGTACAATAGCGGTACATTTTTATCAAAGGAGTAGCCGATTTCAAGAAAATCAAACAAGAAAATCGTAATCCACTTTGAGCTTAAAAACTTTTTCCCGTTTTTGAATCGCTGTCAACGAAAACAATCTTCGTAGCAACCGAAATAAACAATATCTGCTGTAAATAACTAATTAATTTAATTTTCTTTCGTGCGCACTTATCATTTGGAAAATGGATCATCTATCTACGGCGAAGAAATGAACATCTATTTTCTTTAAGTATTGTACACAGCGTTTGTAAGTGAAAAGAAATGGGTAATTTACGACGAAGGAATGAACGTGAACATATTGATTATAACTATTGAGGTAAGTTTTAAATAATTGTCCATTTTTTATTAATTACAACGGATTAGGCAATAAGTCGGCGAACAAAAAATTCGATATGTTCTTGTTATTACTATTGGCATACCAGTTTTTAGATATTATACTAAGCCATTTAAATATTTATCTTTTTTGACATGATTGCATAAATCTTAAAGGCCTCTATCTCGCATGTATGCTCACATTTTGTGTGCATCTTTCCTCTCTTGTTAAATTTAGCGACTCATCATTTAATTAAAATCCCGCTTGCATCAAGCGATTGCTTAGAAGAGATACATTTATCAATGCTTGGATAAAATCCTTTGTGGCACGAAACTGACTGCGTTTGACAAGGCTACCATTAGCCTAAGAGCAATTTGATATATTCTTTCCGAAATTTCGGTTGCCTGTCCTTACCCCACTTTCTTCTCGAGGTCTAGAGGGAAACTAGCGACCTCTTACGGTCGCCAGGATTACTAATCATAGTTTGGTTCGAGGCATAACCTTGACAGGTTGTACCTCGGAATCAGCGGTCTCCGTTACGAGCATTAATGTTGCAGGCATTTTTGCTGCAGTATTTCAATATTTTTAATTTGTATTAACTTGGATACATTTTTACGTGACGTAGTGCGAATAATTTTCGATATTTTTAAAAGATTTTATGGAATGTTTTGACTAGTGAGAATGTTATAATAATGTCCAATATTACTATTTTTCCTTTAAAGTTGTGCATACTTCAACATGCCTGTGATACGGCCGGTCTGTGATGAGGTCCATATCCGGTGTTCGTCTTAAGAAGAGCAATTGTTGCATCCCAGAGAGTGATATATATTCGCTGGAGAATTTCTCTCAGCAAAGGTAAGGAAACTGAACTAACCTCTCTTTTCAACGTAAACTGCGTAAACAGTAAAGAACATTTAAATCACTCGAACGTTATTGCCCCTCTGCTTTGACACAATGTTTATTTATGATTTACCTTAAATTAAATAGTTTAATTATTCCATAAATTTGGCGCAATGATCTCCATCAATTTTTTACAGTTTTGAAGACAATTTACCCATCAAATGTTTAGGTGGGAATTTGGACACACTTTTAAAAGAAAAGAACAGATATTTCTTTGCACGTTTATTGAGTAAAAATATGGCAAATCAATTTACAAAAAATAACAATAATATTATTGGTCCATTGATCTGTAGAAACAAATATAGGACAAGGTTGACATAGTATAAACATGAATGGATATCACATAAGAGCTTCTTTAGCAGCACATCATAAGCGAAAATAATACATTCCAAACATTATTGATGTAATAAAAGGTACATTCAAAAATATTTTAAGCAAGAAGTAATAGACGACAGTTATATCATAATAGATTCATAAAATAAACTGACGTGGGCAACACAGGTGGAGAGGAGACCATAGGAGACAATGACTCAGCCACTGAGGGGCCAGGTTGTGGGCTCACTTCACCTTGCTCAGCTGCTGTGGGAAGAAAATACAAGTTAACCATTGAGTTGACTAACAACAAACACTATAAAATAATTCACAATGAATAACAAGAAAATGGTCAGTAGCAATGTTACTAATATGTTACGCAAGATTTTTTAAAAACACAAGACACCTACCAGGTGGAGAGGAGACCATAGGAGACAATGGCTCAGCATGCATAGAGGTGATGTATAGAAAGACAAAAACACAGTAATCACTAGATTAACAGCGTGTATGGAAAATTTCACTAAAATTATTTACCTGGGAGGAGTAAATTCGGAATCGAATCCTTCCGAAGTTTCATGGTGCCTTCAATAAAATTCTCCCGCGAGAATTGCTTCAGGCAAACTCTCCTGTTTTTGTAGACATTCATTCGGTCTATGCTTAGTGGCTTAGGATCCCCAATCAGCTTCATCCGAACATTGAATCGCAGATTTGAGTCGGAAGTGGGATGAGGGAACCTGGATTCATCATTTAAAAATATACATTCACACTCAGGCTTTTCTAAATATTAATAAATATCATAATGGGTTCAAATGCCATCACACTTTTCTGTTTCTCCGATGAGAAACATTTATTTTGAGTTTTATTAATGACGATTGTAATAACGCCACCGTTCAAAATGTGAATGCTCGTTCAAACGTCCAAACACATGAATATTTAATGCAATATGTACTTATCCGTAGGCAATAAGGGAATAGATATATTAACATATTAAAAATTAATGCACCTCGATACAATTTTGATGCCACAACGAAAATCGTGGTGGCATCATATTCTTACTATGATGGTTAAAGGCAACCCATTGAATGCTTTTCGAGCTACATTCATTTGCATACCTTGAATAAATTAATGATGTCAAAATACTTACCTAACTCGAGTAACCTCCTTTTCCCTACAACTGTGATGCAACACGGTGGCCAAAACATGACGAAATTTGCAACACTTCCCAACAACAAAACACACGCTGATTCAAATCCGTAGTAACCGTTAGAATGCGCGCGCAAACAGCAAACAAGCGTAAGCTCCCGATTTGAAAAGGCAACGGGACGCGGACCAAGAACACGTCTATTTTGGCAGATACAGAACCTACCATACCGGCGGCCGTCTTGTATCGATATATTGAGATATGAAAAAGATATTGAAAAAGTAAACCGAGTCACTTTCGTTATTTATAATATCATTAACACATTCCTTCAGCAATAACCTTATTTTACGATAAATATTTCGAGTAATAAAATAATAGGTTGTAAATTTTCCTTACCTACCGAGACCAAAAAACAAGCCCTCGGTGATCTTTGCACCTGAAAAGCCATAACCTGGGTCCTAATCGAAGTATTATGGAGAAGATAATAATATGGGGTCATACCCAAAATTAAACATTTGTCGAATAATAATGAAGGAAACAGTTTCGTGAAAACTTTTAATGCACCAGTTTTTATTAAAGTAGTCGCTGGGAATTCCCCAGCATAATCTTAGGAAACAAAGTTATAAAATGTTAGAATTATTTTTTCCAAATTAGTCGTTTCTTGCTCATTGGGTGACATAATATTATTTCCCACTAACTTTCCGTTCAGATCACAGTGGATTACTTGTGCCACCGTCTATCGGAAACATTTAAAATGTAGGGCAAAAGTGTTTTGTCATTTAAGCTGTCAGAATTTACGAAGCTCAACATTTGAATTTCGTGTGTGAGATTGTTTCACTGTTTTCGAAGGTAATTACCCCCTCAAGCGAGACGTTAATCTATGGCATTTAAATCGCTCAGCGTGACTTTTTTCGCAAGCACAAAATACTTTATGCATGCATTAACTTTAATATTTTTTGTACTTTAATTATCATTTTAAAAATTTCCAAAAAATTATGTCGTATTTAAAATTGTTCATTTTATATAACAAAAAATAAATACATACATTTATTTCAATCCAATTTCTACTATGTGCTGCTCCTCCGACGTTTAGTAGTTCAGCTGCGTCTGGTACACATACTTCTTTACCCGGTATATAAATTTTATGGAATTTATTTTTCAAATAATCACTGATAGGTAGAATTTTATACAATAGGATCTCTATTTACAATGTCTTTATCGGTATTATCTACAAAATGCAAAAATTTGCTCAACGAATAAAATCTTTCTTCACTCATTACATTTGGAATAAATGACATTTGTAATGTATGTTTTCTACTAAAATACATTCTGAGAGTTGGTTTTTGAATGATTCCCATCAACATTAGCAAAGCAAACCACTTTTGATAGCGCGATTTTTTAAACACGCGATCTTATTTTTCTCGCGGGCAAGGAATTGTTCTGCGTAACGATTAGTTTCAACCACTATGAGGGCAATTAGATCATCAAAAAATAACTCAAAATATCTTAAGGGATAATCTGTTGATAAAACCTGCACTATTTGTTTTTCAACTAAATCACACGCAAAAGGCCGAGGAGGGTTAGCACTGTCGACATCTCCCCAAATATTCTCTTGAATATTCACAGTGGAGTGAGTTATTTCTTCCAATTCCTCTTCGGAACTGGAATCAATAGAGTATCCGTTCGAATCTTCAGAATATATATCTACACTACTTTCACTCTATTTCTCCAAAACACTTCCCAATCCGCCAACTCACGAGAGCTACAAACCATGGTGAACTAAATAGGGGTTCGGCTCAAGGACAGACCCAAGATGAAAAAAAAATTAAAAAAATGCCCGACGCAAACGCAGGCACTAAGAAACCTCGACCATCAGCTCGAAGCATCATAAACAAGAGCCAGGAAGATGAGAGCTCTTATGGAAGTCTGAGACGCAACGCACGAAAGATAAGAGGCCTGAGTAAGCACTGCTACGGCACGTACCGAGATAGAAAAAAAATTAAAAAAAATACTAACACGTAAACACAGACAACGAGGAACCACAGAACGAAAGCAGACAGCATTGGATTGCATATTCATTCTCTGAAAGCACATAAATCAGAGCCGTAGCGATAACAAAACTTAATGAAAATTTCGGACGCATACGGTGTGTCGCACACGCTGGAGGCATGGGAGAGAGAGGACGTGAATGATACGTCGCACACGCTGGAGGGTAATAAAACAAACAGAGTTAAATCGGCTGAGGTAAATCAATTACACTAATAATATGTGAGGAATATTATACGCAATATTTTGAACATAAATGTATATTTGTAGCCGAAATAATTAGTGTGTGATATATCATCCAGTGATCGGCTGTTAGTTTTGTTGTTTTTTATACCACTATTATAAATTCAAAATAAAATCGTCTGGCTCGTGAAATAGTAACTGTAATGTTTCATAAGTAATGTATCAAAATTCTTAGGTAAACATCCGCATAAGAAGAAATATTTATCAAACATTTATTCTACACCATGTAAGTGATGTGATAATTTTGTTGGTATTGCAAGGATCCTCTGCAAGCAGTGCCCCGCTTTTCAAAGTTTCATGGGAAATAGTTAAAATCACATGTAACAGGCAATAAATATGGTTTTAAAAATGTTTTTTGTTTGTATTTGGATGGCTTCCCGTGTTTATTGGAGTATTTGTATGCTTCCCACATTTTTTCAGCATCTAATACTCCAAAAAATTAAGTAGTACATACGTTGTCTTTCTAATGTTAATACTTATGTAATTAAATCAGAATAGGCATTTTACCATGAAAGGGTTAAAAAAATCAGTTCAGCATGTAGATAATGCGAGTGATTTTATCGGAAAAAGACGAGTTTTTAATTTTTAAATGTCGTCACGTAAAGAAGACAAAGTGATACATTGAAATGAATAATCTATCGGTTTGATGGAATTAATAAAGTAAGGCGAGGATATGCATTAATAAAATTTCTAATGCAAAGGGTTACGGAAATACAAATGATTGAAATTTGGTCTTCACGGAGTAAGCTGGAACGATATTATTGTGGTATATATAGATTTCTGGACTCAATCTGTCTTTTGGGCTGGTCCGAAGCTTCATGTGTCCACTGGTGGAGAGGTGTGCTCCACTAACTGATGAACGTGTCCCGTTCCGCTTTGCATTGGGGCGACTATGACCAGCCTTTTTGCATTTTTTTATTCAATTTAAAACTTGAAAGAGTGACTTTAAGACAGTGGCATGAGGAGTGAAAATATTGAAGGTTTTCAAGACATACTCGAAAGAGGATGCTTCATATTCATTGGCATCGATATATGACATCCATCCTTATGTAATTTGAATAAAATAAAATGTAACTTTACATTTTTAAAATTTTTAAGAATTTCTCAATTCCCCCAGTAATATATTTACAGTTGTTGGAAATTGTCCTAAAAATAAGAACGTCATGGAAGAAAGTATGAAAAATTGCTCCTTAATATTCTGGCCGTATATGAAGCCACTTATATGTCGCTCTAGAAAACTGAAAAATAATTTGATTCGAACTGCTAAATATTATGAAGAATTATGGAATAGGAATATGAGGAATTATAAGGAAATTTCTATGGGTAGAAACTACGAGTTTAAGAGTTGATTTTAATGAAGCAACTTGTGGGTCAATCAAAAACTGAACATTCGATTAAATTAAATTAATTTTTTTTTGTTTTTATGAAACAGCTTGCATGAATGATAATAATAGGATTTTCGTTTTTTCTAGTCGATTTTGCACAAAAGTCTAACTAAGAAAAAAATTTCGAATATCCAGCTCATCTGGAAGTGCCTAAACATTAGTATCCTCCTATCATTATATATCGACGTTTCTTACAGAGAAGGATATCATTATATATATAGACGTCCCTTACAGACGAGGAGGATATAACATACTAGTAGTTGGTGCTTGCATTCTGCAAGCATATCATCTCAACATAAAAAAACATTCATTTTTCATATTTCATCATTACAAATATTTTTTTAATTCTAAATATTTCACCTCCGGAGCGATTTTCGTTATACCCTTATGTTATTATTATTATTATTATTTATTTTTAATTCCATAAAAATTGCATACACTAAGCATTACAATTGTCAGGAGCCGTCATAGAGGACATTCACAACATACATATACATACTATGGAAGTTACATATCAAAGCAAACATACAAAAAATACAGAGTGAGTACATAGTAAATATGCTACATTTTCTTATATGTTCTATGTTTCATATTTTATAATCGTGCAAGTAGCCTTCATCAAAATCATCATATATATTTGAAAGTAATAAAACATAAAACAAAATACAGCAATATTTAAATATAAAACAAGTAAATTACATGTTATCTCTCAGCAGATGTTTGCGAATTGTCAGCGTAAACGAAGAAAGACACCATTTTTTCAATCCAGTTTACTACTTTCCCGTAGAGAAAAAAGAAATCGAGAACGTCGAAATACTACTCACAGGAAAAGACGGCAAACCATATCCTTTCTTCGGTGGAGCTACACCTTCTCTTTTAGTTTTACACTTCATAAAAGTGTTGCAATAACCAAAAAAGCAATCATTATCGTTCGAGATGTTAAAGGACGTGGATCGATATACGACGTCAATCAATGCGGAGGAGAAATAGGTCCCGTCTACCGCGCCAGTTATCGTGTGCAGAGAGGTAGAGGATTAGGAATCTTTCTCGCGGGTCTTTTTCGTTTCGCTAAACCACTTATACAAAGCGGTCTTAAAGCGGTAGGTAAGGAGGCGGCCAGTACGGGGGTCGGAATTCTCTCGGATTTGGGAACGAGACCAAATAAGGAAATATTGAGTAATCGATTGGGTGAGGCTGGAGCGAATTTGAAGAGAAAGGCGGATAGAAAAAATTAAAAAGATGAGTGGATCGGGTTTAGGCATAAGTAAAAGACCAAAGTTAATAAAAAGGAACATCAAACGCAAAAAACTTCATTCGAGGAGAAAGAGACGTCGCGTCAATACGGACATATTTTCTTCATAACCGAGATGGAACACATGCTATCCTCGCTCGACATATTTAGTCGGCCAGCTTTGCAAACGAATATCTTAGGCAAGCGCCTCATTCCGTACAAACCGATCTCTTCCTTAGACAATCAATCGACCATCGAATTCGTAGTGAAAGATTTGGGAGAATCGTACAAAAGTTTGAACAGTTTTTATTTACAAATCAGGGTGAAATTTGTCAAAGCTGATGGATCAGACTATGGGCCAGGGGACAAGAATCAACCCGGGGTAGTGAATAATGTCTTGCATTCGTCGATCGAGCAATGCAGCGTCCATTTAAGCGGAAAGCAAGTTACATCCTCGGAAGGTAATTATCACTATCGTAGCACTTTAGAAAATCTCCTTAGTTATGGCGCGGATTGGTATTTAGGACTTAAGGGCAAAGAAAATAAGAGAATTATATAAATGGTACACGTAGACTAATAGGGAGTGTCACTTTACTATTGATAAAAAATGAACTTTTCTTTATATCTTGTAATATATTACTTATAACTAAAAAATCTTCAAAAAAATTTGTAGAACTAGTCAAATAGCATACAGTACAATAGCGGTACATTTTTATCAAAGGAGTAGCCGATTTCAAGAAAATCAAACAAGAAAATCGTAATCCACTTTGAGCTTAAAAACTTTTTCCCGTTTTTGAATCGCTGTCAACGAAAACAATCTTCGTAGCAACCGAAATAAACAATATCTGCTGTAAATAACTAATTAATTTAATTTTCTTTCGTGCGCACTTATCATTTGGAAAATGGATCATCTATCTACGGCGAAGAAATGAACATCTATTTTCTTTAAGTATTGTACACAGCGTTTGTAAGTGAAAAGAAATGGGTAATTTACGACGAAGGAATGAACGTGAACATATTGATTATAACTATTGAGGTAAGTTTTAAATAATTGTCCATTTTTTATTAATTACAACGGATTAGGCAATAAGTCGGCGAACAAAAAATTCGATATGTTCTTGTTATTACTATTGGCATACCAGTTTTTAGATATTATACTAAGCCATTTAAATATTTATCTTTTTTGACATGATTGCATAAATCTTAAAGGCCTCTATCTCGCATGTATGCTCACATTTTGTGTGCATCTTTCCTCTCTTGTTAAATTTAGCGACTCATCATTTAATTAAAATCCCGCTTGCATCAAGCGATTGCTTAGAAGAGATACATTTATCAATGCTTGGATAAAATCCTTTGTGGCACGAAACTGACTGCGTTTGACAAGGCTACCATTAGCCTAAGAGCAATTTGATATATTCTTTCCGAAATTTCGGTTGCCTGTCCTTACCCCACTTTCTTCTCGAGGTCTAGAGGGAAACTAGCGACCTCTTACGGTCGCCAGGATTACTAATCATAGTTTGGTTCGAGGCATAACCTTGACAGGTTGTACCTCGGAATCAGCGGTCTCCGTTACGAGCATTAATGTTGCAGGCATTTTTGCTGCAGTATTTCAATATTTTTAATTTGTATTAACTTGGATACATTTTTACGTGACGTAGTGCGAATAATTTTCGATATTTTTAAAAGATTTTATGGAATGTTTTGACTAGTGAGAATGTTATAATAATGTCCAATATTACTATTTTTCCTTTAAAGTTGTGCATACTTCAACATGCCTGTGATACGGCCGGTCTGTGATGAGGTCCATATCCGGTGTTCGTCTTAAGAAGAGCAATTGTTGCATCCCAGAGAGTGATATATATTCGCTGGAGAATTTCTCTCAGCAAAGGTAAGGAAACTGAACTAACCTCTCTTTTCAACGTAAACTGCGTAAACAGTAAAGAACATTTAAATCACTCGAACGTTATTGCCCCTCTGCTTTGACACAATGTTTATTTACGATTTACCTTAAATTAAATAGTTTAATTATTCCATAAATTTGGCGCAATGATCTCCATCAATTTTTTACAGTTTTGAAGACAATTTACCCATCAAATGTTTAGGTGGGAATTTGGACACACTTTTAAAAGAAAAGAACAGATATTTCTTTGCACGTTTATTGAGTAAAAATATGGCAAATCAATTTACAAAAAATAACAATAATATTATTGGTCCATTGATCTGTAGAAACAAATATAGGACAAGGTTGACATAGTATAAACATGAATGGATATCACATAAGAGCTTCTTTAGCAGCACATCATAAGCGAAAATAATACATTCCAAACATTATTGATGTAATAAAAGGTACATTCAAAAATATTTTAAGCAAGAAGTAATAGACGACAGTTATATCATAATAGATTCATAAAATAAACTGACGTGGGCAACACAGGTGGAGAGGAGACCATAGGAGACAATGACTCAGCCACTGAGGGGCCAGGTTGTGGGCTCACTTCACCTTGCTCAGCTGCTGTGGGAAGAAAATACAAGTTAACCATTGAGTTGACTAACAACAAACACTATAAAATAATTCACAATGAATAACAAGAAAATGGTCAGTAGCAATGTTACTAATATGTTACGCAAGATTTTTTAAAAACACAAGACACCTACCAGGTGGAGAGGAGACCATAGGAGACAATGGCTCAGCATGCATAGAGGTGATGTATAGAAAGACAAAAACACAGTAATCACTAGATTAACAGCGTGTATGGAAAACTTCACTAAAATTATTTACCTGGGAGGAGTAAATTCGGAATCGAATCCTTCCGAAGTTTCATGGTGCCTTCAATAAAATTCTCCCGCGAGAATTGCTTCAGGCAAACTCTCCTGTTTTTGTAGACATTCATTCGGTCTATGCTTAGTGGCTTAGGATCCCCAATCAGCTTCATCCGAACATTGAATCGCAGATTTGAGTCGGAAGTGGGATGAGGGAACCTGGATTCATCATTTAAAAATATACATTCACACTCAGGCTTTTCTAAATATTAATAAATATCATAATGGGTTCAAATGCCATCACACTTTTCTGTTTCTCCGATGAGAAACATTTATTTTGAGTTTTATTAATGACGATTGTAATAACGCCACCGTTCAAAATGTGAATGCTCGTTCAAACGTCCAAACACATGAATATTTAATGCAATATGTACTTATCCGTAGGCAATAAGGGAATAGATATATTAACATATTAAAAATTAATGCACCTCGATACAATTTTGATGCCACAACGAAAATCGTGGTGGCATCATATTCTTACTATGATGGTTAAAGGCAACCCATTGAATGCTTTTCGAGCTACATTCATTTGCATACCTTGAATAAATTAATGATGTCAAAATACTTACCTAACTCGAGTAACCTCCTTTTCCCTACAACTGTGATGCAACACGGGGGGTGGCCAAAACATGACGAAATTTGCAACACTTCCCAACAACAAAACACACGCTGATTCAAATCCGTAGTAACCGTTAGAATGCGCGCGCAAACAGCAAACAAGCGTAAGCTCCCGATTTGAAAAGGCAACGGGACGCGGACCAAGAACACGTCTATTTTGGCACATACAGAACCTACCATACCGGCGGCCGTCTTGTATCGATATATTGAGATATGAAAAAGATATTGAAAAAGTAAACCGAGTCACTTTCGTTATTTATAATATCATTAACACATTCCTTCAGCAATAACCTTATTTTACGATAAATATTTCGAGTAATAAAATAATAGGTTGTAAATTTTCCTTACCTACCGAGACCAAAAAACAAGCCCTCGGTGATCTTTGCACCTGAAAAGCCATAACCTGGGTCCTAATCGAAGTATTATGGAGAAGATAATAATATGGGGTCATACCCAAAATTAAACATTTGTCGAATAATAATGAAGGAAACAGTTTCGTGAAAACTTTTAATGCACCAGTTTTTATTAAAGTAGTCGCTGGGAATTCCCCAGCATAATCTTAGGAAACAAAGTTATAAAATGTTAGAATTATTTTTTCCAAATTAGTCGTTTCTTGCTCATTGGGTGACATAATATTATTTCCCACTAACTTTCCGTTCAGATCACAGTGGATTACTTGTGCCACCGTCTATCGGAAACATTTAAAATGTAGGGCAAAAGTGTTTTGTCATTTAAGCTGTCAGAATTTACGAAGCTCAACATTTGAATTTCGTGTGTGAGATTGTTTCACTGTTTTCGAAGGTAATTACCCCCTCAAGCGAGACGTTAATCTATGGCATTTAAATCGCTCAGCGTGACTTTTTTCGCAAGCACAAAATACTTTATGCATGCATTAACTTTAATATTTTTTGTACTTTAATTATCATTTTAAAAATTTCCAAAAAATTATGTCGTATTTAAAATTGTTCATTTTATATAACAAAAAATAAATACATACATTTATTTCAATCCAATTTCTACTATGTGCTGCTCCTCCGACGTTTAGTAGTTCAGCTGCGTCTGGTACACATACTTCTTTACCCGGTATATAAATTTTATGGAATTTATTTTTCAAATAATCACTGATAGGTAGAATTTTATACAATAGGATCTCTATTTACAATGTCTTTATCGGTATTATCTACAAAATGCAAAAATTTGCTCAACGAATAAAATCTTTCTTCACTCATTACATTTGGAATAAATGACATTTGTAATGTATGTTTTCTACTAAAATACATTCTGAGAGTTGGTTTTTGAATGATTCCCATCAACATTAGCAAAGCAAACCACTTTTGATAGCGCGATTTTTTAAACACGCGATCTTATTTTTCTCGCGGGCAAGGAATTGTTCTGCGTAACGATTAGTTTCAACCACTATGAGGGCAATTAGATCATCAAAAAATAACTCAAAATATCTTAAGGGATAATCTGTTGATAAAACCTGCACTATTTGTTTTTCAACTAAATCACACGCAAAAGGCCGAGGAGGGTTAGCACTGTCGACATCTCCCCAAATATTCTCTTGAATATTCACAGTGGAGTGAGTTATTTCTTCCAATTCCTCTTCGGAACTGGAATCAATAGAGTATCCGTTCGAATCTTCAGAATATATATCTACACTACTTTCACTCTATTTCTCCAAAACACTTCCCAATCCGCCAACTCACGAGAGCTACAAACCATGGTGAACTAAATAGGGGTTCGGCTCAAGGACAGACCCAAGATGAAAAAAAAATTAAAAAAATGCCCGACGCAAACGCAGGCACTAAGAAACCTCGACCATCAGCTCGAAGCATCA
Source organism: Tanypteryx hageni (assembly GCA_028673005.1). Classification (NCBI taxonomy): domain Eukaryota; kingdom Metazoa; phylum Arthropoda; class Insecta; order Odonata; family Petaluridae; genus Tanypteryx; species Tanypteryx hageni. The sequence goes on along the minus strand of CM054120.1, from coordinate 63,191,571 downwards.
TAAACAAGAGCCAGGAAGATGAGAGCTCTTATGGAAGTCTGAGACGCAACGCACGAAAGATAAGAGGCCTGAGTAAGCACTGCTACGGCACGTACCGAGATAGAAAAAAATTAAAAAAAATACTAACACGTAAACACAGACAACGAGGAACCACAGAACGAAAGCAGACAGCATTGGATTGCATATTCATTCTCTGAAAGCACATAAATCAGAGCCGTAGCGATAACAAAACTTAATGAAAATTTCGGACGCATACGGTGTGTCGCACACGCTGGAGGCATGGGAGAGAGAGGACGTGAATGATACGTCGCACACGCTGGAGGGTAATAAAACAAACAGAGTTAAATCGGCTGAGGTAAATCAATTACACTAATAATATGTGAGGAATATTATACGCAATATTTTGAACATAAATGTATATTTGTAGCCGAAATAATTAGTGTGTGATATATCATCCAGTGATCGGCTGTTAGTTTTGTTGTTTTTTATACCACTATTATAAATTCAAAATAAAATCGTCTGGCTCGTGAAATAGTAACTGTAATGTTTCATAAGTAATGTATCAAAATTCTTAGGTAAACATCCGCATAAGAAGAAATATTTATCAAACATTTATTCTACACCATGTAAGTGATGTGATAATTTTGTTGGTATTGCAAGGATCCTCTGCAAGCAGTGCCCCGCTTTTCAAAGTTTCATGGGAAATAGTTAAAATCACATGTAACAGGCAATAAATATGGTTTTAAAAATGTTTTTTGTTTGTATTTGGATGGCTTCCCGTGTTTATTGGAGTATTTGTATGCTTCCCACATTTTTTCAGCATCTAATACTCCAAAAAATTAAGTAGTACATACGTTGTCTTTCTAATGTT